>JADRCH010000127.1:2546990-2600776 GCA_019843965.1 Rhynchomys soricoides | reverse complement strand
ATAAACTCGCTGCAGCATTGTGGCCTGCAGTCTGCATTGCATAAACTCATCACTTTGTAGTACTCATCTTAACTCACGGCTGTCAGGGGTGGGGCTTGGGGTGGGGAGAGGACAGCCATGGACTATTTCACCATCTCTGAGGGGAGCCTAGAGTTGGGAGGAAGGATGCTGGCTCCCTGGAAGTGATGTTTAAACTTTCTGGAGACATAACAGAATCAGCTGGGGTTGACAGAGCAGGGATTTGGAGGTTAGAGCCCAGCCATCGATGGTGGCTTCTCTTCCCTCATCCTGTTTTCCTAGCAGTAAGTTTTAGCCCTGAGGACTCTTCCTTCTCACCTCTTCTTCCTCTCTGTCCATCACTAACATCCTTAGTGGGAAAGGGTGCCCTTATCTAAGACCCTAAGATGCAGTCAGTCTTACTTCTTTTTCTCATTAAAGCTATTTCTGATTTGGGCTTAATGTTTTAAATCCACTCGTAAGAAAGAGTGACATCCCCAGCTTGCTCTCAGAAGAGCTAAGCTGTAGTGTTGTGGGGAGAAATAAAATGGTTCTTGCCTTCCCTGGTCCAGGGAAATGGCCTCAGTTAGGTAAGGAAGCGCGTGGGCTTTCTGCGCAGAGGGAGACACCACCTAAGTGCCGGTGAGTGGTCCCCCACTGGCCTCTGTCCATGGTCGTCTGGTGTGAGACTTCCTGGGCGTGTATGGAGCGCATTCTACTCCATGGGAGTGGAGAGGCCCTGCTTCCCAGGAGAAGCTTTGAACTGGAAAGCTATGAGGTCATGCTTCCCTTTGGAGAATCATCAAGTGGCCCCTCTAGGTTGGGAGAACCTTTATGCAGCACATAAAACAAGTAGACTCGCCAAGGACGGCAGAGTCCACGCCCTGTGTGGCGTGGAAAAGTTGGAAGAAACCCCCAGCCACATCAGAAAACAGACTTCAGTTCTCCCTCACAGCCATGGTCCCGCCCTTATCAGCACTGAGTGCTGGAAGGGCAGGTGAGGAGTTACAGGGTAGCCAGTGCCTTATCTGCAAGCCTTGAGCCCAAATCAGCCACGGTGCACGGCCACCTCATCAGTCAGCAGCATGGCTTTCTTCTCTCCTGTGCCGAGTTTCTGCCCAATAACCACTAAGTGCAGAAGAGGGTCTGACTAGCTTGGCAAGGGACACTGAGGTGTGCTGGTCACATGGAAGGCTGTGTGGTTTTCTAAGTAGGGTCTGTGAACCACTCCTGGCAGCCTACCTGGAGGTAGCACAGCCACAGATCTGCTCTGAGATGGCCTTGGGTTCTGACAAAGCAAGTGGCCTCTCGTTTCCTTTAGTATCGTGGCCCACTGTTCTGGCCACTTGCCCAGCTGGTCATCTGGCTGTTTCTAAAGCCAGCAAGCATTAACCTCCTGATCATTCCAAAGCCTTCTGCTCCCCAATCTGCTCTTCTGACTAAACGTGAGAGCATAGACCTTTTCCAACCCAGAACTGATGGACTGGGCTTTTCTTAAACATTGTCAGACTCAATGCTTTGAACCTTTGAGTAGCAAATCAGTCTTTACTTGGGATGCCATCCCTCACCAGTGTTTGAGCACAGAAAGGACATTGCCACCTTCCAGCAAGCATCAATCTGCCCCCTCCTGTCCACACAGGTGTCTCAGCTCCGACATGAGCTGTCCATGAAGGATGAGCTACTTCAGTTCTACACCAGTGCCGCTGAGGAGAGTGAGCCTGAATCTGTCTGCTCAACCCCGTAAGTCGCCAGCACTGGTCCCGGGAGCTAAGGGCAGGTGGACTGATGGTGGATGCCCTTGAAGGCCTCTAGGCAGGGTCACTAGCGCCTTGGGGTTGAAGGCCTCAAATGAAATCACCTCACTGCTTCAGTGGGAACTGCTGAGAGGAGGGCTGTTTCCCTCATTACAGGGTGTCATTCCCATTACAGTCTGGCTTGTCAGAGTGGCCCTTTACCCTGGCATGTCCGTGGGAATGGGGTACGGGCTCAACAATCTGGATGCTTCTCTGAGAGTCAGTAGATCCTCGCTTTTTGGAGCTCAGTGGCCTGCTGTGGGGATACAGCCCTGCTGTGACCTCACCCCATACTGATTTCCTCACTGTAGAATGGAGCTCTGAAGGACATGTAGGTTGGGGCTAGAGAGATGGCTCAGCAGTTAAGAGCACTGACCACTCTTCCTAAGGTCCTGAGTTCAAACCCCACATGGCTCACAACCATCGTAATGAGATCTGATGCCCTCTACTGGGGTGTATGAGGACAGCTACAGCGAGCAAGCTCTGAGTGAGCGGGGCCAGAGCGATCGGGCCGGAGGAAGAAGAAAAGGTGTCTGAAGACAGCTAGTGTGTACTTACATATAACAAACAAATAAATCTTTTTAAAAAACCATGTAGGTCACAGGGTCATGAGCACTGAGTTCACAGATGCAGCATATATATAACACTTAATTATTAATTTATTTGTGTACATTGGGGGAGGGGCACAGGCCATGACATGACTTGCATGTGGAGGTCGGGGACAGCTTTCAGGAGTAAGTTTTCTCTTTCCATGTTGGTTCTGGGCCAGTTGTCAGGTGTGACAGCAAGAGCTTCTTCTACTGAGTCACCTCACCAGCCCACAAAACATTGCCTGTGAATAGGTGTGCACCTCGAGTTAAATGAACTCTTGGACATCCTGGAATTGCACTGGTTAAATAAACCTGACCCTCCGATCCCCTGTTCTGAGCTAAGGCGGCCACTATACCCTTCCAGGCCTCCACTCAGGTGAGAAGGGAAGGGCCTCTCTGATTTTGAGTGTGCGTTTCTCCTAGGCTGAAGAGGAATGAGTCCTCCTCCTCTGTCCAGAATTACTTCCACCTGGACTCCCTTCAGAAGAAGCTGAAGGACCTCGAAGAGGAGAACGTTGTACTTCGATCTGAGGTGACATGTGTGCGCTGCTCTTGCCCCTTGGGTGGGGGTGTCCCTCTGGCAGCAACAGCTGCGGAGACAGTACCATCATCTGCTTAGCGCCCAGCTAAGTCCTGCCTGAGCTTGCCCTCTCCAGCCAGGGTGCTCGGCTGCAGGCTCGGCCGTGTGTGGGCATTGCTTCTAGGGTGGCTGTCACAGTGGGTGGAGACTGAGACGGGCACACAAGCAATGGCCGGAGGGCTGGAGTGACTATTGAGGGGTAAAGTTGCTCCAAGAAAACCGTATACAGGTCTCAGAGACAGGTCTTACACAGTGAACTTGGAAAGGCTGGGCCGAGGCAGCCTGGGAACCTGGAAGGCGCTGTACCAGGCAAAGTTGTTACATTACTGTTACTAGCATCACTGTTGTTGGTCTTCTCAGCAGGGCCTACAGCTGCTTACTTTGAGTCTCATTTGCAGTGAGACTCAGGCACCAGGCTGTTGGATTTTTGGAGAGGTCAGAGTTAATAAACCACAAAGGCCAGATCTGCAGCCTCTGGCTCTAACTAAATCCAAGCTTTTCTCTCCTTGCCCACTACCACTCTCTAAAACCTCTGATTTGAATAGATTTAGTGCCTTTTATCTTAATTAACATTGAGCTTGTCTGTAAGCAAAGGGATGGCCTTTGTCTGTCAGGTTTGTGAGCCTACTTTAGCTGGCTCTAGACTCCCAGAGACCCTCCAGGAGGGCAGGCCATCTGTCACTTTGAACTTGCCACACACTGAAAAGAGCCTCCTGTCTGGACCTTACAAGGCACCAGGAACTCTTTCACATGACCTATCTTTGCAGACCCCACACTAGCCAGCGTTTTAGGATGACCGGCAAGGTCAGCCAGGCTTGGTCTTGCAGACACATGGCTGAAGAAGGCGGAACCCATGGTTCCAAGCTGCAGTCTCCTGGCATCTGGCCCCAATCCCAGGCACCCAGCCCTTCTATCCAAAGATAGAGCAAAAGGGCTATGATCCCAGTGTGGATTCTTGATGGCCCATGTTTGCCCTCAGAATTTTCATCTCTGCCTGTGGTCAGGGCCCACACTTGGAGCCAGCTGTCTTTGACTTTCAGTGGTAGAACTTGTGCTCGCGTCTCTGTCTGGTGCCCCCTGGTGGTGCCTAGCCTTCAGGTCTCTGCTTTAGGGCCTTGCCCATTGCTTAGGTAGGGAATGCAGATGAGGTATGTCTCTTGGGAGGTGTGTGATGATCACAGGGACAGAGATGTTGAAGGGGATCATACCACAGCCTGAGATTCCCAGCTCTGTGCCTCGACCCTGGTCCACCTGCCGGTCCTAACTGAGTGCCATCTACATCCACAGGCCTGTCAGCTGAAGACAGAGACCATCACCTATGAGGAGAAGGAGCAGCAGTTGGTGAATGACTGCGTGAAGGAGCTAAGTATGTCTGCCCTTCTTGCCGGCTCTCCTCCTCTAAGATGCTCCCACCACCTTCCCACCAGCCTATGGCTCAGTGGCATTCTCTATAAGCAGAAGGCCTCTGCTAGTCTGTATGGCAACCTTTGCCTATTTGTGAGTTGAGGTGGATATTTAGTTTTAATGTGGACTCTGTGTTGGAATATCGTAATGGTTTGATGTTCAAGGTCAGCCCAGATCAATGATCTGATTTACTAAAATGAATGCCAGACTCTCAGCTTTGCTATTCAAATCGGTGACCTTCCCCATGCCCTCTGTTATGAGTTTCCGGGTAAGATAAGAGAAAGGGTGTTCGACAAAGTGAGACACAACTCATATTCATGTCTAGTAATAAAATGGGCTGCAGCTCCAAATGCCCTGGAAAGCCACACGCAAGGTGTGCTGTGTGCAGTTCTGTCGTGATCTGTTCATGGTGGAACACTGGGGTTCAGCCAAGTACAGTCATAGTTGGGGTATCACTTCCTGGAGCCTGCCTGGCCTGCCCTGGGGACAACCTTGATCAGTAGAGTCAGCCCTCACAGGAGAGACAGCCCATGAGAAGGTTGGGTTCCTTCTCTTTCCAGCCAAACAAGGACCACATCAACTGCTTGGAAACATGTCTACTTCCACTCCCTCCATGTCCCCATCCCCGCTCCTCCCCATAAAGACGGTGTTCCCTCTTTGGTCTGTGTGTTGTTTTCCAACTCAGCTACCCGCTTGTCATTACTTCGTCACAGGGGATGCCAACGTCCAGATTGCGAGCATCTCTGAGGAGCTGGCCAAGAAGACGGAAGATGCCGCCCGCCAGCAGGAGGAGATCACGCACCTGCTGTCACAAATTGTGGATTTACAGAAGAAGGCAAAATCTGTAAGGCTTCTGTGTCTCTGGGTGGCGAGGCAGTGGGACAGGTGATTAGCAGAAGGATGATTCCCTACCTGAGCCATGCATACTTCGTTCTGGAAGAGGCTTAGTGAGCTCAGGAACTAACCCAATCGCCCCAGGTCGGCAGAGGCATTATTTACGATCTTGTTGCTCCTAAGGATAATCTATAAGTTAGGGACATTCATAAAGAAGTGCTGTAGATATGGAGTCTTGGTAGTTATCTGACAAATCATGGAGTCTGCTATTTGTTTTTACTTTACCATTCAGATATAGTCTGTGGTAGACTGGTGTGTCTGATTAGTGTTCCTTGGGCTTTGGCTGGAGGAAGAGAGGAGATTCTCTGGAAAAGAAAGAAGAGGGGACAGACAGAAAGGGGAGGGGAGGGAGGACAGACTCCCAGAAAGCACTCCCACTCTGGAGGTGGAGGCTGGGCTATGGAGAAAAATTAAGTGCCCAGGGAAGACTTTACCTTCAAAATTATATGACAGGGGCTAGTGAGATGGTTCAGTGGATAAAGGCACATGCTGCCAAGCCCTCAGTTCATCCAGATCTCGTAAGGTGCCCTCTGACCTGCACACGCACTGTAGACACACACACTCACACACACTCTCACACACTCAAGACACACACACTCTCACACACTCACACACTCATATACACACCCACACACACTCACATGCACACTCACACACTCACACTCACACACTCTCACACTCACATACACACTCACACACACTCACACACTCAAGACACTCACATACACACTCACATACATACATGCACACTCACACACCACACTCACATACACACATACTCATAGATACACTCACACACTCGCACACTCACATATACACTCATATACATACACACTCACATACACATACACACTCATAGACACACTCACACACACTCACATACACATACACATTCTCTCACACACAGTCATATAAACAAACACACACATACACATACACACACACTCACACGTACACATACAGTCACAGACACTCACAGACACTCACACACACACTCACATACACACTCACACTCACACACACTCACACATACACACATACTCATAGACACACTTACACACTCACACACATACACACTTACACACTCATTGACACACTCACACTCACACACTCACATACACACTCATACATACACATTCTCTCACACACAGTCATATAAACAAACACACACACATACTTATACACACACACTCACACACACACTCACATACACACTCACATACATTATCTTACACACATACACTCACACATTCACACATTCAGTCACACATACACATACATTTCTCTTACACTTACACATTTACACACACACACACACTCACAAATGAGAACATTTTTAAAAGAGTGTCTGTCTTTTAAAATGATCTGAAATGCATGCTCTGCCGTAGCATCGTGTGCACTATCCTCTGTAGGCAGGACTGAGCTCCTCACAGTCAGGTAACGAGGGGGAAGTCGGGCTCCTGAGTGTTTAGCAGAGGTAACTTCTCTTTTCCATGTTTAGTGCGCGGTGGAAAATGAAGAGCTTGTCCAGCACCTGGGTGCTGCCAAGGATGCCCAGCGTCAACTCACAGCCGAGGTGGGTGTCCCTGCCTGAACTCTCTAGGGCCTCAGGTTCCTGTGAAGGCACTCCCCCATAGGCCTAGGTTATTCCCCTCATAATAAACATTTTACTGTTGAATTAGCATAATATTGCTTTGCCTCTGGTGTCTGCTGTAAGTGTAAGGAAGCTGGATTCAGTACCAGCTCAGGGCCTGACATACTCTAGCTCCTGATAGACACCAGATAGGTGAACAAGATGTATCACAGGCTTGTAAAGAGCCTGTTCAAAGATATGACTTGAATCTGGGCATTGTGGTCCATACCTATAATCCCAGTCCACAAGTGGCTGAGGCAGGAGGACGGCTGTGAGTGCTACAAAGAAAGAACCTGTGTCAAACAAAAGTAGAAGACGCAGCTGGAGCAGAGGGTGTGGATTTGCCTTTTAACTCCTGTAGTGTTTTGTCTGGGCCCTTTGTTTGCCTTGCCCACTGAGAACCTGTTGGCAGCTTTCCAGGTCTGGAAGCCTTCCCCAAGTGAAGGGAAAAGCTGGCCTTTACTGTGGGCCCGCCGGGCCTGCAGGTTCCACAAGGAGCTGGGCACTCAGTCTTAGTTCTGCCTCTCAGGCTGGAAGGCTGGTGGGTGGGTCAGCTGAGTGCTCACTAGCACTGTGAGTGCTCGCTGGCACTGTGTGGGCCTGACCCTCTGCCTCTCTCCGCAGCTTCGAGAACTGGAAGATAAGTATGCAGAATGCATGGAGATGCTTCACGAGGCTCAGGAGGAACTGAAGAACCTGCGGAACAAGACGATGCCCACATCCCGGCGCTACCACTCTCTGGGCCTGTTCCCCATGGTGAGTGGGATCTCCTGTGCCCCTCTCTCCCCCAGAGCATCGTCAGACATTAGCACCTGGGGCTTCCTGTCCCTTTCTGACCCCTGGCCCTACATCTTCCCTGTGAACTGCTCCTTTAAAGTTTGAACCGGACCTGCCAGCTGGTGGCTTCCTGATTCCCTAAGAAGGACTGGTCTTTATCAGCTGTTCTCCCTACTGCTGTTAAGAGATTTTACAAGGAACTTGAGTTGGTTAGATGTTACATATGGGCTGCTATTACCTACATCTTAAGGAGCCTGAACGTTTCCTGGTTCTCTGTGTGTTCATTAACCCTTCTATTGGTGTCAGGGATTTGAATCAACTTTTTAAAAAATAGTATTTCTCCATGATCTTATTTCATTAGTCCTGGCATGGCTTGTTTGATGTCAGGGCTCTGAATAGCTTTGATGAAGGACAAAGGGGGCTTCTGGTTGAATTTCCAGTCAATTCCCTGTGATATCTGCTTAGAAGGAAGTGAGCATGTTCATTGTATGTTCTAGCAGACCATAGCTTCCCAAAGCTGGGGAAGCCATGCATTAGCTGTGTCCTACGGCACTGTGCATGTTAGCACAAGACAGCGTAGACCTGTACCCAACCAAGCAGTGACTGCATGCGGATGACAGACAGCCGGATAACAAACACCCAAGGGATCCTGTGTGTCCAGGCTTTGTCCCAATAATCTGGCAGAATAACTGGTTCTCTGCCAGTCAAGAAAAGAGTTGTTGTTGCTTTAATTTTTTAAATGTTTATTTATTATTATTGTGTTTGTGTGTTGTAATTGGTTATTATTGTGTTTGTGTGCTGTAATTGGTTATTATTGTGTTTGTGTGCTGTAATTGGAGTGGGTGCATGCATGGAGGTGAGTGGACAACTTTGTGGAGTCAGTTCTCTGGGTCCTAGAGATCTGATCTTCACTCTCTGAGCCATCTCACCAGCTGAGAAGGGATTGAAGAGGAGTCTCTTGCAGAGATACTTTTTCCTGGGAAGTCTGTTTCTATTCACCCCAGACAGATAGCCCAGGCAAACAAGTCCAGCTTGGTGAGCCCGTGAGTTTACTGGGTAACTTAGAGGAGAACAGCTGAGGCCTTAAAACTGTTATAAAACCAGGCTATGGAGATGGCTCAGCACATAAAAACACCAGCTACGCATGCCTGACTGAGTTTGATCTCCAGAAACCACAAGAAAAGCCAGATCTGATGGTGCACATCTGTAGTCTCTGCATTTGTAGTGTGACACAGAAAATGGAGACAAGGGAACCTGCTAGAAGTTTACAGGCCAACCAGCCTGGAATACTGTGAGGAGTGACAGAAACAGGAAAGACCCCATCTCAACAGGATAAGAATGGACTAACTCCCCAATTGTCCTCTGACCGCAACAGGTCCACCGTAGCACACAAGCACCAGCACTGTGTCCCTGTGTGTATGTATGCACACACCACACACACACACACACACACACACACACACCACAATATAAATTAAAAGTATAATTTAAATAGAAGGAAAAAAAAATGAAACCATTCTGGCTAGCATGAGCTCTGATCTGTTTCTTCTGGGGGGATTCTCAGCTTTCACGCTCATTGAAAGCTTTTGTTTGCCTGTTTCGGGCTTGCTCTTGGCAAGCTCGGGTTTTAGAGACAGTTGTTCTGAAAGTATAAAGACCCTCGTTGCTGGAGCTGAGCGCCCAGATCTGCTTCTGCTCTCTGCCACTCCAGCTGCCAGGAGCAGCTTTTCCTCTGCAGCGTTTTCAATTCCTTTGCTGTGTGGTGGGATTTTCAATCTGCAATCCATGGGCAAAATCTGGTGACCCTGGAACACTGTGGGGGGATATGTCTTCTGTTTTCATAAACCTTCCTCGAATTGTGGGGATAGATGGGGCGTGTGTGGGGTCAGTCTCAGTACACCTGGGAAGTTAGCAGCGCTCCAGGGCCAATCTTCTCCTGACCCTAAATCTCATCCTCCCACACTCCCTCAGAAGAGGCGAGAAAACTAGTAGGGATTAAAGGGTTAACTGGTGCACTGTGTGGAAGATGGGGTGTGATGGGGGTCGGGGCTGGGGGTGGGGGTGGGCAGGGAGTGTCTGCAAAGAGGGAGCACAGGGTCATCCTGGAAGCAGCCGTCCTGTCTCCATAGCAAAGGTGGGTGCTCTGGCTGGCTAGTGGAACAAGGAGCTTACAGAGAAAGTAGAGAGGTGGCAGTATGTCTGATGCAGTCCATGCAGGCAGGGACCTCCCTAGCCGAACCAGAGAGCCCTCAGCAGGTGCTTGTGTACTTAGGAGTCAGAGGTATAAGCCTTGGCCTCCCGTGTGTCCTAATCCTGAGTCTCTGGGACCTGGTGGCCTGGAGGGACAGTAGCTTAGTGGGGCCTGTGGGATCATGTGGGACTTTTCAAAGCTTAGAGATATTTGGACTTCCTCCCACTGTTCTGAACATACTTTCCTGTGCCTCTTGAGTTCTCCATCCCGTATCGTAGCCACAATTTTAGCTCTGTAGTTTGGCCAAGGGTACCTGGCTGTCAGACACTCAGCTACATGAGGGTTAGGGGTTGTTCACTCACACCCAAAGGTGCTGTATGCTCAGAACCCGCCTTCTCTCTCCGTAGGGAATGCTTTTAGCCTTGTGTTGTATGGCATGAAGTCTGGGGGCTGCTGGGTCCCTGTTTCTCCTCCTGGCCCTCCTGGCCTCAGACCTCATCTAGAAATGGAAGCCTTGAGCCCTTGCTCAGTCCACACACGTCTTCTGTCTTTCCCCAGGACTCCTTGGCTGCAGAAATCGAGGGAACGATGCGCAAGGAGCTGCAGCTGGAAGAACCGGAGTCTCCAGACATCACGTATGACCGCGTGGCTTTTATATTACAAGTTCCCTCAAACTGACTCAGAACCGGTGCACATAACCTATCGTGTGTGGACCTTAGACACCACCGGCCAGCCATGATCCTTCCCGTCAGGTTAAGGGAAGTAAACAATACAGTGTGACATCTCTCTCAGGCTGGAGCTACCTCTCAGTGGCTAGAGTAGTTTCCTAGCATGCAGGGGGCCCTGAGTTGTGTCCCTTCATAAAACCATGTGATAAAGTAGAGGAAGGAGGGAGGCTCAGATGTTCAAGGCCATCTTTACAGCTGGGATTCGTGAGTCCCCGTCTTGAAAGACAACTCAAACCAACAAAGGAGGTTACTCGATGAGCTTCCAGGGAACTTTCCACCCTCCGCCTTTCCCTTAATAGAAAAAAATCACCTTAAAACGTTTTCATGTCCGCTAAGAAAAGAAAATCATGGGCTCTCCAGTGCTGTGAGCCAGGCTTCTGATCCTCTGGCTACTCCTGGAGTCTCTACATCTTCCCTCCTAATCACAGGTCCCAGCTTGACCTCTGTCTTAGTTAGGGTTTTACTGCTGTGAGCAGACACCATGACCAAGGCAACTCTTATAAGGACAACATTTAATTGGGGCTGGCTTACAGGGTCAGAAGTTCAGTCCATTATCATCAAGGCAGGAAACATGGCAGCATCCAGGCAGGCATGGTACAGGAGGAGCTGAGAGTTCTACATCTTCATCTGAAGGCTGCTAGCAGAATACTGGCTTCCAGGCAGCTAGGAAGAGGGTTGTAAAGCCTACACCCACAGTGACACACCTCCTCCAACAGGGCCACACCTCCTAATAGTGCCACTCCCTGGGCTGAGCACACACAAACCATCCTAACCTTCACGGAACACTGAGAGAAATCTGGGGACCATGTTTCCTCCTGAATAACCTTGTCCTGGTAACTTTGGTGTATGTACAGCCCGGCATCCCCAGAAGAAGCAGCCAGTCCAGAAATATGAAATAGGAGAAATCAAACTGTGGGTTCTGTGCTTAGAAATGGCAGTTTCCAAGAATAGCCCAGTGGGGTTTTATCATCTCAAGATAGAAACTTCAGACTGACGTGTAGCTCTGCTCTTCTACTTTATGTGAATGGTTCCATGTACTCATTCTACAAAGGTCTATGAGCGAGCACAGCCCTCCTGTGGCTCTTGTGGCTTGTCTGAAAGAAGCAGGCCTGCCAAGGACAAAGCAAGGCCAAAGTACTAGCGTTTCTAGTTCAGGCTGTGAGATAAACAATGTCATTTGGGCTAGCTGGACCTAGTGCTGAGCTGAGCTACTGAGACTTAGATTCGGTTAGGATTAGCATACTACAAAGGGGCACCCACACCCCAAGGAGCATGTGAGGCCCCTAGACAGCAGGCCACTCACAGTAGGCACCTGTAGAGGGGCTAGCTTCAGGTCCTTCTGCTGGCTCATGGCTGCCATGTCCTCCCCAGCCACCAGAAGCGTGTCTTTGAGACGGTGAGAAACATCAATCAAGTGGTCAAGCAGAGATCGCTAACCCCTTCCCCCATGAACATCCCGGGCTCCAACCAGTCCTCAGCTATGAACTCCCTCCTGTCCAGCTGCGTCAGCACCCCCCGATCCAGCTTCTACGGCAGCGATGTCAGCAACGTGGTCCTCGATAACAAAACCAACAGCATCCTCCTGGAAACTGAGGCAGCTGACCTGGGGTGAGTGGCGGGCTTCTCTCCTGTTGGAGGGAGAGGAGAGGAGGTATACCTTGAACATAGGCTCAGTCATGATCAGAGAGAGGTGGATAAGAGCTACCACATCCCAGTTACATCCACGACACTGGTCTTTTCTGAAGTAGTATCTCAAGTTGATGCTCACAGTATGCTTTACCATAATGTCATGGAGGGAGAACTGACACATTTCCCACAAATCATCACTGTGACCCCTCAGGAGCCTGGATGCTGGGAAGCACAAGGAGATCCCAAGCTCTCTGATTTGCTTCAGAAGGTAGAATGTAGGGGGCTGTCAGTTGTGGGTTCTCCTAGAATCCCAGCACCCGATCCCATCATCCACCTGTGTACCCTGTCTCCCTGACTAAAACAGGGACTTATGCACCAGTTGAGCCATCAGAGGGCGTCTCCGAGATCAGAGCGGGTTTCATTCAGAACTGAGAGTACAGGTCCTTTTATTTAAGAGACAAGAGGTTTGAGTCAGTTCCCCTTCGGGACCTACGTACAGCCACCTGCAAAAGGTTTCTTCCAGAGTCACCTGGAGGGAGATGCTTCTGAAAACACATTTTTGCAGATTTTCAGTCCTTCCTGACATGACCACCTGCCTCTGAGAATAGTCAATTGAGACCCACAGAGGGAACTCCTTCAGTGGCCTGGTCTCCTCAGACCGACTCCTGTCTCTTCCTGGGGGGTTCTCAGTGCCTTTTGCTGGCTGTAGGTACTTACCCCCTGTCTTCCACAGGAATGAGGAACACAATAAGAAGCCAGGCACACCAGGCACGCCAGGCTCCCATGATCTGGAGACTGCACTCAGGCGGCTCTCCCTGCGCCGGGAGAACTACCGGTCTGAGCTGAGGTTCTTGGAGGAGGAGCGGGAGAGGAAGCTGCGGGAGCTGGCTGAGAAGGGGGAACTGCACAGTGGCTCACTCACGCCCACCGAGAGCATCATGTCCCTGGGCACACACTCCCGCTTCTCTGAGTTCACGGGCTTCTCCGGCATGTCCTTCAGCAGTCGCTCCTACCTGCCTGAGAAGCTGCAGATTGTGAAGCCGCTTGAAGGTGACCATCAGGGGCCTCGGCCCCTCTCTGTCCTCCTCTGCGACTCTCTCTGGGCCCTGATCCACCACAGGAAAGCCAGCCATCAGTGTCATACCTATTCATTTTTCTTTCGAGATAGCCACCCACGCTGTTGGTTTGAGTTCCTCTGAGGTGGCCTCTGTTTCTGCAGTCTCTGTCGCGGTGTGAGCAGCACACTCCTGGGTGAAACTCCCGAGGGTGGCCTTTTTGTCCTTAGTGCTTTAGGACCCAGGCCTAGTGGCAGCCGCACAGCTTCAGACCCTCCATGGTAGCAGTGTGACAACAAGCTACTTCTGGATAACCCAGGGCTCTATGAGGCGGGTGGGGAAGGAATATCTTGGCTTCTCAGCGATTTTACTGTCAAATAGCCCAAAGTGTGCATTGTGACCCCCGCCCCCAGCCATGTGGAAGTGTTGTGTGTGATCACATGTTTCGATCTGTTCTTCAGAGAGAGGGTGTGGCTTTGCTCTGAGCTAGGGCCCTGGAATCTGCAGTGTGGAGGACGGAGGGAGGGAGGGATGGAGGCCCGTTCAGACTCCACTAAGCCCCATTGTAGTACTGGGGGCTGCTCAGAAACAGAGTTCCTAGATCTCACTGTTTCCTCCATCCTCTGCCTGGTCAGGAGCCACCTAGTGTATACTGTTTTTGTGTCCCCCTCTCCCCACACACATACACACTTTAGTTTAAAGCCCGTGTGAGTCGGAAGACTTGCTTTAGAACCACATAGTGTATTTTTGATGTAAAGTCTGACATCTGCAGGTCTGCCCTTTTCTGAGATTTTTACCCTTGACCCTTCTCTGGAGTATCTTTGATGCTTTAATCTAGTTAAGCTCCACAGTGCCACGGATAGTTTCTGTCACACAGGTACAAACTTGTGCTCTGTGCTTAAAGAGAGCCAATAATTGTTTTCATCCCAAGAGCCCCTGCTTTTGCTGCCTCAGGGACCGTGTCAGCCTTACCTAAAGCTGAGGTCATGCGTGTGCCAAGGTCCCTGTGTTTTCAAAGGAAGAGGAAGGACTATTCCCTTTCTGGTTCTCGGGGCAGGGAGGCTCCCTCTTTTTTTAATTTGTTTATTCAGTTGTAATCTTGGGGATTGTTTTCTGACCTGCAATTTTGTCTGGTTTTCCTTCAATAAAACCTTCCATTTCTGCAATTTTATTTCCGCCTTTCTTTTCTTTTCTTCTTCTGTCTCTCAAAGGCCATTAGACCCTCACCATCTCTCTGCTTTCCATATTTTCTTGTGTTTCGTTGGGTCACCTATTTACGTTTTGGGCTCATTTTTCAAGTGCATTGCAGGATGAAGTTTTGAAAAATTTCGTTTTGACCAATTCATCTCTGTTTCTCTGACTTTGTGTCCTGGGTGGCAGTATTCTTGTGACCAGAGTCAGAGGAGATCCCCCACTCATTTGTAAGATGAATTTTGCCTGTGGCCCCCCCCCCCCCCCCCCCCCCCCCCCCGAGTTGAATTAACCATTAAAAAGTCCTTCTTATCACTGTGGTCTGTAATCCACCCTGTGATAAGGATCCTTTTGGCTTCTTTTTGTGTTTCTCAGACTTCTTCCTCAGCTGTTCAAAAGACAACTGATATGTTCTTCCTTCATTCCGCTCCACAGTTATCTGTATTTCCGAGTTTACTCTAAGAGGGGATGTGAACATAGTTTGTCTTCCTGACTACAGCTTCCGACCACTGCCACTGTTATTAATTAGCCTTCCTCTTAAGTCACTTATTTCTAACATAGGCAAATAGCTGTCAGACAAGATTATCAGACTTGTCCAGATTCAGTCGCCTGGTCTGCAGAGCCCGGTTACCACTGTCAAGACCTGGACAGTCATGACACTGGGGTCATGTTCTCACCTGGCCCAGTGAGACACTGATAGGATGCCCTTGATCTCCAGCAGTCCAGGGAAAGGCACCTGGGGTGAGGTCCCTGGAGACCACTGTCTGGGAACATCGTAGAAGCCAACAGTGTCCGCTGTCTACATCTCCTTTGTCACTCCAACCGTCCTGCCATCTCCTCATGTGTCAGCCAGTTGGGTGGAGCTAGGTGCCATGGATGGAAGCTCTCATGTTTTCACCTGGCCTTTCAAGGTTAAGCAAGTAAAGAACGGAATATTCAAGATAGAGATAGAGATGGGGGGGCTGTCTTAGAAAGACTGAGGGAGGCCGTAGTCCTTCTGTGTCCTGCCTGCCCCCAGCCTGTTCTCAGGTGGCTGGAAGGAGTGTGGAAATCATGTCCTGCTTCCTGCTGGACAAGGGAACGAGGCCGGGTTGGGGAGTGAGACAGAAAGAGAGGACAGGGGGAGGGGGCACTTGTGCTCAGCTCTGGTAAGGCGTGCTTCATGGTTGCTTTCAGGTTTGCTCTCCATATCAAAGAAAAGATTTCAGACAGACAGCCAAGAGATGGGTGGAATTCCCACATAAGGGCTTGGGGCATGGAAATATCAGGGTGGGGGCTTCTGCTCAGTGCTAGCTAGGCTCCTTGAATACCTGGAACCTCAGACACAGCCGGGGAGAAAGTGTTCCTGAGACCCACTGTTGACAAACCAAAAATCATAGCTAAAACTGAGACAGCTTTCGGGTCTGTGGGATTGCAAACACATGTCCCATGAGTGTGGCCGTCATCTGGGTATCCTGACATACGAGATGTCCAGGTGGCCTTGATGATGGCTTCCCCAAGGTTCTCCCCATGACCTTCTGTGAGAAAGCACTTGGACAGTGTGATAGTGTGATCCGGACTGTCAAAGGTGACTGAGGTTCCCTCAATGCATGAGTGTCTGTCCCTCCTGCTGGGCCCTGGACACCCACCTAGAAGTTCTGCTGTGGGCCACTGGTACCATCTATATAGCTGGTGGCCAGACCCTGCTGCCCACTGAGCCCACGTTGCCCCAGGCACTCATGTTCTGACCCTAGTCACTTAGCCCTCCATCCCATTTGTACAGTGAGTAAGACTCCCTACTAGGACATTTGAGGAGTGCATAGCAGTGCTTCTGTATAGAGCACAGTGAGTTTTAATTGGAATATGGAGCTCGTGCCACTGTCATTTCAGATGCCAGTGAACAGAGGCAGGGGTGGAGTCTTCAAGCTGTCGTCAGTTAGTGGAGAAGACAAAGGGTTAACCCACCATAAATCTGCCTTCCATCCCATCCCCGGCCAGAAAATTATACAGGGAGAAGAAACAGCGGCAGCCAGTCATTCCATAGTTTAGCCTTGCCCCTCTGGCCAGAGAGTTAGCCTGTCTGAGTTTCACGGTACTGCTGCATTTCCCTGTTGCTGCTGATATTCTTCCTGCGTTGTCTCTCTGTGTAGTAGAGGTCTAGCTTACACTATGACTACCATGTCTTGAGCTCTTTCCAAGTCCCATTTGGATTGCAACCAGGTCAAAGAAATCCTTACTATGTATGTGTGCAGGGCTACTCAGAGTGTGAGAGGCAGAGGCAGACAGATCTCTTAGTTCGAGGCCAGCCTTGGCTACAGATCGAGTTCCAGGACAGCCTGCCTAAGAAAACAAAAGAATGCAGTTTAGAGTACAGACTTCCTCCTATCCTCTGTCAAGGCCATGTGGGTAGATCACAGGGGCACACCGTACTGCCATGTCCGACATGAGCTAGCATTATGAAACAGTTGTGTGGAACACCTTGGAGCTCAGGATCCCACAGGTGCCTGCATGTCCCCCGGTGCGTGCATTTCTCTCTATGGTCAGTGGCTGAGTCTTCTGCCTGTGGAGCCTCAGAGCATCTCTGGGATATTCATCGCCACACTGATCTCTGCCACTGGATGGCACTAGAAGCCTTGTCTTCTCCCACAGTTGTGGCTACAAAAATACCCGTGCTTCGTCCCAAATTGATGATTTTGATATGAAATCCTTTTAGGTGTGGATTCCATTTTTTTGAAACCTCTTTGTTGTTTGCTTTTCCCTTTTACACATAGAAAGTATTTTTTACCCCATTCAGGAGGCCCAGGTCTATCATGGAGGATGTAACGTGTCCTTAAACCTGGTGTGGACCGTGAAGAGCTGAGAGTGTTAGGACTCACAGTGTGTTCATTTTTTCTCTTTTTAATTTTAAGCAGAATTGAAGTATCCATTTTCAGAATCATTCTAAGACCTCCATGACATCCCTTACCCGAGTGTCTAGCAGGGGCTGCCCCTTACCCACCCTAGCTTCTCCCATCCTAGCCACCTCTCTGTCTTTCCTCTCAACTTACAAGGCAGCTAGCTGCTGGCATCTTCCATCTCTCTCCCGACTCCCTGTCATAGGGTTTTTACTCAGCTAGCAAGTAGCCCTGGATGCTGTGAGCCATGGTGCAGGCAGTCTCCTGTCTCCAAGGGCCTCTCTAAGTGTCTCTGTCTGCAGCATGAGGTCTTTTTATTTGTTGTCATGTATATTTGAGTGTCTTCTTGCTCTATAGAAGAGGGTTGCAGGTCCCAACCTCCGGGGCCTTCTGCCAGATGGTGGCATCCTGCAAGATGTGACAGGTGTCCAGAGGTTGGGCAGAAGCATGGAGCACCATAGCACACAAACTGGGATGCCACTTAGCTCCTCTGCACCTAGGCTCTTAGACGCTCCTGACCTTGTGACACCTTTCTTGGTAGAGCACCTGGGACACATGAGGTCATCAGGGACACACTCTGGTGTTATTACAAACCCTCAGGCTGACACCCGAGTCCTAGGGTCTGATGTCACCCTGGAGATAGCACCTCTGCTCTAGACCCCTGTGACTTATTACCTTGAGTCCTCCCCACCTCACCTAGTGGCTCCTCCACTCTCCTTCTGTAGCTTCCATTTGCTGGTGGGTCTGGTGTGCAGCCTTGCACAAGCAGCCTTGTACCCAAGCATCCAGTAGCCTCTTGATCCCCAGTTGTTCTCCTCCTGGCTTCATAAGCTTCCTGTGGCTCTTGCTCACCATTTTACCCTCTACTGTCAGCAAAGTGATAATGGGTTAAGTTTGGGGGTTAGCATCGGGTTGTTTAAAATACTTTGTTACCAGATATCATTGGCATAGAGTATATAGCATAATTTTACTTTTGAAAGTGTTGGCTCTTTATAGTGCCACTCCCTCCTGATGTGGCAGGGACACACTGTTGTCCAGTTAGGTCAAGCCAGCTCTACCTCAGTCCCTCCCACAGTCAGTCCTATGCAAGCTCAGGTGACCCCAGTGCCTCCCACAATCCTTTGCAAGCTCAGGTGACCCCCAGTCCATCCCACAGTCCTGTGCAAGCTCAGGTGACCCCAGTCTCTCCCACAATCCCTTGCAAGCTCAGGTGACCCCAGTCCCTCCCACCGTCAAGCTCAGGTGTTCAAATTGAGCTCTCTGAGGGTGGGAAACATTTGTTCTTGCTGGCATGCTAACCCTTCCTTCTCTCCATATCTGCCCCTCTCTTTTCTCCCACAAGGTTCAGCCACGCTTCACCACTGGCAGCAATTGGCCCAGCCTCATCTTGGGGGTATCCTGGACCCCCGACCTGGTGTGGTCACCAAGGGCTTCCGGACTTTGGACGTTGACCTGGATGAAGTGTACTGCCTTAACGACTTTGAGGAAGATGACACAGGTGACCACATTTCTCTCGTGGGCCTAGCTACCTCCACGCCAATTCAGCACCTGGAGACCTCAGGTGAGAGGTCTCGAGCACATGTGACTGTCTCAGGCAGCAGAAGTTACTCCAGCCAGCCTCAGGCTTCCCCAGAGGAGATGCACCAGCTGCCAGCGCAAGCGGGCCTGGAGGAGGAGGAGGAGGAGGAGGGGTCTGGTGAGGGCGCCTCAATTAGTCCTGTAAACCTGACACCTTTACCGGAGGCAGAGCTCTGGGCCTGGCTCATCTCTGTTCCTGGCACCACCCGTAGTAACTCTGTGTCTGTAGCTTCCGCTCGTCTGTGTGGATGATAGGAAAAAGCTTTCCTGTTGTCAGGTTCTGTTTTGAAAACAGAGACCAAATCCTCCACTTGTGACAAGTGGGTACCTCTGCCCATCATGGAGCACTAGGACCCTGCAAGTGGGAGCAGGAGAGGCTGCTAAAAAGCGGGCTGTGGGGCCCAGAGAACATGTACACCCGGGTTCTGTTACGGCCATCCTACCCTGGATCTGATGGGCTGTCTCTTGCATCCTCTCTGGATTTCCTTCCTGAGCAAGCCGAGCAGTTTTAAGGAAGTGACGATGACCCAGAGGCTGTAGGATGTACAGAAACCAGACAGAAAGAAGTGCAGGGAGTGGCCAGTTTGCCTCAGTGAAGGAGCATGTGTCTTTTAAGTGTTCTGTGATACTCTTTAACCAGGTACACACTTAGAGGTGCCATTCAGCTCTTACAAGGAGGATGCTAGGTGCTCTGGCTAGCCCCTGTCCCACCTCTGGGTACACACAGTGTGACCACAGGTGTACTGGTGACCCACAAACCTCTTGCACTGGGATGGAAAGTTTATGCTTGGTGCTCCTGGGACCTCTGGGGAGTTAGTTATGTAGTTATTGCTTGTCCAGATGTTAATCCTCTCCCTGGAGCTCCTAGCTCATTGTGCTGGGACATGGAAGAACTCGGGTGTAAGGAAAAATGAATGACCTGATGCCGTCCTCCTCAGGACATCTCCAGGTCACTAAATGCGAGGAAAAGATTTCTCTTTCTGCCTCCTAATTTTAAGAGGCCCTGACACTTGACTTGCCATGAAATCTGAGGTAGGTTGAAGCCAGGGTTTCGGTGGTGTCACATACTTCCAGGTTAATTACAGGCAGCCATGGTCTAGGGCCCAACCTGAACCAACTGTTTCTTCAATGTCAGCCTTAGAGATGGCATCACAAAGTTTATGTTTTGAGTTTTTAAAAGTAAGTTGCCAAGTGATGCAGAGGGGACGAGAACATTTATCCTGTGAGATCTAGGTACACACTAGGTTAGGCCTGGTAGGATATACTTGTAATTCCCAGGAAGCTGAGGCAGGAGGATCTCAAAACCAAACAAAAGGACAGGGCAGCGGCCTGAAGTTTCAAATCTCCCTGTTATCAGCACTGGGTCCATCTGAAGGCAGACAGCACCATACCGGTGTCTGGCTGACTTCCGTGGCTACAAGGTCAAAGGTCACATATATCCCTCCTAGCTAGAAGGCCGGTCCTGGAAGTTGAAGGCCAAACCCCTCCCCAGGTGCATCTTGGGAAAGTCGTTCAGAAAGAATATAACTCATTGTGCCAAGAGCAGCCATGAGAGGTCGGAGGGCGAGCATCCTGGCTGTGAGGACCCAACCTCTACCCTTTGTACAACAGCGGCCTTCTTGCCTAGTGTCCCACCTCTTGCTGAGCCTGGTAGCACATTCACCCAGCAACTTGATTTGAGGAGATCCAAGAACATATAGAGCAGAATTTGTAAAGGATCAGGCTCCAGGGGTGCCAAGCAGGTTGATCAGCTTGCTCAGGGTCATTCAGGAAAGGTGTCCCCACTGAGGGGAGAGTTCTCTTGAGCTTGTTTTCCTGTTGGAAGGAGCTCTTCTCTGGACGCACCATGCAGAGGGAGGGTATGCAGAGCCATGCAGTGGCAAGACAGCAAAGCAGGATGGCCCCTTTGCTCCGATGAGTAACAGAACCATTCTGCTGTTATGAGTAGAGGTCTAAGACTCCGCTACCTCGAGTCACACAGATACCCCAAACGCTCCTTATGCAGTCAGGGGAGGGGGTGGTTAAAGGCTGGTGAGTCTCCGTAGGAAGACCTGGAGCTCCACTTGGGATTTCTGTCCTGCTGGCCTGGTCCCCGAGGTCCTAGGAGCTGCTGTGTACCTAGGAGGGTGTCAGAGGAAAGAAGTTTTAATCCAAAGGCAATTCCGATCACAGCTGATAACTGAGCAGGGCTGAAGAACGGGAGGACTCACCTCATAGGCGTTTGCGTTAGTGTGTTTGAATGTGCCTTTTGAAGCACCATTTGATTTTTTTTTCTTCTTAATCCCATGTCTGAAGAAGGATGGTCCCATGTTGATGTGTTGTAAATTATCTAGAAGATTAAAACGGACTGTTGAAAACAACTTCTAGGTCATAGTTTGACTTCATCTTTATGACTGCTTATGTTCTGGTTTACATAGGAAGCACACTTTTCAGGATAGTCACCACCTGGTCCTGCCTGGACTCTGTGTTTTAGTTTATGGCCAGGAACAACCTGCATGTGGGAAGAGGTTGATTAAGCTCAGTTGGTAGTTGGTTGGTAGAAAGTGCTACAGGGTTTAGCTCAGTTAAATTCTCCTGACGATTCAAAGCAGAAGGGAAGATGGGATTAAGACAGCACCAGAGATGAACTGATAGATTGGCTTATCTGTCACTCACATACACAGAGACTGGCTCATGCAGACCCCAGGGCCATATCCACCTCTGTCCCCTGCAGTGCACACGGCTCACAACTGAGTCCAAGATCCTGGCACCAGTGTAGACCGTGAAAACCACACTCATTCAAAACAGGCCTCTGAAGGTCTCCTGTATCTCAGACCCCAGGATGCCAGAGGCAGAAGCCAGGAAATAGCGTTTTGCAGGTTCTTGACCAACACAGAGATCCGAGCTGTGCTCAGGGTGAAGGAATAAAAAGAAGAGCCTGCAGCAGAAAGGAAAAGGCCTGGCCAGGGAAGCCTTGCTCCTGCTCAGTCACACAGGACTGAGGGAGCAAGCCCTCCTCCCTGACTCTCTGTCCCACCCAGTCCCACTACTATCCACAAAAGAGGGTCCAGATGGGCTTGTGTGAAGGAGCCGGCCCAGTGACCCCATGGGTCTGTTAGGGAAGGTCGGGACGATTAGTTCATAGTGTCTTTGGCAGAAGGAAGTTCCTTCCATGTTCCTCATGGGATGGGAACATTTTCCAGGCCCTGGCTTTGCATCCCTGTGTCCATTCAGAATGAGTGCTCTGCTCACACCCACCTGGGTTAAGACATGCTAAGAAAGTCCCAGCTCTTTCTAAGAGCATTTGGTGAACTGAGAACAGGCCAGCTGCAACCCGGAAGGTGGGCAGAGAAAGGGTCAGAAGGGCTGATTCCTCCAAACTGGACAGAGCAGGCTCTGCTCTGCCTAAGGCTAATTCGGCAGAGCTGACTGTGGAGAGTCTTCTCGACAGCCTGCTTACCTCCATGCTGGCAGAGTCCCTCCCCACCAGGACACTAGAGAGGTCTGTGTGGCCTGCTCCTGCGGAGAGGCCTTTATGAGCAGACATTTTTGAGAGGTGTTCAGTCAGTCACTGCCTTGAGATAATAGGACATACTCAAACCTACCAAGCAGGTGAAGATTCTCTCTGGCCTCCCTATGTCATCCCCAGAAGGATGGATGAGCAGCGAGGGCCACGGAGTCAGGACTTGTTGGTAGAAAGAGATCTAGAGAGAGTTTTGCATTTACCTCTTTGACAATTTCACTGTGTTCAGAAACTTTCTTTCCTCAAGAGGATACCTCAGGGGCACGAAGCAGCTTTTCCTGCCCTCTCTGCAGGATGCTATGAAGGGGTGTGTCTCCTAATTCATATATATTTTTGTAATGAAACATCACAGTTTGCTGTGATGTGACTAGAATGCTTAAGTTCGCAAAAACTATAAATATCAGTTGTACCGAATCAGAAAAAAAGATTTTATGATTCTATTCAGTCTCTACGTTGGAACCTTCCAGAAAACCTACCAGACTGAGGTCTAATGGGCGGGGAGCCAGGGGCCTTTACAGAGTGACAGGACCAGGCTAGGGCTAATCAAAGAAACACTCAGGAGGAAAATGGTTACTCTAGCACACCTTAGCTTGCCCTCCCTCACAGAGGATAGAGAATAGAAAGGACTTCATGAAATGTGTCCGAACTGCCCAGGTGGGCAGAGTCCCATCATGTCATCTGCAGGGCCCCTGAGCTTAGCAGAGCATCTGTTCCATGCCACGGTCCCTCTCCTCTCTGTGCATTGTCCTGGGAAGCCTACTTGTACTCTGTAGGGCAGCAGCGCCCTGGTTTATGTAGACACCCCCCAACTCTGTTGGAGACTCAGGGATGTGTCAGGGATGACCCACCATGGGTCCTGGCCGTAGGCCAGCAGGCACTGTTTCCCAGATGCCTCCACTCTGAGCAGAAACCAGGAGCAGAGTGGGCCTCACCCTTCCTGTGCCCTCCAACAGAACTGGCCAAAGGGAGCGTTTGCCTGTGGTAAGCTCCTCACCCCTGTAGATCTCTGATGATCAAGGTTTAGTTGATTTTAAAGCTTGGCCAGTGCTTGCATCAGCATCGGGAGGAAGAAGAATTAGGCATAAGAATGAAGGCTGTGAAAGAAAAACTATCTCTCTATAAAAGGATCAGCACACTCCTAGTGGTCAGGTGACCGCACACAGTGGGCTCGCATCTTCCTGAGCACAAAACCCAAATTAACACAGGAAGTGCCTGGCTGGCTCAATAACAGTAATCTTGAACCTGCTTGACACCTGCCATGCAGCCCTAGGCTGTGATCAAGCGTGGTGTCTGTCCATCCGTCCCCCTCGAGCAGGAAACCCTCCAGTCAGGCTCAGACAAGAATAAGGACTTCAGCAGGAAGTTGGAGTAGTCACTCCAAGGGACCCCACCCTTGTACCCTCAAACCGAGGCCTGTAAGGTAAACACAATGTGAACTTGAAGTTGAGCTGGGTGTTGTGCTTCAGTGTGCAGCATGGTCTTGGTGACTCTGGTTTTGAACCCAAGCCCCCAGCTCTGCTAAGGGTGTTTTGGTGTCTCTTGTTTTCAAAGCTTGATCTCCTCCAGAAGCTGGTGGCTTGAGGATTCAATGTTTTGCTTCTCTGGGACAAACAAGAGGGGCTCTGGGAAGTCCTTCCCAGTGAAACTCACTGTCTTTGTATTGTGTCCCAAGGAAGGGAGGCACAGCTTCGTCCCGGCAGTCCATGGTGACACCGACAGTTCGAGCACCCAGGCATCCCAGTGGTATTGTGGAAGGGCTGGATCTCTCTGGCTTTGGCACTTCGGACAATCAATCCTCTTGGCCTTCAAAAGCTGTCCCTTGTTCCTGGGGAGTGGGGGTGGGGATTTTTAGCAGCCTTTTCCTGTCTCATCCTGGTTTGGATGTGATGGGTTTTCCTTCTGATGATTCAGCTCCGTCTCTAAAAATGTCCTCCTTGGAGATTGTACACCTAATGGGCTAGGGAGGGGCAGCTGCACATCTGGCCAGATGGGGCTGCACTTCTGATTCTAATCCCACCTTGCCTTGTTGGATTATTATTTTTAGTGTTCCCGCCTATTACCATTGTGTCTTAATGATCTGCCTGTTCCTTCCCCTCTCTGTCTTCCTCAATAACCCCTGCTCTCAGGCTTCCTCTTGGTTTTGTTCCTGGACTTTGTCACTGTCCAAGACTTGTGATTGTCTGGCTGACCTTCTCTTCATAGCTTGGTCCTTTTTTGTTGGCGCTCCGCAGCCCCTTCTTGGTTACCGGAGCTCAGGAATCGCCGCTCGCATCCAATGCTAAAGCCATGGTTCATAGAGGCAGTCCCCGTGCTTCATCTGCTTGTGTGTCCTTCTGTGCCTCCTGCTAAGCCTCTGCCTGTGGTCCTGGTGCTAGCTGCCACCCCAGGTGTCACCCGGCCCTCATGGGTCACAGAGCTGGGTCGCACTGCCAACCGGCACACCACTGGGCTCCCTCTTCTCGTCTGGATACCATCACTATTTTTGTGCTCCCACTTTGTCCCCTGTGGCGTGTCTCCAGACGACTCCCCACCCACCCTTTGTTTTTTTCTTTTTCTCGTTTGCTTCATTTAGTTTTTGGTTTTCTTTTAACACACAGCCAGATTTTTTCTTTCTTCTCAAACCTAAGAGAAAACTTTTGCAAGAAGATTCTTGTAGTTGAATCTTCATAGCCTTTGAGTTTCCTGGCCTCTGGAGTCTTTTCCCAGGAGTCTCTGGGGCCTGAGATGCTGCAGGGCTGGGCAGTGGGTCGGGTATCTCGTCTCATGACTTTATCTTGCATGGGATTTGATGCACACCCCTCCCCCCTCCAATACACACTTGATTTTTTTCTTTTTCCCTTGATGCTCAAGTTATGAGTTAGGATGACCTTGACAATCATTATGTCGTCTTAGATTCTCTCCCTGTTCCTTCGTTGGCTCTCTGGTGCATGGTCCTGATACTCCCCTGATTTGCTTTGCTCCAACCTTGGTCATCAGCTGCCTTAACAACAACATCTTGGAGCATTCAAAGGAGACCATCTTGTCTCAGTTCTAGTAAAAGTGGGTGTCTTAGAGACTGAGCTGGCAGAGTGAGGGGCAGGGATGAGGGTGTAGCCAGATGAGACTGGGCCTGGGAACTCCTCTGTGTTGTTGTTGTTGAGACTGCTGAGGACACCTCCCGCCATGATCATCGCAGATGTCTGGACAGTAGTGGAGCCAGCTTCCCTGAGCCCCTTTTGTGTGAACAGAAAAGGGAGCTGTGTGAACCCTACCCTGCTTTCAGAAGCCGTGTACCTCTCCCTGCCCACTCTGCCCCTTCCTCTGGGCAGAGCATTGGCACCAGCCTGTCACTGTAAAGAAATACACAGCAAGCATGCTGGAAGAAAGCAGATCTGAGCTCTGAGGTGGAATACTAAATTTAGGCCTCCTTGGCCCTCCCCGATCCCCCCCCGGAACTGGATCCACTACTGGCCCAAGAAGTCTGATGAGGAACCCTGTCTGGATTGGGCCGGAAGCTGGGATTCCATGCTCTGCAGACCAGTGCTCAAAAACATGGTTATTTTTGAGAGGCCACCTTCAGTCCAGAACATTGGTGTCTCGACTTCCACGCCCAGATCCAGTTGTCAAGGTAGCCCATCGCCACTCACCCCTGTGGAGGGCCTCACTGGATATTAGTCATGGTTTACATGGGTGCGAGGAATGTTTGTTCTCCTTCTTCTCTCGATCTAGCGCACCACCCTGGGAAGTGCATGTCACAGACCAACTCGACTTTCACCTTTACCACCTGCCGCATCCTGCACCCTTCAGATGAGCTCACGCGGGTCACGCCAAGGTAAGGACCGTGGCCCCAGAGTGGATGGTAACAGGACGAGTCAAGGACCGGCCTTTCTCACAAGATCTCATGATGAAAGTCAAGAGGTTCATTCAAAGGCTGATTCCAAGCCAGGTGTTGTGTCACATGCCTTTAATCCCTGTAGGCCAGCCTGGTCTACATAATGAGTTCCAGGACAACTAGAGCTACATAGTGAGACTCTTGTTAAGGAAAAAAAAAAGACAGCCAATTACAGGCATAGGGACCTGAGTTTGAACTCCATCACTCCCATTCAAAAAGCTAGGCCTGGTGGGACATGCTTCCAATCACCTGTGGATAGATCCCTAGAGTTAACTGGCTAGCCAGCCTAGCCAGCTTGATGAGAGAGACCATCCTGTCTCAAACACAAGGTAGATGGTGCCTAAAGAGCAATACCTAAGGTTGACCTCTGGCACCACCCCCATGTGTGCACTCATGCACACAGAGAGCCAAACCCAACAGGCTTAAGCATTTTATAGGCATGTGTAGACACCTATTTTGGGTCTCATCTTTCTTTCTGATCCTTGGCCTTGTATGTTCAGATCTAGGATGAGTGGGGGCTTTGAAAATCTGCTTTCATGGCCCTCTCTGTAGCTATAATGTCGATTCTTCCTGCTCTCCTTAGATGGCTGAAGCCAACATCTCCGCAGGCCTTGGGGCTAAGTCGGTATTATTCTCTCTGAGCCTGCCAATGAAGAGTGGGGTTCTTTCACGGTAGAGTTACTGAGCTTTGTAGAAGCTTTCATCCCCTGGAGCTGACTCCAGGAAACACACATCACAGCCAAATCTAATGGCCAGTGTTAAAAACTGTACAACGAAGCATGCCACATGCCCGGTATGGCTTGTCTCCGTCCCGAGTACCATCTGGAGTGTTGTTGGTCTGTTTGACTTGATTTCAGCTACCTGGCTTCTCTTGTTGCCGTCCAGGGAAAAGGGAGAATGGTCTTTTACAACACAGAAGAGTGACACACCCTCCCCCCCCCCCACTGTCTTTGCGACACAGTCAAATTAGATCCCAGAGTTAATGGATGGTGTCAGGGAAGGACGTGAGGAGGGCCAGTTCAAAGGGGACAGCCACCCCTGGGAGCACCTTAAACTGTGAATAATTCTCCACAGGTCCTGTGAGGATGACGGCGAAGCAGCAATATGCCCCGTTGAGCTGAGAGGGGATATAGAGCAGAGAGTCTGAGCCCACGGGCAAGGCAGGGGGTGAGCACACGGCCAACAGAGCCTGCTCCTGCAGGGCCACGCCCAAGGAGCTGTGTGTGCCACTGTGGCTGCCACTAACCTGGGGACGGAGGCTTTGATGTGTCTCTGTGGTTGTGCCTGGTTAACATGGCCTTGGCCATTATTACTTCTAACCCAGCTAAACCCCCAGACCAGCTGAATGTCAACACTAATGAAGGCCTAACCGAAGGTTTCACCCAGTGGGGTCCCTGGATTTCTGCTCCCTTGCACCCCCCACCCCTGGCAGATACTGGCTTCTAGGCCTGTGACTTTGTTTAGAAGAGGTTGTTTTTAAAGCCACAGAATGTTGATGTCCCTTGTGAAGCTGAGTGACTAAAAATATATGAAAATACATACTTTGGGCTGAAGCCACAGGCCTCAGACTGCCCCCAAGTATGTCTTCCTTCAGAAGTGGCTTAAATGGGGGGGGGGGGAACAGGGCAGAAAAGCCTTCGAAGTAAAGGGTAAGGGGGTGGCGTAGGGGGTACTGTCTTGCCTGAGGTAAGAAGAATGCAGCAAGAGGGGATTAAAAAACAAAACCCTGAAAACCTGTGTAGGGATGGCCATACCAATTATTCTTCCGGTCTAGAACATTCTTACCTTCTCGCACCTATCAGCATTTATAAAAACCTTTCCTGTGCCTTTTACAAGTGTCCCTTTCTTGTCCCAGGAGCTGCTGTGCTCTCCCCAGGTATTCCCAACTCCAAGCTTGTGTGGGGTGAGCTTTTCTGTGGTCCTCACCCTGTGCCCACCAACATTAGCTGGGGCGACTACCTAAATGTGGGGCACATGGCACCTCTCACTATCTCTCTCTAGGGAGGGAGGGGCCTCTTTTCTCTTCACTCCAAGGACTTTCTCCAGATGGTCTCCGTTCCCTTCCTCTTTCTAGCTGGTGCCTGCCCAAGGTCCCTGGGCCTCCCCTGAGCATCCTGGGAGAAGGTTTCTATGACTGAGTCCTGGGGACTACTCAGCTGGCCTATTGCTAGGGAAGCTAGCCGCTCCAGCTGAAGCCTAGAGCCAGCAGCCACTGATATCGGTCCCACCAGGTAGTGGCAGTAGGTTCTCTTTTGTCCCCCTGCACCTTCTCAGAAGCAGGGCAGACCTCCCTAAAAGCCAGCTTTGTGATCACAGACTGCTACTTCTCCCTGCTGCCTGCATCCTGGTGGCTTTCCCAGCTGGACCACAGATGCTGGGATCTCTCAGGTCTCCATGGTGGATGAGCGTGGCTTCCTGTTGTAATAATTCAGAAGTCAAGCACTCTGTGGGCTTTGAATGTTACAAATCCTAGACAGATTGATCACATTGTGGCTTCCTTCCCCTGCCCTGGACAGTCCACTGCATCCCAAGGCGTTTGTGCAGTGGGAAAAGGGAGCTGGAACAGCAAGGGGAAGAGGCTGGGTGCTGTGCCTTGGCTGCTTTTTTGCAGTTCCCATCACAAGCTCACGGCCCTGTTTTGCATCTTAACTCAGGAAGATCGAGGTTTGGAAAAAGAACTATTTGGGGTTCTGAATTTGGTTGCTGAAGGGTCTGCTTCCTGTCTTGTCTTGACAGCAGTGAGGCTGCTTCACATGTAGTTCAAGTCCAGGATTGTCCACTTACTAGCCAAGTGCAGTACTGAGTAAGCCAACTGACCTTAGAGCCTGCTTCTTCATGTTCAGAGGAGACAGACAGCTCTGGGATAAGCAAGGGACCATGTGTAGCTAGCTTCCTGTTAACTTGAAGCACAGTCCTATGTAAGGAACCCCCGCAACCCCTAGAAATGAGGAGCAGATGCAGACAGAGGCACCACAGGGCACAGTGGGGGGGGGGGGGTTGTCTTCTTCTACCCCAAGTTTCTTCTGCACACCCTGCAGGAGACTGGGCCACTGATGATTCCAAAGATGTCTTTCTGACGAATAACCAGCCCTCCCTTTCTTTCAGCCTTAACTCAGCCCCAGCTCCGGCTTGTAGCAGCACCAGCCACTTGAAATCCACACCAGTGGCCACACCATGCACTCCCCGGAGACTGAGCCTGGCGGAATCCTTCACAAATATCCGCGAGTCCACGACAACCATGAGCACGTCCCTGGGGCTGGTATGGTTGCTGAAGGAACGAGGCATCTCAGCGGCTGTGTACGACCCCCAGAGTTGGGACAGAGCCGGCAGGGGCTCCCTCCTCCACTCCTATGCCCCTAGGATGGCTGTGATCCCGTCCACCCCACCAAACTCCCCCATGCAGACGCCCTCAGCCTCCCCGCCCTCCCTTGAGTTCAAGTGCACAAGCCCTCCCTACAACTTCCTGGCTTCCAAGCCGGCCAGCTCCATCCTGAGGGAGGTGAGGGAGAAGAAGCACGTGCGGAGCAGCGAGAGCCAGACAGATGTGTCTGTCTCCAACCTTAACCTTGTGGACAAAGTCAGGAGGTTTGGGGTGGCCAGAGTGGTGAACTCAGGACGAGCCCATATCCCCACCTTGACTGAGGATCAGGGACCTCTCCTCTGTGGACCGACAGGACCAGCACCTGCTCTCGTCCCTGGGGGCCTGGTCCCCGAGGGCCTGCCTCTGGGGTGCCCCAGTGGCATCCGACGGAATCGCAGTTTCCCCACCATGGTCGGTTCCAGCATGCAGATGAGAGCCCCTGTGATCCTCACCTCGGGCATCTTAATGGGTGCTAAGCTCCCTAAACAGACTAGCTTGCGGTGAGGCAGGGGATCGCTGCCCTATCTGCTCCCTGCCTTCTGTCCCCGACAGAGCACTCACGCCCTTGTCTCCTCTGAGGTCTACTTCTCCTGAACTAGACAGATCAACCGTGTGCCTCTTGGGGAGAGAGTGGAACTCCATATGGTGTGTATACAGGACTTGGGGACCTTGTGTCTGCTCTCTCTTCCAATCCACAGGAAGTAATAACCCTATAAGGTCACACTCTCATGAGGATGGCTCCTGAGCTCACCCGGGGAAGGTGGCATCCTTTCTTCCTTCCTTATAAGAAGCACTGAAATTCCCAAGGCTGTTCTTATCCCATGGATAGGAATCTGGTGAATTCTGCATAAGACTGTTGGGTTGTGCACATAGCCGCCACGTGGCACAGGTCTCCTCGCTCGCCTGTGACGGCCGACAGGGCTGCTCGCCATCAGAGAGCTGTTCTTTCAGTTGTAGATGGCCCAGCTTCACCAAGGTCTGCACTGTCCTGCCCCGATGGACTGTCTGTTCTCTAGACTTCTTTTCATGTCTCTGACTTGAAGTTACCTTGCATTTTGTCACAAGTTGTCAGGGTTAGAACCTGACACAAAAAGAATGTATTTACGCCGATGCGCCATCAGGCGTCCCCTCCGGGTTCTGTGTGATTGATTTTCTTTTTTTTTTTTCCATTTCTGAAATTTTTATTTGCAGGGAAGTCTCAGTACTGGCAGTTTCTCTTGGTTCTGACACCATAGTGCAAACGGCACATACTCTAACTTGCTAATGACATAGCTTATTTCTGGGACCCAGTGTCACAGCCAGGGTGATGGATAGCCAGTTATCACTGTAACAATAGGATCATGGGAAAAGGGGACAGAACTGTTAAGCCTATACACAGTGGAGGGGAAGGGCTGAAGCCGTAGCACACCTCATGGCATCCTGGGCCAAGGTGTGTCAAGTATGATGTCTGCTGGCCCCTTTCCACTTGGAAGGGATCTCGGGCCACATGGTAGAGCTCTGTGGCCATTCAGGAGCTGCATTTTTTAGTCCTCTCGTTTCAAAACTAGAATTAAGTTTCTTCCACATCCCCCGAGTCCATTGCCCCCTCATCCATTTCTGCCCATAGGAAAAAATCAGAGGTGCTTATGAATGGAAGAAGCATGAGCAAGTGAGTGGCCTGGGCCTGTTGCTGTCACTTCTGCAGCTATGAACTTTTATTTATTATCCATGTGTGCTGTGTTTTAATAAGATGCCGTCTCTGCTTCCAGCTCCAGCCTCTGTGTGTGTGTGTGTGTGTGTGTGTGTGTGTGAGAGAGAGAGAGAGAGAGAGAGAGAGAGAGAGAGAGAGAGAGAGAGAGAGAGAGCGCCCAGTCCAGGCATATTATTTATTTACTTTTGTCTGAGGATGGCTGTACATCTGTGTGTCACATGGTCACCTGCCCCAGACATCTGTGGAAGGATAGCATCCTGTGTACAAGAAATTGTCACATGAACAACTCTCCCACCCTCAGCAAAAGATGTGTCCTTGAATCGAGTGAGGGTCACCTTATGTCCACCAAGGATGCTTTGAGAAGGTCCCCAAGCAGCAAGCTTCAGTCCCACGATTTCAAACTATTTATTCTCCAAACAGAGTGCTGGTTCATCATGTTCTTGGCTTTCCCGGCTGCCGTGTGTGAGTGCAGTCACTCCAAGTAACGGACATTTTATTTGAATGTATTTTAAAGCGGTAGGTAGAGAAGCAAAGGAGGGTGTCAACCTTGGCTTGGGTGGACCAGTCACATGTTCAGAGGGGCCTCCTGTCCACACTGGAAACACCTTGTAAGAACCGGGACTTTAGAGGTCGTGATAGTATCGTTAGCAAACCGGTGATCAACATTAAGCAACACTACCAAAAAGCGTGTTGCAATTCATCAAGATCAGCAACAAGACTTCATTCACTAACGAATATCAATAAAACAAGCTCAAAAGATGGAAACCTTTTGTCTTTCCTTGGTATGTCTGTGTGTGGATGTGTGCACCTGAATGCAGTTGCCCTTAGAAGCCAGAAGACAGCAGTGGATCCCCTGGAGCTGGAGTCACAGGTATTTTGAGTGGCCTGGTGTGGGTGTGGGAACCAAACTCAGATCCTCTGCAAGGGCAGTAAGTGCTCTTCACTGGAGTCATCACTCTAGCCTTGATGTGTATCTTCTCATTAGGAAATTCGCCTCTTTAGGAGTTGAAGGCGTTTGGCTCTTGGGGGATGGTAAGTGAAAGGTATATACCTCACAGTCTCTCCCCCCCACCCCTTTCCCAACATAATAGCATTCCATGGACAAGTTCCCTGCCAGACCCTGATGCACTTTTCAGGGATGTATGCTGTTCCACTGAAGACAAATTCAGTCCTGTGAACACACACATTGCTCTAGGAGCCAGTTCCCTACAATCAGTCACAGAGTTGATTCTCATCTTTTATGATTAAAGCACATAATGAACAAGGCCTTTTCGTGTAAGGGATTTCCCACGCGGATATAGCATCACAGAGAATCTCTAGAGTTTTGCTGATAGACTTAGGAAGCAAGAGTGGTAAAAGCTACCAGAGGAAGTGTGAGGAGGAAAAACTGAACTCTGCTACCTGGGGAGGTAGATGCTGGGGGTGTGACATCATGAGTGTTGGACACTGGGGTGTGATATCATGAGTGTCAGGGACTCTGGAGGTGTGGCATCATGAGTGTTAGATACTGGGGTATGGCATCATGAATGTCAGGGACTCTGAGGCATGGCATCATGAGTGTTGGACACTGGGGTGTGATATCATGAGTGTCAGGGACTCTGAGGCATGGCATCATGAGTGTTGGACACTGGGGTGTGGCATCATGAGTGTTGGACACTGGGGTGTGGCATGAGTGTCAGGGACATTGGTGTTGAGCAAACTGCCAGGTTCACCCATTGGTAATGATGGCCTTGAGCAAGCCACGTACTGTCTTTGGAGGTCTCCACCTTTTTAATCTGTAAGGGGACGATAGCTCTACTATGTGAGATATGAGGCAGGGGCATTTATTTGAACAGAGGGAGCAGCTGGTGAGGGATAGAGTGTGTTTGAGTGGGGACAGCCAGTGAGGCAGCCCACTGGCAGGTAAAGGTGGAGAGACTTTAGTTTCTCATTGCTGTGACCCAGTACCTGACAGGAAGCAATTAAAGATGAGGAGATACTGTCTTAGCTTGCAGCTCAAGAGAATACAATCTGTCTATCACAGTGGGCAAGGATGGTGGCAGGGGTATGGGAGACATCTGGTCACATTGTGCTGGCAGACGGAGTGAGGCTGAGCTAGCAAACTGCAAGACAAGGCTAGTCACACTGACCACTTCTTCCAATGAGATGTGGCATGCTGGGGACCGACTGTTCAAACACAGCCGAGAACAACCATAGAAGGGGTGGCAGGCCCCGGTGCCACCCTGGGCTTCTCTCTTCTCTCCACATACTAATGCAAGAGGGAGCCCATCCTCAGCACCTCCAGGTGCAGAACAGAAAGTCCCCTGCTAAGCTGCAACCTGCAGAGAAAGGAAATGTTCATGCTAACTCGGAGTGGGTTTTGGATGTTACAAGGGACCTTCTGAGTTGGGATCACGTGACTATCTTTTAAAAACATTTTTTTCTCAATTCTTGGAGAATTTCATACAATGTATCTTAATCATATTCAATGGCAACTCCGTAACTCCTTGCATACCCACCACCCCCAAATTCACACCCCATGCCTAGCCCTGGTTGCTCAACCCAAGGACAAGTGTCTCTAAAGAGGCCAATACAAGAACCAGGAAACAAAGATGCCAAGTTCTTGGCTTTCAGCTATGAGGGAAGAAAAGGCTAAGGACAGTTTGGTGTGAAACCAGACCTGGAGGGGAAGCTTGCTGGACGGTGTTTTCATTTCTCTGCCAGTCCGGTGCAATCTCCACCCTACCCCCTCCTAGGCTCACTAGTCAATTACCCATGGCAAGAACTGAGTGGTGGAGGGTCTTGCAACAGACAAGGAAAGGAAGGTGTTGAAGGATCCCAATATTCATTACGCATTTGATTCCCCATTTCTATCTGTCTGAGTTCCAGGTTATGGGAAAAGCCTGGGATGAGTCTTAGGATCCAAGGATAGATGATCCAGTTTTACCTGGGCTAGGAAGGAAGGCGTTACACAGCCCCACACTAAGGCTCACATCCTCCACAGGACCACGATTCCCTTGAGCAATGGGGAAGAAGAAATGACAGCAAATGGGGCTCATCGGAGAAGTGTCCATCTGCACATAGATGTGAAGACTCACTACCACACACTGCCTGGCAGCAGGACAGTAGCTGTATCCCAGAGCCTTTGGAGATGACCAAAGAGAACAGCAGAAGCCTCCCTTTCTGCTCTAGCAGTACTGCATTCAGAGCCTGATACCATCTTGGAGAAGGTGGGCAGAGGGAGGCATCAATATGAATTCCCTGAAGTGTATAAAAGGGATTCATTTAAGATACTGGGTCGGAGGAGAAAATGATGTGTCTGAGCTCTTGGTTCCATTATAGGCCAAGAGAAGTTTGTTTCTATGGCCAGTAGAGGGCACTCGGAGATAAAATAAGGTCTGTTAGTCCTGGGACCTGGATAAGCCATCACCAGATTGGACTTCTGCTCTTCCCTGAAAAGCAGGTGAGGGTAGGTTCCTGTCTCACTCCCATTTGGGTCATCACTTACAAAGGGACTTTGCTTGGGTTCAAGGTGAGGAAAAATGCCCAAGGGGCAGGCCTGACTTCTCAATGGCCTCTCTAGCAGTGGATTGGCTCTCCCTCTTAGAGGCTCCGTGCACCCAGTTAGCAGCTGCCTCAGGCTGCTCTGAGGATCCAGAGAGGCTCTAGTGGAGGTTGTGAGGGGACAGCAGAAGTGGTCATGAGTGCAGGCAAGTCCCTGTGCTTGGGGTATCAGGAAGTCATGGGGCCAGAGAGGCACAGCAATGAAGAATAGCAAAACTCAGCATCTAATGGGGAGGGAACACTTCACACACACACACACACACACACACACACACACACACACACACACCAGCTTCCATCCAGAAAATACCTTAGAGATAGTTGTAAAAATGTTATTAAGATGCTCCCTTAGATGGGCTTGGACATCAGCCCATCTAAAGTCAGCTTTAATTATCAACTTGACACAACCTAGAATCACCTGGGAAGACAGTCTCATTAAGGGATTGTCTATATTCGGGTTGGCCTTTGGGTGGGGAGGGGGGGAGTGAGAATCTTAATTAAGGTAGTCAGTATGGCCTGATCCAACCCACTATGGGCAGCAGCATTCCCTAAGCTAGGGTCCTGAACTGATTAGGGGTGGAGAAGATAAGCCTGGAGTGCAGGTGCTGGTCAGCTGTCTCTGTCTCAGCTGGGTTTTACTGAGGCCCGATGGTCTTATGACTGATTCATCCCAGGCTTGCTGGCTCTCTAGACCCCACATCAGGCCTTCCCAGTGCTGTGTTCTACGCTCACCTCACTCTGCTAAACAAACCCCTTTACCTCTCTTACAGTGAAAACAGAGACACTGCACAGGATGGCTCCCAACTTCCTGTGTCCAGACCCACAAGCTTGCTGTCGGCTCTCTTTGTTAGTTTGTTTTTTTTTCCCCATCTTTTATGAAGGAAACAAGTTCTCTCTCAAGATACTGACCCATTCTGAATTCTGTGGGTCTCCTCCTCCCTCTTCTCTTCGGACCCACCCTATTTCAGCCATTGTACCTTCATTTCCCTGCCTTTTAAAAGATTCTTTATGAAGCACTTAAAAGTCTGATGTAAAAGTAAGACAACAAACGGGATACTCTTGGCATCCACGTAAGCTAAGCCTCTTAGTTTCGAAGGCAAGACATCTACTCTGGGCGTGTTAGAGCAGCGGTTCTCAACCTGTGGGTCGTGACCCCTCTGAATCTACCGACCCTTTCACGGGGATGGCCTAAGACCTTTGAAAAACACAGATGATTACATTACAGTTCATAACAGTATCAAAATTACAGTTGTGCAGTAGCAACAAAAAATAGTTTCATGGTGGGGGGGGGATCACCACAACATGAGGAACTGTATTAAAGGGTCACAGCGTGAGGAAGGTTGAGAACCGTTGGGTTAGAAAGATTTATTGCAGGGTAATGATTATATAGCCTCCATAAAGTCAGAGAATCAGACTTAGTGGCCAGGGAAAAAGGAACATGCCAGAAGATGCCAGCACCAGGTGCCATTGGCCCTGTGCCCCACACTGGTGACAATGGAGTCCACTGTCATATGCCTATAGCCCCCAACAGGTTGGGGCTGGGGTGGGTTCTCTGAGCCTATGGCCCAGCTGCAGGGGAAGGGTGGGTGGAATGGGGAAGCTCTTCTTCAAACAAAAACGCACGCATGACCCCCAAAGGGAGGGTCAGGGCATATGGGAGACATCCAGCCTGTGTTTTGTTCCTTCCGAATTCTGTCTGGGGGCTCAGCAACCTGTGGGTGCTTTGATGTGTGAACCTCAACAAGACACCCAGCATGAGAAAGAGGGGAGGCCGGCTGCACTGATGATGAATTGGTTGTCTCTCAGCTACACAGTTGCATTTGCTGCTTTGCAACAGCTGGGTTCTGTGAAGCACATCCCTGGAGACTTGCCTCTTCCTGGCCCTTGGCCATTAGCAACATCCTAGCACCTCCCTACAGGGCTACATTGTGTGCTTTTCCCCTGTTCCTACCACACGGTGTCACTGTTGTGGCAGATTGAAGCCTCCCACTAGGGAGAGAAACCTTGTAAGACAAATGTGTAAAAGAGCCGTGAAGCAACAGAATATTTTAAGGCGGGATGTTTATAAAGAGATAAAACAACAGGGTGTTCTGAAAGGAAGTGATGCACTCCATCCTGAAGGGAAAGCTAGTTAGGACAGGGAGCAAACAACTCAAAGTAGCTTCAGGAAGTCCCTGAAACTGACCAGATTCAGTAGACTCCTCCCTCCCCAAGAGTACACAAGCAAGAAAGACTGCTAAAAGTTGTTCTAAGACAAGCGAAGGTGCTCAGGAGAGGCTGGGACCAGCTGAGCCACCTAGAAAGGACTGTTCTCAACCTGCAGAGACGCATGTAGGCTGTGCAGTGTGCTCCAGGCTCCCAGCTTGTGAACTGTCCCTGTGCTGGGGTGGGCTTTGATGATGCAGCTGTCATGGAATCATTTCTGCTCCTGTAAGTAATCCTTCACCCATATTCCAATAAATCTCATTGGTTCATCAAGCTGGACTTTGGTTCTCTGGTTTCTCAAGACAGCTACATCACAAATCTTAGTTTTATCTGATATGTTAATAAAAAGATAAAGAGATAGGAGATATGTTCTGTGGGGGTGTGGTGAGGTATGGGGGAAGGGAATGTCTCAGCGGACTCATGCCAAGGCATTCCTTCCCCCTGAGGGACCAGCCACATAGAGTATAGGATGGAGTATAGTAGAGAATAGAGTTTATTCAGGGCATGGGGAGGGGAGTTAAGAGGTAGTAGAGGCAGAGAAAGGCAGAGAGAGGGAGAGAGTAGAGAAGTAGAGGCCCGCCATGACCAAGTAAAGAGAGGGGGGAAGGAATAAGGGAAGGGAAGGGGAAGGGAAGAGCCCAAGAGGGCAAGAGAGAAGCAATAGAGAGAGGCGGCGGGGCAAGCAGCCCCTTCATAGTGCGTCAGGCACACCTGGCTGTTGCCTGATAACTTCAGGGAGGAGCTTAGAGAAGTGAGAGCTCTGATTCCTGCCACAGTACCCACGTTCTCTAGCTGGGGTAGCATCTCGGTGCTCACTGGTGTGTGTCAGGTCCTAGATTTAATCCCCAGGATGGCAATAATCAAATCCCAACTCCCTACATTCCGCGTTCTGAAGGAGAGAAATCGAAGTCTCTGCGCCGGGGTCGTACCCACCTCTTTGTCTTTAGCTGATCCAATCTCTTTCCTTGTTGGGAGCAGAGCAATTTTCAAAAAGAGCTGAGCCACATGCACGTCCCAGCATGATACGGATGCACAGTGAAGCCCGGGAGTCAGGACTGCAGACCTAAAGCCTCAGGGGCACTGGTGGGCTGCCCCCCCTCCCCCGGGTCCTTAAACTGTAGGATGATATCCAGGGATAGGGTAGTGGCTGCTCCTCACTCACAAGGTGGTGAGTCTGCAATCAGCGCAGAGCAGGCAGTTTCTTTTATTTTTATTAAAAACCTGCATGTGCCAGGCTGGAGAGAGGATGGCTCAGCAGTTAAGAACACTGATTGCTCATCCAGAGGACCTGAGTTCAAATCCCAGCAACTACACGGTGGTGCACAACCAATTTGATGCCCTCTTCGGGTGTGTCTGAAGACAGCTACAGTGTGCTCGTGTGTGTGTGTGTATAACATAAATAATTCTTTTTAAAAACCCCCACATGTGTGGCATATGAATGTGTGTATGTGCGTTGACTTGTGTGTGGGTGCATGTGCAGGAGGGTGTGTGCACATGTAAAGGCCAGCCGTTGGTGTCAGGACTTAACCTCTGTCACTTTTATACCTTACTCCTTGAGGCAACCCCAGAGTTCATTCTTTCATTCGCTATAAACAAAACCTTTCTTCCTGGAGGTAGAGAAAGCCCCAGAGACTCGGGAGCCTTGCACCCTCCTGGACTCAGCTGCAGGCTTGTTCAGGTGGAAGTCGGGGCTTTAACAAGGTCTGAGTCCCAAGAAAAGGCTCCAGGGACAGATGTGTGCAGTGTGTGTTTTATGTGTGGACATGGTGCGCATGTGTGCATGTATGCTTGAGAGTGCGAGCTTGAGTACATGTGTACGTGTGTGTGCGTGTGTGTACGTGTGCATGTGTGTGCGTGTGTGCGTTGCCCTTATCTCTTAGGAAATCTGGATCAGAATCCAGGATCCAGTTTCTTTCCCAGAGTTCCTCTCTGCTCAAGTCCCAATCCATGTAATTAAGAAGTTCCTACTGTGTGCCGGTGACAGCCAGCTGTGTCTTTTTCCTACTACTCAAAACAATACAGAACCTACAGCAGAACAAGAGGAGCCTGAGAGCTCAAGGCCTGTATTGTTCGAATTTTCTTTCTGTGACCTAACAACGTGACCTAAGCCACTTGGAGAGGAAAGGGTCTGTTTAATGTTTCAGTCCACCATTGAGGGATGCCGAGACAAGAGGCTGGAGGCAGGACCTGAAGCAGATGGGAGAACACTGCTTACTGGATCCCTCTATGGCTTGCTTAGTTACTCCTTTCTATAGACCAGAAGCACCTGCCTGGGCTGGCACCACCCACAGTGGACTGGCCTCTCACACACCAATCCTCAGTCAAAAGCCTCACAGACTTGCCCACAGTCCAATCTGACTGAGGTTCCCCATCAACCTGAGGTGACTCTAGGTTGGTGTTGGATTGGCATCTGAGATTGATCTTGAAGCACCCTAATTCTGCTGGTTCAGGCTCTGGTCCCTGGTGTCAGCTCTTCCACGGAGACTTTGTGGACATCCTGGGTTGTGGTTACAGCTCCCTGTGAGGCAGGGAGGACACAGAAGGCAAAGGTGAAGATGGGGACAGCCAGCTTGCCAGCAGCAATTTCCCTGGTTTTATGCCCTAAACCCAAGCTTGGGCATGCTCAGCAACAGTTACACTGTTTTGAATTGTTTTCCTTTTGGTTTTCCTCAGATCTGGAAGGCAGAAGATGCTGGCTTGCTAATTAGAAGTAACCATGGTTACCAAGTTGTCTTCAAAATATCTTGAAGAGTTGTTTGGATCCCCCCCCCCCCTTCAGTTTTAATTCTACAAAAAGCGTTTTATTTGACAGCCATCTTTATTTGCTTTGCGGTGATTGGGTGATCTTCCAAATTCATTCTTTTTGCTAGTTGTGTTAAAAACTCAGAGATAGAATGAAAAATCACTCATTAAAAATATGATTTTGCAGACTGAATTCTCTTACATTTTCAGTTGGTTGAATATAAAGGGGGGAGAGACCTACAGATTTCAACATGGCCTCCCAGAGAGATATCAACAACCTGAACAGAACATGTAAGTCACTCAGGATGCATGGGTAAGTTACTGAGTCTGAAGCTTCCCTGACAGGGTGATGATTCACACAGCAGTTACTGTATACCGCATTGGTCAGTGTCTTAGTCAGGGTTCTATTCTGTGAAGAGACACCATGACCACGGCAACTCTTAGAAAAGAGAGCATTTCATTGGTACTTGCTTATAGTTTCAGAGGTTTAGTTCATTATCATCATGGTGGGGGAGCATGGCAGCTCACAGGCAGACATGGTAGCTGAGAGTTCTTCATCCGGATAAGCAGGCAGCAGGAAAGAGCAACACACGGGGCCTGGCTTGAGCTTTTGAAACCTCAAAGCCCATTCCGGTGACACACTTCCTCCAACAAAGCCACACCTCTTAATGGTGCCACTCCCCGATGACCAAGCATTCACAGGTAAGTGCCCGTGGGGGCCACTTCTGTTCAAACTACCACAGCCACGTTTCTCTGTGCTGAATGTCCAAAATGTTGCTGAGTACAGGAAGAGGAGTGTATCTTGGTGGTAGTCTGTTGCAGCGAAGAAAGCAAGGCGTTGGAGAGAGGGGAGGCTGCTGGCTCTTGTCTTGGTAGACCAGAAAGCCGAGGAAGGGGACTGTAGTGTCTGACTGGCTTCCTTCTTCCTCTCCTATTCAGCCTGGAATCCCGTTCAGGGTAGGTCCTCCTCCACGTTAATACTCTTGGGAAAGTCCCTCTTATTAATATTGTTATCGTCATTTAAGTGTGTCTCTAGATAATTTTGCACATGCACCCAATGTTTGCCAGTTACCCTAGCTCCCCCACCAAAGGCTCTGATGACTGTGGTCTTGGATGAATAAGTTCCCAGGTTGGCCACTTGGCACATGCCAGAAAGGAGGCCAAGGAGCAACCTTCACTCTCTGCAAACAGATTGATGTGGGCATGGCCAGAGGGCGGTGAAACTTGTGTAGACTTAACCAGGCTGATAACCCACTAAAGCAAAAATGCCAACACATTCTAAGATGCCAACAAGGTTCAGGGCCCCAGGTGGAATGCTCATGTTGTTCAGGACACACACCAAGTGTCCCCAGCATACAAAGTACCGTGAAGTTTTCACTTCTCCTTGGAAAAGAAACTCAACAGATTCATCTGGTCAGATTTCACAGATGCTGGAACTCTGAAGGCCTTTAAAGAAGAACTTTAAAGTGATCTACCTAATGAGCAAATGCACCCCTCAGAGTGTGTGTGTGTGTGTGCTTGTGTGTGTGCATGCGTGTGTATGTCTGTGTGTGAATGTATTGTGTGTGTCTGTGTGAATGAATGTATGTGAGTGAGTGATTATGAGTGGTGTGTGTGTGTTTGTATGTCTGTGTGTGAGTGTGTGAATGCATTGTGTGAGTGTGTGAATGCATTGTGTATGTGTGTGAGTGGTGTGTGTGTGTGATTGTATGTCTGTGTGAGAGTGGGGTGTGTGTGTGTTTGTATGTCTGTGTGTGAGTGGTGTGTGTGTGTGAATGTCTGTATGAGAGTGGTGTGTGTGTGTTTGTGTGTGAGTGGTGTGTGTGTGTGTTTTGCTGAGGATGGAACCCAGGCCTTACCGATGCTAAATGCCCTGTCACTTAGCTACATTTCCGGCTTCTTCTTTACTTTTATTTTGATGCACAGTTCTGCTGCTGAGTTGCCTTGAACTCAGAGTCCTCTCACTGCAGCCTCCCAAGTAGCTAGAATTTCAGACCTGTGCTGGCAGCTATTTAGACAGTTTTCACATCTTTAATACACTTTAGAAAGCCTGCTGAAAAATCACCATGCTCTCTTTCTTCCTCTGGTATTATCAATACATTCTGAGCTTTAAAAATCAATTGAAAATCTGTTTGCTTATTCTTTTGGTGTATGTGGAGAACAGCTCACTGGAGTCTCTCTGTCCACCATGTGGGCCCCAGATATGGAATCCATGCCATCGGCTTGGGTGGCAAGCAACCTTACTTCCTGAGCCATCTCACGGCTCCCTGTCTGGGTTTTGACTGGAGTAAAAGGAATGAGGCTGAGTGTGTGAGGGCAGGGTAGGGTGTGCTTTAGTCCTCTGTCACTCTGTGCACGTCCCTCACACATGACACCTGTGTGATAGCCCTCCTTTCAGCTTCCTGGGCCGGCTTGGAAGGACTTGCTCATGTCCCTGTGTGTGTTTCACTTCCCTAATGAAATTGTATCTAACACCGATCTGCAACCTTGTTGGAAGAGGTCCTGAGACACTTTCCTTTGCTGACTAATCCATTACACAAATATTTATTGAGTCCAGACACTATGGTAAGTGATGGAAATTAAATGAAACAGACAAAACCTTACCCTTATGGGACCGATGTCCTAGTAGGCAAAAGAGAACAAGCGAGCGTTTAATGTACAATGTAATTCTGAGAGATGATAAGGAAGGAGGCAAACCAGAATTTTAGAGAGGATGGGTCAGTGGGTAAGGCAGAGCCGAAGGATGGAAAATCCAGCCATGCTTGTGGGGATAGATAAGTCAGAGATAATGAGTCTGCAGGCAGAACTGAGTTTAGTGTTTTCGGAGCCAAGAGGGTGAGGAGTGAGGGGGGTGAGGGGTGAGGTCAGACTCAGGAGTGAGTGGAGGCTACACTGCTGGGAGGGGGAGCGATCCAGGAAGTGATGGGGAATCTGGGGCTGATGTTGTAGCCCAGAGCAGAAGAGAAAGCAAACACTTTTCACATTTGATAACAAATATTCATAGAATCTAGAGCCCAGGGGAAATTAGTGTGGCTGCAGCTCTCTCTTTGCCTGGTTTCTGCTGTATTTACCTCCAGGATGAGAAATAATTTAAAGGTGCCAGGGAAAAATATTGAATGTACCCAGGAATGAGGCTGAGAGATTAAGAATCTTTCCTTTGGCACATGAGGCATCTGGTCTTGTCAGTTTGATGAGATTTAAAACTGCCTAGAAGAGACAGCTCTGGTATGTCTCTGAGGATGTTTTTAGAAAGACTTAACAGAGGAGAGAAAATTCATCCTAACTGTGGGTAGCATCATCCTACAGGGCCCTGAATGAATAAAAAGGAGAAATCTGAACAGGGGCCTTTGTCTCTCTGCTTCCTGACTATAGATGCCATGTGACCAGCCACCTTCTGCTGCCATGGCTTTTCCACCCAAGGGGCTAAGTCCTCGAACTGGGAGAAAATAAACCAGTATGCTGAGTCCTTCTGTGGAGTGCGCCCCTGCATTTGGTACCACTGGCACCAGTCCCTGAATTCAGACACTGTCAGCTTTCTGCTAGAGCCTACTGATGTGTCTAGAGAGGCATAGGGGAAATATCCAAAACCACAACTAATCTCTGTTCTGGGGACGGATTATTGACTGTGTCGATCTTATTGACATGAGAGCCACCCCTGCCCCCCAGCATCTGTATGTCTGTTGTCCTTTGCGGTGACTGTACTTCCTACAGTTTCTTTATTAATGAATAAGTTGAACAGCATCTCTGAAATACATGAGTTTTATATTTCTAGGAGTCGTGTGTGGCTTTGTCCCTGAAAACCTAGTGCTCACATGCCTGACAATTCAGAAGTCACTAATTCAAATCCGTTCTTCATTCCTTGGGTACCGTTGGCTTTGTGTTCAATTCTTAGTCCTTCATCCACCCCACCCCCACCCTTAACCCATTTGCACACAGGGTGTAATCTCCTCCCACCCCACCCCATGCTTGGTGCTGTGCTAAAAACACAGACCTACAGATATTTTTGAATGATTTATGGTACGTTGTTTACTAGTCCCCTCTCTCCAAACCAAAGCAACTTCAGGGAGGAAGGATTTAGGTTGGCTTGTGGTTTAGAGGGATACAGACTATTGTGTTTGAAAGAGATGATGATGGGAGCATCAGGAAATAGAGCAGTGGATGCTGGTGCCCAGCTCCCTTTATTCAGCTTGGGATTCCAGCCCATGGGATGGAGCCACATGTTTAGGTGGCTCTTCAGTCTTCAGTTATTCTTCTCTGGAAATACACATGCAGAGGTGTGTCTTCTAGCTGACTCTAAATCCAGTCAAGTTACCAAGATACTGTCACAAATCAGAATTGGACACCTAATATCACAGGCAGTCTCAACGAGCACATTGTAAGACCAAATGGAGTGGGAACCCTTAGATGTGACAGTGCATTGTGGTATCTACTTGGGATCTTAATTTTACACTGCATTCTAACTGGTGGTCAGGTTAAAGATTGCTCTGACCATGTTTCCCTGAGGTCACCAGGAGGACTAAAAATCCCTTTTCTACCACTGAAGAAACACTGAAGATCCCAGTGGGTGAAGGTGGGCCAGCTGAACATGACATAGATTGGAAAATGTTGCTTTCAATACATGTCCCTTTGTGCAACCCTGTCCTAGAGGCCTTGGTCAGGAGGTCTGAGAAGCTGCACAGTGGGTAGTGGTTCTTAGTTCATCTCTGTGGACTAGACCCCTTTACTGATGTCCACAGAGAATGAACAGATTCTGTTCTGGATGGCAGGAGTCCTCCCAGCATGCCCTCTGATTGACTGCAGTGTGACAGGGCTGAGGGCAAGCTGTCACAGGCTGTTGTGTGACTGTTTCTTCTAGATTAAACATTTCCTCCTCAAGGGATCAGGGAGGCTCACCAGGCTTATGGAACTCACAGGAAACAAGCCCCCCACCCCCCGATCATAAAACTGGTAAATGGCGAGGAGATTCTTCTGTGGAGTTGCCTGCAAGTTGTGCCTGAAGATGCAGCTTTCATGAGATGCTGCCATGTTGGGCTATGCTGATTGCCTGTGCTGCTTTAGGTAATCCTGATAAAGCCTCCCAGCTAGGTGCAGATGGAATCATTTCTCTGGTCCATCAGTGTCCTCTTTGCTTGGGGCAGAACAAGTATAGATTCCCTAGGACAAGTGGCACAGTAGAGGCTTGGTGCTACATCAGTGGAAGTCTGAGAATGGTCCGGGGCCAGCAGCACAAGAATCATCTGGGAGGCGGCTTGGACCTTGGCTGAGTCTGAATGTGCAGTTCATCATGATCCCGTGGTGATTCCCTACTCTCTATAGTTTGAGAGTGCTGGGTAATGGAATCCTACTCATCTGGGTGCATCAGCCTTCAAGTCTGGGACTCACCAGCTGGGGCACGGGGTCAGTCATTACCACCTTTCAGGGCTCACCTCTGGTCTGTAGAAAACAGACTGTAGGGTGACCATTGATTGCCCTGTAACTTATTAAAGGCTGAGAGAGCCCTAGAGCAATCTTGGGGTAGGAAGGCTGGAAGAAGAGATCAGTATCAGTATAGCCGAGGGTGGGCCCTGGAGCTGAGCCCAAGGGTACTCCCACAAGCCACCTTGCATTTACTGGGGAGGCCAGCTCCGTGCCCTGCACTCATGCCCCAAACCATTTCTGGAACTATCTAGTACAAGGCTTCACCTGTGGATATCGTGCACCAGGCTCCCCTCCTTGTCCGGTCTGGGGACCCCCACTGGACACAATGAATGAAGGGCAGAAGGAAATCTCTTTAATAGCATAGCAACATTAGGTCTGGGAGTCACTGGAGGGAAACACTGCCTTCCAACTACACAGCTGGCCGGAGGTGTGGCTGCACTGCACACTCTGAACAGACATTTCACATTGGGGACTTAATAAATAGACACTCAAAATGTCAGACATTAGAGGCGAGGGGTCGTGTGCGAGGTTGTCTCCTCATTCCGCCTCCTCCAAGCAGCGCTGAGACGCTGGCCCACTACGATGGGTATTCGTAGTCCTCCGCACTGCGCCGGCCGAAATCCATCCAGCCCATGTAGTCCCGGTCACTTATCCTATGGCTGGGGTCCAGGCTCTGCAGGTTCTTAAGAGCGGACATGCGGCCAGAAGGAGCTGTGGATAGAAGGGAGAAGGAGAGGAGAGCCTTAGATCTGGGAATATGACCAGTTTAAGTCAGGACTAAAGCAGTGGGGAAATCCAGGGGGCGCGCGCATGCGTGCATCAATGTATGCACATAAGAGTATATACATTTGCATATGAACGTCTGTCTGTGTGTACCTCAATCACTTTTCCATTTTACCAAGACAGAGCCTCTCAGTGTACTGGAGCTCACTGGCTGGGCTACTCCAGCTGGCCAGCAAGCCTCCACGATCCTCCTGTCTGCCTCCCCAGGCCTGGTGTTGTAGGAACAGAGCACACCCAGATTTTTCATGTGGTTTCTTGGGGATAGAACTCAGGTCTTTGTGCTGAGATGAAAGGTGGAGACAGGAGAATCCCCTAGAAGCTCATGGGCCAAGTAGCCTGGAGTACAAAGTATACCAACAAATAACAGAAAGGACTCGGCCTCAAACCAGGGGGAAGATAAAGACCAACCAACACCCAGGTTTGACCTCTGACCTCCACAGTGCACTGTGCCAAGTGCGCGCGCGCGTGCGCGCGCATGCGCGCGCGCACACACACACACACACACACACACACGGAAGAAGAGAGAGAGAGAGAGAAGAAAGAAAGAAAGAAAGAATGAATGAATGAATGAATGAATTTCCAGTCAGACAGCACAGTGAGTAAAGATGCTTAGTGCCAAGCTTGACAACAAGAATTTGAGTCCTTGGACCCACACAGTGGAAGAAGAAAGCAGACTCATGTGGGTTATCCTCTGAGTTCCACAGGATTACCATGGCTCAGCCCCTCATAAATAAATGTTTAAAAAGTAGTAGAATCTAAGACAGACAACTAACCTGGACCCGTGGGGCTCTCAGAGTCTGAACCACCAACCAAAGAACATGCACGGGCTGGACCTAGGCCTCCCCGCTCATATGTAGCAGATGTGCAGCTTGGCCTTCCTGTGGATCCTGAACAACTGGAGCAGGGAGCTATGCCAAAAGCCTGTACATGGGATAAGTTCTTCTAGCTGGGCTGCCTTGTCTGGCCTCAGTGGGAGAGGAAGTGCCTAACCTCGAAGAGACTTGACGTGCCGGGGTCGGGGTGGGGTTATTCAGGGAGCCCCCACCCATTCCGAGGAGAAGGGGGAGGGGGTAGGGAAGAATTATGGGAGTAGGTGACTGGGAGGGGGCAGTGGGCAGGATGTAGAGTGAATAAGTAAAAAAGTTAAATTAAATTTAAAAAGTAATAGAATCAAGTTCTCTTTCTATATGAATATTGTTACAAATTATCAATTTGAAAGCTACATTCCTTTAAAAAATAATAACCAGAAGAATACATCCTGTCAGATTGAAATACTGACATCTTGATAGTATTTAAAACAAACAAACAAACAAACAAACAAACGAATGAGAAGTCACAAAAGACAAAACTTAAATCAGCCATTTTGACCAAACCACAGTGATGTAACCAGCAATGGGTTCCAGCCTGTGGCAACTGTGTGATCTGGGCAAGGAGGGGCATGATGACAAGGTTCCTCCCTCTGCAGGCAGATGGCATAGTCCCAGCCCACAATGGTCTCCTGGGCTTGTAGCCAGTGTAGCACCTTCTGTGTTGACTAAGGGTAAAGAGGGGTCCCTCGGGACCTTGTGGAGAAGTGTAAACCTCTCAATGGCTCCCACTGAGCTGGGACTACAATGTTTCTACCTTTTGGGTATTTTGCAGGTGGCCTCCCGGCCAGCTCCTACTCACAGGTGAGCACAGCCCAAAGGATTACTTACTGATACGCCTTTGCCCTTGCCCGTGCTCCAGTAAGCAACCCTAATGAGACCCCGTTGGGTCACCGAAAAGAATGTAGGGAAGTAGGGGGGGGGATATTGGGAAAAAAGAGGGGGGGGGGGGGGGGGGGGGGGGGAGTAGATGAAGCTTGTGGGGTGTGATCTGAATGTGATATACATGTACTAAATAAACATCATAATGAAACTCACCATTATGGCATAATTAACACAGATTAATAAAACATTTTCATTTCAAACGACACCACAGAGGCAATTATCCAGACTTACTGTATAGTGAATCTAACCAGCTAAACTTAAAACAGAAACTACCACAATGAACAGCAACTGCATGTTTCCTCTTAGGCCCCAGACCTTCCCTGTTTGGGAACTGAGAATCCATTCAGTGAGGTTTTTTTGGGTAGATAGCCCCAGCCTGTGCAGAGAAGCCCTAGCTATGTAACCATTCACCACCTTTCAGATAAAAAACAACCAGCAATATATGCAGCCTGGGTCCCTGTACAGTCACATGGAAACATAGCTTCCAGACCTCAGGGGAGGTCTCCCTGCTGCCTCTCAGATGTGCCCACATGGGCACATATGCCACTTGCTCTCTTTAGCTTGGCCTTCTGAGATGCTCACTGTGCAGAACAGTTACGAGGCACGAGGAAGATGCACAGATCCCCTCACCAGGCAAGCAAAATGCAGGCAAGGCTGACAAGCCATGGGCAGTTGGGTTAGTGAGCTCCACAGAAAGGATGCCCACCTCCTGCATTTTAATCCAGCTCTGCTGGTCCAGGTTAACACCCAACCAGAGGTCACCATCCATGCCACTGCGGATAAAGTCAGAGATGAAAACTGTCATGGGGCAGGCCATGACTCCTGAAGGCTTTCCTCGGAATCCCAGAGCTGGGAGGGGATCTGAGTCGCTCTGCTCTCATCTCTTCTCTAAAAATGAGAGATTGGGGCACAGAAAGGAACATTCAACAGGCATGGTGTGGAAGGCCTTCCAATGCGCAGAAGCTTGGTGGTCCAACAACTGCAGAAAGGTAAGAAACACTTCTCCCTGTGTGGTCATCCCTGCTTTCAGTCAAGGGAACACTCTTGGCCTTTTGACCCTTTCCTCCTGCTCTGTACTGGGGGAGAGGTGTACAAGGCCAACTGCTCTTTTCAGATCTCAGGCTGTCTCAGCGCCGACCCACTTCCTGCCAGAGGGGCTCCCACGGTCAGTGTCTGGTAGTCCCCGGTTCCGTTGCAGCAGAGGGGATAGGGCGGATCTGAGGATTCTTACCAGCACTCGATTATTTTTTAATGTTGTCATGAAATGGTGTTATATTTCGTCCCGAAGACCATGTCAAAATCAGTTCAGAAAAGGGTCTGTTAGCCGGCTCCCCTTACCAACGAGGTAAGCCCATCGCCCACCTCCACTGTGAGCACCACCTGCCTACTGCGCAGAGCAGTGCAGCATACCTCAGGGAAGAAAAGTGAAAATCTTGCTCCTTGTGCGTCCCGTTTCCTCCTCCCTGCCGGTGCTGAAAGGATCAAGATTGGAGCCGCAGCAGAACCCCTGGGGGTGGGGGGCACTCTTACCTTTGCGGACCTGCTGGATGTACCGCGCTAGCAGTGCGCCCAGGCGCGCTCGGGGCTCGCCGTCCGTCCGGAGCATAGCCCTCAGCTGCCTTCGGGGCGCCTCCTCGGCCCGCTGCTCCACAGGCTCCGCAGCGTCTGCGGGGACTATCGGCTGCGCCAGGGCGCCTGCGGCCAGGACTGCCACCAGCACGCACAGACACACGCCGTTCTTCATGGCTATGGGAAGCAAAGGCGAGGAGCATGAACCAAAGGCTGGCCTCGGCGGGCTCCAGCCCAAAGTCCCGCACACAGAAGTCGGCTGAGCCTGAACGTGGGGCCTGCAGGCGCGCCAGACTGGCTCAGCCGTAGCCAAGCGAAGTCCCTAGCTGCGCCTGGCCACCGCGCGCCTCCGGACACTCTGTCTGGTTTTTGTGTTATCCACACCCGGGACCTGGGAATCCAGCAGAGACCCGATTTTCTGCCCCGTTCAGAAGCAGCGACTCCTCCGGCTTTCCTGAAGTTCCAGGATGCCTTTGTAGCTTACCTCTCTTCTAACTAGAAAAGTACAAAGTGAAGCTAAGTGTGTGTGTGTGTGTGTGTGTGTGTGTGTGTGTGTGTGTGTGAGAGAGAGAGAGAGAGAGAGAGAGAGAGAGAGAGAGAGAGAGGATACTCTTGGAGAGAAATGCAGGAGATTAAATTTATTCACTACATTAAAAATGGCAGGACAATGGAAACGCCGTTTTAAGTGTGGGCCCATAAAGAGGAGCTGTTCTCATAGAGATTCCTCTGCGTTTTATGGGAAGAGACTACCTTCCCAAAAAAAGCCAGAAACCTGTGCCCAGTCCTCAGATGTGGCCAAAGCCCCACTACACTTGAAAACTGAGCAGATGGGTCCCGTGTCATAACGATGTAGTTCTATTTCCCAAAGCCCTGATTTTTTTTTTTTTTAAATGCAGCATTTAGAAAACGGGCATAAATCTTAAAACCTCTAGGTAGTTTCTTTTAAATGATTGCAAAGTGCTCCGAACAGCAGGGAAACCCTAAGAATGGTTATCCCCAGAACACACAGAAGAACAAGTCTCTCCGCATCAGTACCCACCCAGACGCATTTTAAGGTTATTTCTGACTTCAGGAAATCTCTCCAGCTGTCAAGGGAGGAAAAAGGAAAGACTAAACGGCAAGAGGTGCAAAGCTGCAGGCCAGTATTCTTCACACTCATGATTCTTGGATCGGCCAGCTACTTACCTTTGGATGGGGAATCAGCTGGCTTGGCGGTTTCCAGCGGAGAAGGCTTCAGTCCAGCTAAGTTGAGGGAAGGCGGGAGGGCGACTGCTCTTAAATAGCCCCGCCCGGTACGCAGCCAGTCATCTGTTTACCCAGTGCTGACGCAGTCCGGCAGGACACGTGCTCAGAGGCAGCCACTGGTGAGACCACCGATTGATGGGGCCCCTGGAGAGACGGGAAATGGCCCAGTGAATGAGGATAGCCCCTCCCCCGCGGGATACTTTGTACGAGTCCTCCTCTTTATCTAAAGAGCTTCTTTCCCACACGTTTGGCGCCTCTGCAGAGTCCTCTTCAGGGAGGGTGCCACCCCCATTCCCGGTGAGAGACAGGAGTTTATCTGGAATGGAGAAACTGACCACATTCAGTGAGCTTTGGGGATCAAATCCTTCAAGGAAACTGGGGGACCCTCACAGGCTGGGTGTCAGCAAACATAATTCTGGCGTGTTCTCTGGGACCTCTTCAGACCTGAGTGGGCTCCCACAAGTGAGAGAGGGGATTCGGGCTCTCAATTTCAGATCCCAATCGCAGTTGGTGTCCTGGATTCTATTCTACACAATTTTAAGATCTAGGTGCAGCTCCTGCCTTTGCGCGGAAAAACCTTTGGGAAGAGACGTGCACTTTCTTTCCAGGATGACTTCCCACCAGCCCACCGATGCTTTTGGTCGCGAAGTGGCGCCAGAGAGTGTCTGAGGCACTCCCAAGCTCTGGCTGGCTGAGCCTTGCGGGCTAGGCTCGCACCTTCCCAGGGAGCTCACGTTTGCCCTTTCCAGTCTAGTCCCTCTAGAGTCAAAGGATTCCACTGGGTGGTGAGGATCTTGGCTGAGATAAAGACTTTTACCTGACAAAAAGAAGAGAGGAGGCTCCCTCTGCTGGAGCGCGCTCAGTTTCGAGAGCCAGAGCCGTAGTTTTCTCAGAGCACAGTGATTATCCATGCCCAGGGTGCTAGAATTTGCTGAATCCCTCTAACCCTGTTTGACAGAACACTGAGGAAGCCCCGCAGCAGCCCCCTCGCTGCTAGCTTGTAACTTGGGGTCACCAGCCATCCAGGCCAACCTTGCCCTCAACCTTGTCAACCTAGGGTGAAACGACAAACGCTTAGAAATTCTTTCTAAATAGAAAATGCACCCAGCTTGGGGCCTTCCGGCTGAGGGGACTATGAAAAGGCAAGTGATGTCAGGGGTTAGGTTCCAGCTGTGTGTGTCTCTAGCGGTCTCTGCGACCTAAAAGCATCATGTTTTAAACACCAACGCATTGAGTGCTGTGGGGTGATTTTCCCCCACGAGACAGCTCAGGTTGTGGGAATGTATTTGTGACGGACCAAGCATGTCTGGAAACGTGAAGGAAGCATCTTAGTACAGTATACAGTCGGAATCCACAGGTGCTGTCTTTCCTGGGCCTGTGGACTGAGATGTAGTTGCTTAGCTAACTCCTCCCCTTCATCGCTTCCCTCAAGATTTATGAACCAAGCCCAGCCTCTCCAGATGCAGTGTGACCAGGACCTGATAAAATAAATACCCACACAAATAAACACCTCTGGGAACTGCGGGCCTGGAGATGGGGCTGGGGAAGTGGCTCAGCCACTAAAGTGCTTGTCTGCAAGCACAAGGAACTGAGTTCAGATCTCCACTAAAAGCCAAGGGAGGAGTTCTCCCAGGGCAAAGGAGGTCCGGACAGGAGGATCCCTGCAGCTCATTGGCCAGCTGCTCTAGCCAATTGAGGAGCTCTAGGTTTAGTCCTTTTTAAGAAGGTGGAGAGTGATGGAGGAAGACACCTGGTGTAGCTGTCTGAACATCTGTATAGACAAGTTCCCATATTCTTACAAACATACGCCACGTGTGTCATGCACACCAGGTCTGGAGTGAGGGTGAAGGCAGATAACCTGAGGGGGGGAAATATTCACATCAGGTCAGGGAAGGACTGAGGTAAGGGTTTCCAGTGAGTCTGGTGGTAACATGGAGGTGTCCCTAGGGCAGACATGGGAGACCAGGACAGGTTAGGAGGACAGGAGATGGGAGAGCCATGAGGAATTAACATAGGTTTATATATGTAGCCTAATATGCCTTTGTGAATTTATTTACTATCACGAAATGCAGCAGACACTATATAAGTCCTAAGTGCCTACGACAGAACATCTGGATAGCGAGAACAGTAGACATCAGCGGAAACTTCCAGGCACAGAAGCAGTCTCTTGCTCTTGAAGAAACCTAAGGTTACTTGGTGGCTGGGGCTGACTGTGAAGTTCTGGGCTGAGAGACAAGGGTGGGTGGAAGTGTATCAGCCACACAGGGAGTTCAGAAGAAAACACACCAACTGGTGTGTCTCTGGCAGGGGATGGGTGATGAATCCGGGTTGTGGATGAACAGCTAGGAGAAGGTCGTGGCCTCAGGTCCTAGACAGAGGGACACTGGATGTATGGCCCATGACTCTACATGTAGATGGTGGCTTCCCACCTGGAAGCTGTAGGGAGACTCAAAAGGTGGGAAGGGAGGCAAGAGAAAAGGTGTCTCTGTCCAGATTCCCAGGTGTGACAACCAGAGGATGGAACGGGAAAAGGGTCCCGGCATCTGACCACAGGCGGGTCAAAGGCCAGAGCAGAAAAGCCACCAGGAGAGGCCAAAGGTGTCGAGGACAATTAGAAGCTGGGAGAAGGTGGTGCAATGGGGCTCTTTATTTGATATCCTATTGTCTCGTTGGCCTCTTCATCTTCCCTGGGAATTCTGGGTAGGGCTGGTGGAAAATAGGCGGAGCTTGGATCCCATGGCCATAGTGATTCAGTGAGGTTCCTCCAAGCATCTGAGACGGGAATTCTGAGTACTGCCCTTCAGCAGCAAGAGAGCCTGGGGCTTGAGCTTCTCTTGTATTGGTTTAATGCCCCTGAAGCAGAAGCTTTTGAGATAATGTCCTTGCTCTGCGTTCCTCTCCCCACTCTAGCTTTCAGCACACACACACACACACGTACACACAAGCACATACACACATATGCACACACACATATGCACACACAGACACATGCACACACACAGACACAAATACACAGACACACAGACACACACATGCACACACACAGATACACATGCACACATACACATGCACACACAGAGACACACAGACACACACACATGCACACACACATGCATACACACAGACACACAGACACACACATGCATACACACCTACACATGCACATACAGACATACACACATGCACACACACA
>JADRCH010000127.1:2534385-2546890 GCA_019843965.1 Rhynchomys soricoides | reverse complement strand
CACACACAGACACACAGATACACAGACATACACATGCACACACAGAGACACACATGCACACACACGCATACATGCACACACACAGACATACACACACAGACACACACATGCACACACACTCACATGCAGACACACACATGCACACACACAGACACACACATGCACACACACTCACATGCAGACACACACATGCACACACACAGACACACACAGACATACACACATGCACACACAGACGCACACACATGCACACACACAGACACACACACCAGAACTCCACTTCTCTTCCTCCAAGCTCTAAGCCTGTAAATGATGATGTTGCTTTGCAGAGGGTTAACCTAGACCAGTAAGGATGGAAAAACCCAGCTCTGCATGGAACATTCTAGAAACTTCTGGAACCTTCTCAAAGGTCCTTTGCTCCAGCAGTAACCCTGGTAACACCTCTAACGAGCTTCTCCTGGTCCTCACTTACCTCACTTCCTTACTCCTGCTCCCTGAGATCATCTCTCGCCCCAGTCAGTCTCATCTCAGGATAACCATGCTAAAACACCGCTGTCCAGGGCACCGTGGGGGGTCCACGGTGAACAATGTATACATCCTTGAATAGTGGCGCTTCCACTGTAGTGGGAGAGAAGTGGGGAGAAAGAGAACAAGCAGGGAAGATGCATTGCAGGTCCTGGGTGGGTACACAGAAGTGGGCAGAGGTTGGAGAAGGCTGGGTGGCAAGTTTGCTTGAATGTGTGGGAAGGCCTGCTAGAGGACCCTCGGCCAGGATCCCTGGAGTGTGAGCTCACAGTGTGCTTAGAAGGAAGGGGGTTACGCCTTGGTTGTGGGTTGTATTGTAGCAGATTTGTTTGAATGTGAGACACTCTCCTCAAGCTCTCTCATGTTAGAACACTTGGTCCCGGCTGGTGGGGCTGCTCTGAGAGGTTGAGGAACCTTTAGAAGGTACAGCCTCACGGGAGAAAGTGGCTCACTGGAGCAGGCCTGAGGGGTGAGAGCCAGGCCCCACTTGCTGTCTCTGCTTCTTGTCCCACTGAGGTGTGAGCAGGTAGGAGTTCCAGCCCCATTGTGAAGCTCCCTGCTGCCATGCCTTCCCCACCAAGATGGCCTGTCTCCCTTTAAACCACAAAATAAGTCCTCCCTGAAGGTGTGCCCCAGAACAGAATGAAAAAGCAGCGCACACTCTGTGTCTCCACTGCCTCCTGGACTTCTCAGTAGGAGCCCAGAATTCCTCCTGGATGGACCCTTCCTGTCCCCCATGGAGGACTGCCAACCTCTTGTCCTGATGCTGTATTTGAAAGGACACAGTGATGAGGAGAAATCTATGACTATTGACTGATTTGGGAATCTAGGAATTTATTTCTGGTTTTTGGTGATTAAAATGTTAATGACAAACTCCTGAGATGGCTCAGCACTTAAGAGTGCTTGTTGCTGGCTGGGCAGTGGTGGTGCGCACCTTTAATCCCAGCACTTGGGAGGTAGAGGCAGGCAGATTTCTGAGTTCGATGCTAGCCTGGCCTACAGAGTGAGTTCCAGGACAGCCAGGGCTACACAGAGAAACCCTGTTTCAGAAAAAAAAAAAAAAAAAAAAAAAGAAGAGTGCTTGTTGCTCTTGCAAAGGACCCAGGGTTGCTTCCCAGCATCCACATGGTGGCTCACAGCCATCTGTTACCCCAGTTCCAGGGGACCTGACACCTTCTTCTGACTCTTCAGGCACTGCATACATGTGCTACACATGCATACATCCACGCAGAATACCTGTACACATAAACTAAAACAGATGAATCTTAAAAAATTATAGTGTTAAATGATATCTCATTCAGTGCTGGGAAATATGTTACATCTTCAACAAAGGACTTTTCCAGTCATGAGAGTCATCTCAACAACACGGGTCCATTTGATGGTGTAGGAAGCTTAGTGGGACATCGAGGGACAAGCAGGAGCCTGATTTATTATTCATTGGGTTTCTCTGCTTGCCACAGCTCATCCTGTTTAATGGAGGTCAACAACCTGTCTGCTGTAACCTCGAAGGCATTGGTTTTAGGAAAGGCTTCTGTTTTGGGTCTTGAGGGCTTCTTTCCTCCTGAACATATTTTAGAAATGGTAATTTGTTGTGTGGTTTCCTGGGACATGCATGAAGCATCTGTTTATTACGGGGGTCTTCCAACTCCAGTCTTCTAGGGGGAAAGAATCCAGTTGGAAGACAGAAGCTTATTCAGTGAAGCTAAGCAAAGTGTTTACTCAGCAAGAGACTGGACTGGGCTGTCCCAAGCATAGATAGAGCATAGTGACTTTTTCACCATGGGGTTTAAAGATGTTTTTAATGAATATTTATGATGTGAGTGTCATATGTATGGAGGAAAATGACCCCTTTTCTCTCCCAAATCATGGTAAACAAGATCTGTTTTGTAGGATATTTCTTCTCATGATTCTTTAGAAAACCCACAAGGGATAGAGTCTAAACTGTGATGTAAAAGATATTATAACAGGGTAGTACACACCCCCCCAACTGGGCACCAACTGGGCAACTGGTCCTTACTTTCTGATGGAGCATAGTCACAACCTAACTGTAGCTTCAAGGCATTTAACAGGAGAAGTGCTGGCCTCCAGGAGAGATTCAGCTGCTAACCTCAGGTGCGGGTTTACCTCAGTCACTTACATCCAAACCCCTGCCTGGTGAATCTCATATTCATCCCAATAAAATGGGTGCAGATAGGCCAAAGACTCTGTCCAGTCCAGCTTGGCTAAATAAATGAATTTATTGGGTTTATTAAGAGTGTGGCTGGCTCGGGATGGCTGTGTGGCCCTGCCCAGCAGGCTCTTACTTTATCCTTCCCTATGTCTGCAGCAACATTCACATAAACCTGGGCCCAGAGAGTTGTCTGGTGTCATGGTGGTAGATGCAAGCACAGGTTCACACAACCTAGTAGGACTCAGAGTCAGTTACACTTATGTGTGCTCATTCCTTCTTCTTATCAGGATTTCTGTTCACCTCAGAAAAGATGCACTCTGCCACAGAAGACAATGATGTAGCATTTTGCTGCCAGTAAGAGTTCCTCTGGCCACAGTTCAGAAGACTGGCCTGACTATGCCACGTAAGGCCCCTGGACATGGTCGTCTGGCTTTATCTCAAATAATTTGACAAGAAATAAAGGAGCAGCCCTGGCTTTGGAAGGCAGTGCCCCCTTTCCTGGTGAGAGCTCCCTTAGGATACTTTGCCTCCATTTAGGTTCCTACAGAGGCAGAACCCAGGACAAGCTGGGAGCTGACCTCGGATGGATCCCAGAAATCAGGACTGAGGGAAGAGGCAAGGGAGAAAGAGAAACAGTACATATGAGTAGTGAGTTCTTTGCTTCTGGACTCTGACAGTCCTCTTGGATAGTAGTTCACAGCAGCCTCCTTGAGAGCCAGGAAGCCTTGACTGTTAGTCATCCAAGCTGCTAGGACAAAGTGCCAGAGCATAGACCAGTGGCTGAATAGTAAGTGTGCTCCTGGAAGCCAGAGGCTGAGAAGTCCAGGGATAGGGCACCAGGAAGGTGTGGGACCTGCTGAGGACTCTGTACCTGGCTACAGGCACACTGTCCTGCTATACTTCAGGTGACAGAGAGGGAAGTCTATTCTTTGATTTTTTTTTATTTTTGTTTTATGAGGGTGGGGATTTTACCTGCAGGTATGTCTGTGCACGACATGTGTGCCTGGTGGTCAAGGAGGTCAGAAGATATTGTATTGTCTGGAACCGGAGTTACAGAGATGGTGAACCACCGTGTAGGCTTGGAATCAAACGCAGGTCCTCTGCAGAAACAACCAGTGCTCTTGACAGCTGCGCCATCACTCCAGCCCAAGGCGGTCTATTCTTAAAGGGCACATTTCACATTAGCAGAGGCATCCATGACCTAGTCACCCCCAAAGTGCCCACTATCAGAATGTCAGTGAGGAGGGAATTTAAAAAGATAGACGGTGCTTGACATAGAAAACTCTCACAAGTTAGAAAAGATTTTAGTTGTTCATGCCAGGTGTGCTGAGGTATATCTATACCCCCATCATTTGGGAGATGAAGGCAGGAGGATCAGGGGTTCAAGGTCACCCTTGTCTCTGTGTGTGTGTGTGTGTGTGTGTGTGTGTGTGTGGCCAGCCTGGGTTACATGAGACCCTGTCAGAAACAATTGACCAGTGAAACAAAGAGACAAACACAAACAGCAAAAGAAGCAATTTTGTTGTTTCCCTGGGATTTCTCTGAAACTGGTGAGGAATCCTCAGTCTGGGAAGACTTTGAAAAGGATCCAGCTCATTCAAGGAACAGTGAATGGGGAAACCCCCAGGGAGAGCCTGTGAACAAGTTCCCGGAGAGCAGCTCCTGATCAGGACTACAGTAATTGTGTTGAAGGTCCAGAGCCCTGTTAAGTTTCCGCTAGGCCATCATTCACAGCCCGATTCGTGGCTGATTCTCACCGACCTCTCTGCATCCGCCCTAACATCCTTGTGACTAACAGGTAAAATCACTTGGGATATATTAACCTGCCAGACTTCTAGCTTCCACCAACCAAGAGGCTAAGGATGCCATCAGGTAGCAGCTGAGGCCTCTGCAGAAACTTTTCTGCTTTTCTAGAGCTGCCTACCTGACATCTCCCACCAACCACCATGTCTGAAGTGATTTACGGCTTTCTTTGCTCTGTTATTGTGATCTGAATCTGCATTCTCTAGGCTGAGTCCAGAGGCCATGTTCATTCATTTTTGCTCCAGAATAAGTTCTCTCTCATCCCCTTGAGGTGAGAACTGTGATTTTACACCCACGGATGTAACAGATAGCGAGAAGATAAAGGGACACAGATGTTAGGCTTTGGTGCTGGGGCACTGGGAGGGCAATATGTAAATGTTTTTATGTCCTTGAGGGAAGGAGACAGGTAGGGTGCATACATCTCCAGCCTGCCCCTTCTGAGAGCAGTTCCTGGGGTGTCCATGATCCAGCCAGATGTGCAGAGCAGAGCCACTCCAGTTCTTCTAAGAGACCCATAGTTGCAAACAACTGGGAGGGGGCACAGGCATTGCCATTCTAAGGCCTGAGGGGCATCTGAGGGACAGGAGCAGAACAGCCTCACCTGCCTGACACTGTAAATGCAGTGTTTATGAGATTTAATTTCCCACTATAGTGCTTAATGAATAGAACGTCCTCAATCAATATTTGTTAAAGGGAATATTCTTTTATATAAATGTCTCACTCACCAATGTGTCTCCCAACACAGGAACAGTGACTTAGTCATTCTGATGGTTAATTTTTAGCCATCAGCTTGGTACAACATCAAGTCACTTGGGAAGAGAACCTCAACTGAAGAATTATCTAGAACAGGTCGATCTGTTGGTATGTCTTTGGGGGATTGTATTGGTTATTAATTGATATGGGAAGACCCAGTCCATCATGGGAGGCACCATTCCCTAGGCATTGATCCTGAACAGCATAAGTGTGAAAAGAAACTGAGCTGAGCAGAAGCAAGCAATGGTGCGTGCATTTAATCTCTGCTCTTGACTTGTGAATGAGCTGTGGCCTGCTTCAAGCTCCTGTCTTAACTTCCCCTCCACAGTCGACCATAACCTGAAATTGCAAGCCAAATAAACCCCTTTCTCCCTAAGCTGCTTATCATTAGGGTATTTTTTATCACAGCATCAGAATGAAACTAGAGCAGTCACCCATTGTAAAGCTTGTGCTGGGTGGCTGCTTGTGGACCAGTGTGCCCCAGTAGAGCTGTTAGTTGCATTGACTGGATTGACACGACCTGTGGTGTGAATTGAAAGCCATATGCTGACCCATTCCCCATATGCACAAGCTTGTCAATAGGATGCGTTCCTAGGTGTGGGGTTGCTGGAATTAAAGGGTCTGTACATTTTCAAGGCTGACAACCATTGCTAAGAACGCTCTTACCCTTTCTTGCTTATGAATGCTTTACTCAGCAAAGCCAGCGCCTGAGGGACAGAGCTCAGTCATGGAAAACTGGCTGCTGGGGTGGAAAGGGTTCAACCAGGGATTCCATCCCTTTTTGTGTGGATTCTGGCAGCTAGTACAGGGAGGGTCAGTGAAGGCAACACCTTTCAGTGTAGATGGTGATGTTTTGGGGGGACTTATGGGAGAAAGCACAGACACAGCACAGACACAAAAACAAGTAATCAAAACAACGGTAGATGTACCAGGAAGGAACAAAGGGGGCTATCTGTCCTGCTGGGCTCAGAGACACACACAGCAGTTGTATTTGGACAGTGGGAATTTCACCATACAAGCAAACCTTGTTTAGACATTCCCACCCGAAAGGCCTCGGGTTTGGGACTGAAGGGGACGCTCAGACAAAGTGTCCTTCTGAATAAAGCTCTTATTTGAAGAGTTATTAATGCCACAGGCAGACAGCAGGAGGCTAGGGACTCTGAGGAGAGGTTGTGCCCCAGTGTAGAGTAGGGCTCCCTGATTGCAGGTCTCAGAAGAAGGAAGGGGTTCCAGCCTAGCCCTGCTTCAGCCCAGTGGCCTCTGATTCATAGGTGGTGTCTCCTGGGAACAAATACTTGGCTGACATGTAGAGAAGTGAGTAAGAGATGTACCCATGTGTGGTGGTTTGCATAAGAATGGTCCCCATAGGCTCTTATATTTGAAATCTTCGTCACTATAGGAAGTGGGGCTATTTGAAAGGATTACAAAGATTAGAAAGTGTGGCCTTGTTGAAGAAAGTGTGTCACTCGGAGTGGCCACTGGGGTTTCAAAAGCCCATGGCAGGCTCAGTGTCTCCCTTCGCCTATGGATTAGATTATAACTCGCAGCTACTGCTCCTCAGCACCCACCTGCACGCCGCCAAGCTCCCTACCATGATGACAAGGGACTAAACCCTTGAAACTAAGCAAGACCACAATTAAATGCTCTCGTTTGTAAGAGCTGCCTTGGTCGCGGTGTCTCTTCCCGGCAGTAGAACAGTGACTAAGTTACCTTCTGTCAGCCGTACTAAGATGTCCAGACAGGCAGCCCCAGCCTGGAAACTTCCCTAGAGATGTGGAAATTAGATAGGGCCTGCTATTCTCCTGGAATTGGGGAAAATGTTAGGGTGTCTGAGGTTCACTGGCGAGGGATTTGCTATTTATTTTACAGTGCCTAAAAGAAAGGTTAAGATGGGTGGGTGCAGCCTGATTAGTCTCAAACCTAACAACCTAAGCTGCCCTTTAGGGGAGGGCTGAACCTGCAGAGTGTCACACACTGTTACAAGCCAGCAGCTGGAGAGGAACATGTGTGTGAGAGTGTGCATGCCTGTACATGTGTGTGCAAGTGCATGTGCCTGGATGTGTATGTGATTATGTGTGCATGTATGTGTGTGTGAGCACACACCTGCAAGTGCCTGTATGTGTGCATGTGAGTGTTCATGCCTGTACATGTTCATGTGCGTGTGTGTGTGCATGTGCGTGCATGTGTGCATCTATGTAATACTTTCTCCTTCAACGTGGGTGAAGGAAGGAGTTTACCAGCTTTTATGGGGATGGCTGGCAGCATCCTGGCTCCAGATGGGTGAGGAACTTCTGGCTGCCGAGCCCAGGGCTGCCAAGGACTTGCAGAGGAGTGAGAAAATGATTTTTGACTGCCAGATTGTGTTTCTTACGTAAGAGTTTGGAGCTTGGAGTCAAGAGGAGAAGGAAAAACTCAGCCTTTGGTTAAGAATCTTGGTTTTATAATTTTGGTCCCTGCATTAGTTTGTCAAGCAGACCTAAGACTGGGGAGAGCGACAGGATCCTGGAGAGCTTCACTGTCTGCTAACAGGAATGACAGTACTCTAAAGGGAGACATAGACCTCTCCCTTCGGTTTTTAAATATTGAAATAATGGACCCCGAGAAATCTGAATGTTCCCAGAGTCTCATGCTGAGAGAGGACAACCTGAGTCTGTGTTCCCAAGCCATGGCCACTCAGGAGGTGAGAGCTGTGTCTTTCATTGGCAAATCTTTAGTGGGCGAGATGAAGCCCTGAGGATGAGAGAATTTGCATTTTCTGCCATTTCCCCAAGTGCTTCTCTTCTCTGAACAAAGTCTGATGTCAAAACAATGGTCAGGGGATGAGAAGAGCTCAGATGCTCCTGGGAAGGTCTCCGTTTAAAAAGGCTTCCCAAAGCTTTCGTTCTCCATTGTGACTCAGTTGAGGCAAAGGAAGAGAGGTACTACACAAACCCCTCAAGTCCACCAGAGCTCTAAAGTCCCTGGCTATTTCAGGCTCCTGGTGGACGACCCTTTGTATAATAAGATGCTAATTTTAAAGCAAAATTATGGATGTAAAGAGCAGGAAAGATAGTCTAGCTACTTCTTGGCAAGTCTCGTTACTGCAAGAGGTGCCAGGCTGCGAAAGGAGACACACATGCTGTGCTACACCCGAGAAGATCAGGAGCCAGGAGTGGGTGAGTTTGCAGCCAGAGCCCTGGGATTTACAGACTTACAGACTGGAGAGGACACAGATGGGCCTAGAGCACCCGAGAGAAGGTGCTGCTGGCTTCAGAGATGTGGTTATATTTCTTTTTCAACCCATGAATATTTGCTTCCAGGCTTTGGGAAGAACCTTACCACCCTGTGAGTGGGAGAAGCTGGGGGGTCACACGCAGGCCTGCATTCATGACCCTAGAGGCTTTGGAGCCCATGAGTGCTCTATCACAGCTCTCCCCTAAAGGTTGGCCTGACTTTTGTGGCTTCATGACTCCCAGAGTGCTCTTTGTTGGGAGGAGCCCAACATACTGTAGATGGAGGTAAATTTCAACTTTGGAGAATTGATACCTTTCCACCTTCCCCAGAGTGGAAATTTCCCTTTCTCCTTGGGGATTACCTGAGGCCATGCTGTAGGCTCAACTTGAGCTTTGAATGTGAATTGCCCTTCCTTTGTAGGCTAATGTGGTTGAACACTTGGCCCCAGCTGGTGGCACTTTAGAAAAATTAAAGTAAAAAACAGGTTTGTTTGTTTGTTTGTTTGTTTATAAACAGGATCTTTTGAAGCCCAGGCTAGCCTCAAATTCAACATGTAAGAGAACACACAGACACTCGTAAAGTCAAATAGAAAGTCTGTATTGCTGGCCAGCAACTGCTTAGAGAACTTGTCTACATCGTGCAGCTCCGAGCCTCCGGGTCCTTTGTCTTTTATGCATGAAATCACATTCTGTTTGGCACACTTCTGTTAGCCAGAAGCAAAGCTACAGAAACCAATAAGCAAGGTTAACACATTCAGAGGTTTTCCTGGATCCTGGAGCCATAGACCAGGTTTTTGATGGATTAGGTCTTTGTTCCTGTTTTGGCAGGTGCTGGGTTCTAAGGTCAGAATGGTACCTCCAATAGTGACAGATGTGCTACGGTCTGGGAGTCTATTCCAGGATGACCTTGAACATTTGTCCTCTGGCCTCAACCTCCCGAGGGCTGGAATTGCAGATGTGAAACACCATCCTGGTTTCTATAGGGTTGAGCCTGGGCTTTCTGCATGCTAGGCAAGCACTCTGTAGACTAGCCTGAATCCTTCGCTTTGATCAGCGTTAAGGCGCCTGGATCACTTGTGTATGTTTTCGGGTTCAGGATGTGAAATCATGGTCACCTGCAGTGTGATCCCACAGGACCAGCCTAGAGTCCAGTGATTGCTCTGTTCTTGTTTCTAAGAGAGTTCAGGTATCGGCTTCATCCTGGCAGTGCAGACACTTCTAGCAGTCAGTCTGAGGCAATGAGCCTGCACTACCTCACCCGGCTGGAAAGGACACAGGTCCAGGATGCTCTCGACTCCCCAGCAGGGTGTGTGCTGAGTGGAAGGGAGTCCTTCAGAGTGCCCACATTTTAATTACTTCCATTTATGAGAAGTGTGCTTTGGGGACAGCACAGTTTGTAAAACTAGGTCAAGTATCCGACTGATGGTGATCCCACTGTAGAGTGTGCTTGAGGTTGTCAGGATGGGAACAGCAATCACAAGGCCTTTTGTGAGAATTGATTTTCTCTAGATACAATTTTACAGCATAGGCGTGTGTGTGTGTGTGTGTCACATTTACCAGATTTTGTCTTTTAAAAAATGTCACATTTAGCATTTTTGAAGCAAGGAAATGTGCTACAATATGACACTTCACAGTTGCTGGAAACTAGCTGGCCCATGACTGTCTTTGTCTTGGTCTTGCTTATTCAGTCTGGTGTTCCTTCAGCTGGGGACTTGTATTAGTCAGGGCCCTTTAAAGGAACAAACTGATCCAACCATATATGTTTGTGTGTGTGTGTGTGTGTGTGTGTGTGTGTGTGTGTGTGAATATATCTATCTGTTTTAGTTAAGGTTTTACTGCTGTGAACAGACACCATGACCAAGGCAAGTCTTATAAAGGACAACCTTTAATTGGGGCTGGCTTACAGGGTCAGAGGTTCAGTCCATTATCATCAAGGTGGGAGCATGGCAGCATCCAGGCAGGCATGGTACAGGAGGAGCTGAGAGTTCTACATCTTCATCTGAAGGCTGCTACTGGAAGACTAACTTCCAGGCAGCTAGGATGAGGGTCTTAAGCCCACACCCACAGTGACACACCTACTCCAACAAGGCCACACCTCCAAATAGTGCCACTTCCTGGGCCAAGCGTATACAAACCATCACCTTCTACTCCCTGGTTCCCATAGGCCTGTTCAAACACATGAGTCTGCGGGGGCCATATATAATCAAAGCATAATAAAAAAGTACATTTAGTCCAACTTCCAAAGTCCTCATAGTCTATAGCAGTCTCAACAATGTTAAAAGTCCAAAGTTCAAAGTCTCTTCTGATATCCATCCAATCACTTAACTGTAATCCCCAAAGCAAGACAAGAAATCAGCTGGGTAAACTCCAAACCCTGCATCTCCATGTCTGATGTCAAAGTGGCCTTCAGATCTCCAACCCCTTTTTCATCTTTGTTGACTGCAACAAACTTCTTTCTCTTGGGCTGGTCCCACTCCCTGTTAGCCGCTTTCCTCAGCAGATATCCCATAGCTCTGGCATCTCTAACATCTTGGGGTCTCCAAGGCAACTTCAAAGTTACAGCTCCTTGTTCCAGTGTCTGGGATACACACATGGTCTTCTGGGCTCCTCCAAAGGGCTGGGGTCACTTCTTCATCTCTGCCCTCTGTAGCACTGTAAGTTCAGGTTGATCCACTCCACTGCTGCTGCTGTTCTTGGTGATCATCCTATGGTGCTGGCATCTCCAATATGTCGGGGTCTTCCATTGCAACTAGGCTTCACCAATAGCCTTTCATGGGCTCTCTTCATGGTGCCAAGCCTCAAGTCCTTTGCATGATCCCTTCAGTCCTGGACCATCAATTGCAACTGAGGCTGCACCTTAACCAGTGACCTTCCATGGCCTCTCACAGTGCCCAGGCCTCAGCTGCTCTTCATGATCCCTTCATGTCTTCAAAACCAGTACCACCTGGGTGACTCTTACACATTACCAAGTACAGCTACTGCATGAGGTATGACCTTGGCTATCTCTGGAACACAGCTTCTTTGTGCTCTCAGAAAACACTTCCCAGAAGATTTCAGCCCATGATGCTGGTCTCTTCTTAATCACCACTAATTTCCTAGCTCCAGTAACCATCATCAACTGTCCCAGTAGTCCCTTTTATTTTTGACTCTAAAGCCAGAGCCCCATGGCTGAAGCTGCTGAGTTCTGCTGCTTGCAGGGGCTGGAATATGGCCCCTTGTTCTGTTACGTTATCCCCAGCTTTCTGTTTTCCAAATCCATCATTGCCTAAGCTTGGCTGTCCTGGAATTTGCTCTGTAGACTGACTTTGAACTCAGAGATCTGCATACCCTGAGCACTGGGATTAAAAGTGTGGTCCATCAAGCCTGGGTTTTAAGTTTTTCTTCACCTACAACTTGCTCTGTTCTAGGCTGGCCTTGAACTCAGAGATCTGCTTGTCTTTGCCTCCTGGAATTAAAGGTTTATACTACCATGCATGGACCTAAATTTAGCTTGGTAGGTGGGATCTTGCCCCAAGGTCACTATTCTCTTAATTCAATTTAATGTCCTTAAACACAGAATTCAACTCCTTTTCATTTCCTGGAGCCCCTTTAATACTCAAACCATTTATTTTATATTTTTCCTTTCTCAGCTTGCTGTGCTTGTTTAAAATGTTCATCATGAGACTTAACCCGAGAATAAAGTCTATGATGGGTGTTTCTGAGACTTCCTTTGTCAATGCAATTAATCCGAGTCTCCACCTTAGCTTTGGGCAGACTCTTCAGACAAGGACAAAAAGCAACCACGTTCTTCACCAAAATACCACAAAAACAGTCTCCAGGCCACGTATTGAAATTCTCCACTGACATCTCTTGGTCCAGGTCCGCACAGTTCAAATCACTTCTCAGTAACAAAGTCTTCCATATTCCTACTAGGCTGGCCCATTAAGCCGCATTCAAAGCATTCCACTGCTTTCCAAATCCAAAGTCCATAAATCCACACTCTTCCAAACAAAACCATGGTCAGGCCTATCACAGCAATACCCCAGTCTCTGGCACCAACTCC
>JADRCH010000127.1:2501855-2521186 GCA_019843965.1 Rhynchomys soricoides | reverse complement strand
CACACACACACACAGACTCTCACCCACAGAGACACAGAGAGAGACACAGGCACACACAGACACACAAACTCACACATAGATACACACACACACACACACACACACACACACACACACGGCATATGTTGTAATCCCAGGCCTAGGAGGTGGACTGAGGACATTCCTGGGGTCCGGTGAGGGATCTTGTCTGAAAAACACAAAGTGGAGGAACTGGAGGGATGCTCCATAGGCAGGAGCACGTGCTGAAAAAGCATGAAATCCTGAGTACAAATCCCCAGCACCCACATACAAGCCAGTCTTGGTCCCTTGCATGCTTGTTACTCCAGTACTGTGTGTGTGGTGGAGAGAGGGTTGGTGGTACATAAACCACGTAAGGTAGAGAGAGATTGAGGAAGACAACCAATGCGACCTCTGGATGCACACACGCACACACACACACACATGCGCACACCGGAGATGGAGAGCAATTGAGGCCTCTGGCCTCCACAGACAGGTGTATGTGTACCCCCTCCCCCACATGCACACACATACAGGCACATGCACTTGTGCACAAACACATTCAACAACAGAGACAATGTGTGGACCTTGAGAGGCCCTTTGCTTAAACAAGAGAAAAGACACTATACTCCTCAGGGGAAGAGGCTCCTGAGGAGACTGCGCACTCTGTGGTGCCGACAAAGCACATTTTTGAGAAATAGAACTACAAAGACAGCAAGATGAGCAGAGACTGCTGCAGGTTTGGGGAGCAGGACAAGCCTACAGTACACAGAGGACCTCAGGACACTGAAACGTTCAGCAGGCACAATACACATGGAACACCAGCATTTGTCAGAAGCTCGGATGGCTCAAGAGCAAGAATGAGCTCCGATGTAAACCTGACTCAGGGTGACAATGATGGGTAGGGGAGGAAGGGCGGTCAGTCCTAACAAGTGCCTTTGCAGGAGGCAGGGGGCAGATGGGGCAGCTGTGCAGGTGACAGCCAGGACTGAAGCTAAAAAGTAAACACGTGAATTAGTTAATTTTAGAGACTTATTTTGTCTTTGATTTCGTGCATGTGTGCCAGCCTTCATGAGTGCAGGTGCCCTCAGCGAAACCCAGAAGAGGCCATCAGATGCATCTGGAGTTGGGAGTTCCAAATAGCTGTGAGCTGCCCAATGTGGGTGCCAGGAACCAAAATGTGGGTCCTCTGGAAAAGCAACAAGCACTCTTGAGCCATCTCTCCTGCCTGGAATTAAGTCTCTACAGGAAGGTGGGGTGGCAGTGGCCGCTGAGGAGAAGGTTCAGTCAGTAAAAGTTGATGAAGTGCTTGCTGCCCATCGATGCCAGCATAGGTCAGCCAGCCCCTCAGTGCCTGTGACTTGGCACATGAGGATATGGACACAATTCTCAGCTTTAAAAAGCCAGGTATAGTGGCACCTGTTGGCAATCCCAGAACTGGAGAGGTAGATAGCGGTAGATCCCTGGGGCTTGCTGTCAGGTAGCCAAATTTGTGAGCTCCAGGCAATGAGAGACCCTGTCTCAAAAATAAAATAAAATAAAATAAAATAAAAGGTACCCAAGGAATGACAGCTGAGGTTGACCTCTGACCTACCTACCTACACACACACACACACACACACACACACTTTTAATTTAGAGCAAGGAAGGACTTCCTTGTGCAGAAGTCAAAACACCGTAAGGAAAAGTCTGAGGATGCTGGAGAAGCAGTTCACTTGGTAAAGCGCCTGACTTCAAAAGCTCTGCCTGATCTGGGACCCCCAGCAGCCATAAAAACCAGGCGTGGTGGTAGCACAGGGAGGCGGATCCAAGAGCTGATTGGCCAGTTCATACAGCCAATCAGCAAGCTCCAGATTTAATATCTCAGAAAGACAAAACAAAATTCTCAGCCATTCTCTAAAAGCGTGTCCCATACACAAGATGACTACACTTTGGATCTTGGAGTCACCAGGTTGAAAGTATCAGGAGGCGGAGCCTGTGAGAGGCAGAACCTAGTGAGAGATCCTTAAGTCACTGGGCCAGTCCTACCTTCAAGGTGGATTGCGGGACCCCATTTCGTGTTGGTCCTCCTTCCACTTGTGGTGTGAACCCCTCACAGCCTCTCCTGAGGTGTGCTGCTTAGCCTCAGACCCAAAGCAAGAGGGAGGGCTCATCAGCTACAGTCTGGAAACTTAGATTGGATAGCCAAAAGTTACCTTTTGTTTTTACAAGCTGACCACTTCAGGGTTTCCTTACAGTGATAGAAAGCTAACACACAAATGACACAGATTCTAGTCTCACTGCAAAGTCAGCAACCCCAGTTGTCGTCGTCGTCGTCATCATCATCATCATCATCATCATTTTAAATGTGACTTTAGGGGATCAAACTCAGATCTTTATGCCTGTTCAGCAAACACTTTACTTCCTGGTCCATCTCCCCAGCCTTTTGTTTTTGTTGTTTCTTGCGAAAAAGCCCCACTTTGTGGAGCAGGCTGGTCTTGAACTCAGGGCAATCCTGTTTCTTAGCTTCCTGAGCCACAAACCCAGCAACATTTTTTTTCCTTGCCTGATGGTGGGGAAACGTCTCATTTAAGAGTTTTATTTATTGGCATTCTTCTGAACTTGTAATTATTCCAAAATACAAAGTTTAAAATCTATAGACAAGCTCAGTGGTGGTGGTGTATGCTTTTAATCCCAGCACTCTGGAGGCAGAAGCAAGTAGATCTCTGTGAGTTTGAGGCTAACCTGGTCTATAGATTCTAGGACCACCAGGGCTACACAGAGTAATCCTGTCCAGAAAAATGAAACAAAACAAGCAAACCAAACCAAGCAAAACTATAGACAAGAGAAAGGAACGTCTTTTACATTCTTTTTCCGCTTCCAGAGCTGTGCTCTTGTTTCTTGTTTATTATATAAGTTTTTATCCCTAGAGAGAAATATTTCAGGCTGGGACCTGTGAATTAGAGGCCTCTGCACCCTCCTGCTCATGCTCCTCCAGGCCTACGCTATTTTGGTGAGCAACATGACCCAGTTTCTGGGGAAAGCGGACTGAGAGCTATTTGCTACTTTAGACACTGGAAACAAAGGGACTCCTGAGCTACAGGTGTCTCTGGCCATGTCTCCTCTGCACTCCCTGCTGGAATCAACGAGGCTTTCCTCAGCACCTCCCCTTGCTCCCAGGCTGTCCCTACCTGCCTCTCTGATTTCATCTTCAGTGTGTGTGCATCAGAATGCAAGGAGCCTGGGGCCAGTGTGTGCTCCCTCATGAGCAGGTGTGTGATCCTACACGGTGACTGGTCCCCATCTTTCCATTGGGAAGGGTCCTCTCTCCCTGGACTGAGTACAACCAGTGAGATCATTGCCCCAAATAAACTTTTGCCTTTTCTCCCTCTCTGGTATCTACAGCCTCCTCTCCCTGCCTCTCTCTCAAGTCCCCAAGGACCATCCGTGGGAGCTGGTATCCGTTCGCCTCTGCTGATTCCTTTCCCCTGAGGTCTGATCTATGTGCCCTATGGCTGCTAGAGCAGATCTGTGGGTGGCTTCCTAATTGCCAGGCAGGACAACTCTGTCCTCACTCTTTCTGTCTGTCCTCTCCCTGTGGCATCTCTTCCTCTCTCTCTCCCTTCCAGCCCACTCAGAAGACAGCTCTGACCTGGGTTCTCCTGAGCTCTCTCTGCAGATTGACCTCATCCCTATCATTACTTCCAGACCTGCTGTGTCCACGGGGTCCCTCTCTCGTGTGGGACACCAAACTTGAGGTACCCCACTGGATTGCTTCAGTTGGTCATCCCCCTGCACTTCCTCTGCCACCCTTTGATAATGAGGTTAGATTTCTCAAATAATTGAGAAGGAGCCAGATGGCATGGATGAGAAAGACTGGGAATTGTTTCAGAGTAGGATTTAACTAGTGAAAACAGAGGCCAGAGGGAGATAACATCAGTCCTTTCTCTCCTGGATCACAGTGTGAGTTGTAGTCCCACTGTGTGATCTGTTCTGTAAGCTCTCTGAGAAGAGAGAGCCCACCCGTGAACCACTAACTCCTAAGAGACTCCCCAGGTGTTCAGATCCTAGCAGAATGACAGGTGCTACTCTGGCTTCTCCAAGAAAGTTCGAAGATCTCAGGCTGCCGGACTCCAAGACATCAGAGGGCTGTGGAAGGCCACGCCTCCTCCTTATAGTGGGCATACCTCCCCAGGTGTGCTCCTCCTCCTCACTGCCTCTGAGACCTGTAAGAAGGACCCCACTCTGCATGTGGGCCTGAATGAACTCCCATCAGAGCCCCCAGCATACTGCTGTCTGTCTGTCTGTCCATAGTGTTAAAAACTCTTCCAATAAATCTCTTAACCCAAAAGGACAATCTGCCTCACTGTCTCCCTTGAACTCCAAACCTTTCAGGGTCCAGTCAGTCACCTCAGCTGATCTTCAGACCCATAGCTAGAAACAGGACCACCAGTGTCCTGGCCACCACTTGCCTCAGCCAAGCCCTTCCTAGATCAACACAACCCTTGTTGACCACAGATAAGGCAGTGATAACAATGGCAGCCATTAGAAGCCCTGGGCTTTGAAGGTACTTTGCTTTACAGCAATAGCTTTTAACATCAAGATTAACTTATCTCCATCGGTTGTCAATATGCAGATCATAAGATCTAGAAGTATTTGGATCACAGTCATAGAGCTTGATTAATTAACTGTTATATAAATACCCCTGCATCCAACTTAAAAAGAGGCATTTCTTCTAAGCAGCTGGAGAGAGAGAGAGAGAGAGAGAGAGAGAGAGAGAGAGAGAGAGGGAATGAATGAATGAATATTTTCAAACCGGACCTATGGCCTCACTGTGAGACGGCCACTCTGTCTGATGCTCTAAGGATGCAGGTCTATGGATGGATCATAAATGAACGGCATCCCTTTAACGCACTTATTAGGATTTGTATTTTTTAAGTGAACTGAGTTTTTAAATAAAATTCTAAAAAGGATCTTCAAAAGAATCCCTGAAGTAAATAAAATAAATATCAAGAAGGTGTGGATGACACGGAACCAAGATCCATGTACAATTTCCTTACGCTCCCCCCCACCCCACCTTTCTCGAGGCGCTGGGATTGAGTCTGGGGCTTTGCACATACTACTCAGCAAGCGCCCAACTGGGAAGTTATGTTCCCAGACTCCTCACAAAATAAAGAAGCCGTGACAAGTTCAATCAAGAATCAACAAGGGAAAATCATCAAACAGAATTAGGAATGACAAACATATTTATCTTTGCCATATTTATAAACACCAGAGTTTTATGTAACTGAGGGACAGCACATACAATGAGAACTGTACCGGGAGCCTAGGGAGATGGGTCGGCGAGTGGAGCAGTGATCTGTGACAGGCAGTCTGGCACCCGGTTGAGCACAGGCTTAAAACTCTGGGCAACCCAGCAGAATCCACAAGGGACAGGAAACGTTATGCCAACGCTCCTGGGAGGCTTTTGGCTCTGGTCAAGGTCATGTACCATCCCTCCTCAGGTAGAGGCGTGGCCACACAGCCCCAAACCATCCTCATGTTAATGAGACACCTAGAGGCTTAGCCACGCCCCTTCCCAGTTACTATATCTGCCTTGCCTCTCCCAGAAGGGTGGGGGTACAATTCCATCCACGCCTCTCTCCACACCATGAAAATAAACGTCTTAGAATTATGGACTGTCTCTCCATCTGGACCCACCGTGGGAAGCGAGGGATCTGGCCCTCGATTAAGGAGCCAAGTCTAATCTCTAGCCGAGGGCTTCCCAGCGCTCCCAGATGGTACCCATTCACCCAACCCTAAGCAGCTAGCCTGGCGCCCCAAGCCTTGGAGACCCAGTCCTGGTGGGAACCCCAGCTGCACTCTGCTCTGGCTTGCCTGTCTGCGGCACCCTGCGGTGACTACAGTGCCCCGGGCTAGAGAACCCACGAGACGGCTGCCTCACATTCCCTGGGAATGGCCCCCTCCCCCACCCACGGGCAGGGTCAGCAAAGGCTTCCCACAGCCCCCACCTGCCTGTCGGACTGTGTGGGAGGACACGAGGCCACTTCCCTCGTGTCTCGTGTCACCCAGAGCCACAGCGCCTGGGACAGACATGCGGGGCTTCTTTCCACTACACCAGGCTTGTTCCAACAGAAAATTGCTGCTCAAGTGTGAGCACCCATGTTCAGATCTCCAGAACCTCCAGAAGTGGGTGTCGGTGGCACCTGCCTGCAGTTCCACTACAGTGAGTGGAAGAAGAAAGCAGGAGAATCCCTCGATCTTCACTAGGTCCTCCCACCCCCAACTCTAGGGTCATAAGCATGCACCATCGTGCCTGGCTTTAAGGTGGTGGTAGGGATCCAAACTCGGCTCCTCACACTTGTGTAGCAAGCACTGTGCCAACTGCCTAGCCATGCTCAAGACTTCTTGCTAGTGAAGTTATTTATGTATAATATGTATAAACAGAGTATATTTGTACATAGTGTACACACACACTGTTCCATAGCAAAGTCCCATTCCATAAGGGTTTAATCTGCTTATAACCCTGCTGTGTGTGAAATATGCCATCTAAGTTCCAAGACTCACTAACTGAAGCATTTAAAACAGCTCAGGGGAAGGCTTACTGCCCTGTGTGCCACCTCTTGGGTACCCAGATTTTTTAAATAGTTATTTAATGTGTTGGGGGTGTTTTGCCTGCATGTGTGGGTCTGTGCACAACATTTGTGCCTGGTGCTCTAGGGTACCAGAAGAAGGCATCAAATGCCTTAGGACTGGAGTTACAGATGATTGTGAGCTACTATGTGGGTGCTCAGAATTGAACTGAACCTGGATCCTCTGGAAGAGCACCCAGTGCTCTTAATGGCTCAGCCACCACCAGTCCCTGAACCCAGATCTGTGTTCTAGCTTCCTGCCTGTTTGCTGTAGATTCAAGGTTTGCTAAGAATACATCTGTGCTCTTCTGCTTACCAAAAAAAAAAAAAAACAAAAAAACAAAAAAAAACAACAAACCAAAACCACAAAACTGTTAGGTACAGTATTGTAAGTTAACTCTCTTTCTCCTAAACAATGCAGAAATGACCCCTGGCCTTTGGGAGTAAAATGCTCTAAAGAGGTTAGAAGGTCTTGTCTCTAGTGAATTATTCTTGCTACTCAAGGCTTTAGCTTCATTAGGACAAATGCCCATTGGCTTGTTAAACAAAGAAGATTAGAATTTATTTCTCAAAAGGGACCATGTTTTACTTTTTACAATGCCATAGTTATCTTCAGTTGACAATTGAGTCTCCTTGGAAAAGGAAACCTCAACTGGAGGATTGCCTCCATTGGAATGTCCTGTGGAGGACTTACGTGTGAGCTGTTTTCTAAATTGGTAGTTGATGTAGGAGTGGCCAGCCCATTGTTGGCGGTAACTACCCTAGGCTGGTGGCTTCAGCATATAAAAAAGGTATATGAGCAAGCCTGTCAAAACAAGCCAGTAAACAGTTCCTCTGTGGTTTCTGTTTCAACTCCTGATTTGTCTGCTATGTCTTCCAGCAATGGCCGGGAAGTATAAGGCAAAATAAGCCCTTTCTTCCCTAAGCAGCCTAAGAATACAAGCCCACAGGGGACACTTTCTATTCCAGCCTTCACAAATCAGGGCTGGAGAGATGGCTTTCTGCCACTGCAGAGGATCTAAGTTTGGTTCCCAACACACACACACACACACACACACACACACACACGACACTTACAGTTCTGTAACTCCAGTTTCAGGGGATCTGATGTTCTCCTTTGACCTCTGTGGACACCCTGCATGCATGTGGCATACACATGAATGTAGGTGATATATTTACACACATAAAATGAAATAAATAATTTTTTAAATCCTCAGTTACACTCCCGACATGTTGCCTAATTTGTTCAGAATCTAACACATGGCTTGTCCCTTTGTCTTCTCTCTTTTTCTGTCTGTCTCATCTGTTGCCTGGATAGCTGTCCAAAGATGCTTCCTGCCTGGCAGGAACGAGCATTCCTCATAGTTGAACATGCTGTTGGTCTTCTCCCAAGGCATTCTGGGATATACACCCACCGTGCGGTGTTTGTTTATTTGCTCAAAACTGGCCTGGGGTTGTGCGTTAATACATCCTCAGTCTGTTGAGGAGAGCCTAGTGACGGGGAGCTGTGGAGCTGGGAGGAGGGCTGCACACACACCGAGCCTTGGCACATGAGTTCCGTACACGAGGGAAGGATATCGTGACTCACCTCAGAAGAGATTATCAGAGAGATGCATTCCCCTGTGGTCTCGGTACCATGGGCAGCAGTGACAAAGCACTGAATTGCTGGGTGAAACCACCTGTTACTGGGAACATTTTTCTTATCGTGTAGGCAGGGAGTCCAGGCAATTTCCCTTAAGTTGCCGATATAGGGAACAAACCTCCACAACCAAGAAGCTTCTCAGAGGTGACAAAGTTTCCCCACACTAATACTAGGTCTCTTAAAGTAAGTGTCGGTGTAAATATATATGATAAAGTAGTACATCTGCATTGCTGATATCTTGAAAAATGCAAAAACAAACATCAAAGAAAATAACAGTCAGAACTCTGGGTGTGGCAGTACCCACCTGTCACCTCCACACTGGAGAGAGACACGGAGGCAGGAAGATGAGGAGTTCAAGGTCATCCTCAGCTATGTAGTGAGCTTGGATAGTCTGCCTGGGATACATGAGAACCTGTCACGAACAAACAACAGCCAAAAATCAACCACAACCGTTGAAGATTTCACATATTCTTTTACGTACAGAAATGTTTTATATATTTGCGAATACCTATGCATGTGGTCAGACGAGCCATGGCAAACATATGGAAGTCAGGTGAGTCTTTTCTCTCTTACTGAATGGGTCCCGGGGATTTAACACAGGTTGTCAGGCTTGGAGCAGACGCTATTAGCCGCAGAGTCATCTCGTCTTTTAAATGAACATGTAAGTTACCTATCTTCTAAGAGTCCAGTTATGCTGATGTGAAGGTCCATGTATTGACTGTATCATCTGTTCTTTGAGCTGCCCTCCTGGAACACGGGTTGCCTTTTACTGGAGTGGAAATCCCCTGTCCATCTTCTCCGTGCTTTCATCAGCAGGAATCACAATTGCAGTTTGGCACAGACACATCCAGATATTTTTTTGTTTATACAGATATAAAAAACAAATATACCTGAAGTCAATACATCACCTTTTAGACAAGAAGTAGAATTCTGTTTTATGTATTCTTAGCCTCTGCTCACTTAACAACACACCCACTTCCTCGTTCAGTACCTGCCCTTATATCGACAATGTCTGTGTGACAGGTACTGACTCGTGGCTGTCTTCCCGGGGCATAGCAATAACCACCACGTCATTTTGAGGAGATAGATATGGGATCTGTCACCCTGTTTAATGACATCCTGGCCTTTTTAGGTTGGTTCTGATGTTTCTGTGTGGACACGTCTCACACTCTGCTGGAGGGATGAAGCCCAGAGTGTCAATTAATTCAGTGGATGAACTCATTACTCTCTTGTATTGGTTACCACCTCTTCTCTGGAGACACTATTATAGAAATGCTAATTACTATCATGTCTAATTAACACTGAATCTGTTTTGCTGTGTTATTGGTTTTAAAATTCAAGGAGTTTCATATTATTAGTACTAATGATTTTTTTAAATGACAAGTTGCATGAAATAGAGATTTGATTAGCAAGTTCCTGGATTCTGCCCTTGGTCCTCACTGACCATAGACAAGTTAACCTTTGCTGTTCTGAGTCCTTCTCCTTCCGGCTCAGTGTGGGATGACATACTGATAAAATTCACAACTTTAGGCCGGGCAGTGGTGGCGCACGCCTTTAATCCCAGCACTCAGGGGGCAGAGGCAGGCGGATTTCTGAGTTCGAGGCCAGTCTGGTCTACAGAGTGAGTTCCAGGTCAGCCAGGGCTACACAGAGAAACCCTGTCTCAAAAAACCAAAAACCAAAAAACAAAAAACTCACAACTTTAACTATATATATATATATTTATTTGTGTGAGTATCTGCTGCATGTTGTGTGAGTGCTTGAGGGGACCAGAATACAGCATCAGATCCCCTGGAGTTACAGAAGATGTGGGTGCTGGGAGCCAAACTTGTCCTCTGGAAGAGCAGCAAGCATGCTTAACCCCTAACGTATCTTCCCAGCCCCCTACTTAAATCTTTAAAGTAATTTCTTCCTTTGGTGATGTTGGGTGGTGACAAAGGGGGGGACAGGTGATGGGTAACATGCATTGTCAACTTGACCGGATTTGGGGTCACCTGGGAGACACGCTTCTGGGTTTTTTGTGAGTGTTTCCAGAGAGGTTTTACTAAGGAAGGAAGATCCATGCTGAATGTCAGCTGAGCGGCCACAGAGGCTGGGGTCCTCAACTCAATAAAAGAGCGGAAAAGAGAAAGAAGTGAACACCAGCATATCTCTCCTCTTCTGTCCCACCAAGATGAAAGGAGCTGAGGAGTGCAGCCTACCACCAAGCCTTCCTGACCCGATGGACTATGTACTGGCTGGTTTTGTGTGTCAACATGACACAAGCTGGAGTTACCATAGAGAAAGGAGCATCCCTTGAGAAAATGTCTCCATTAGATCCAGCTGGAAGTCATTTTCTCAATTAGTGATCAAGGATGGGAGGGCCCATGGTGGGGGGTTCTATCCCTGGGCTGGTAGTCCTGGGTTCTATAAGAGAGCCAGGTGAGCAAGCCAGGGGAAGCAAGCTAGTAAGTAACATCCCTCCATGGCCTCTGCATCAGCTTCTGCCTCCAAGTTTCTACCCTGTGTGAGTTCCAGTCCTGACTTCCTTTGGTGATGAGTAGCAATGTGGAAGTGTAAACTGAATAAACCCTTTCTTCCCCAACTTGTTTCTGGGTCATGATGTTTTGTTCAGGAATAGAAACCCTGACTAAGACTGTGTTCTCCCAGACCGTGAGCAAAAAGAAATCTTCCTCCCTTGGGTTGCTTCTTGTCAGACATTTTGTCACAAGGGAAGAGTGACCGGTGAGCAGGTCATACACTTAACAGAACACCAGTTTTTACTTCTTTGAAATGGCTTCGATTGTAATTTTCATTAGTGACTCTCTGCTGATTCTGCAACTCAGTCCATGGCTTTATACTCTGAGAATCACTGGTTTTCAATTTGCTTTGGCTCCTGCATCTGATTCAGTGGTTCTAATTTTGTTGAGCAGCACAGGTCAGTGTCAACCCCATTTTTGTACACAGGCCTCGGTCACCTCAGTGTGCAGTTCACCTGTGACAGGTATGGAGAGTCCGTGATGCTCCTGGGAGTGACTCACTGGATCTCTCTTCGTTCAGCTTCCGTCTTTCAGAGCTGGGAATGAAGAAATGGATAAATAGGACTCCTCAGCTCAGAAGCATTCTGTCTGCAGAGAGGAAAGCACAGAGGTGGACACAGAGTAGATTGTGTTCTGGGAGCACAGAGAAGAAAGGGCCAATCATTGTGGCATACAAAAATGTCACAAAAGCTTGCCAAGTCCTCCCTAGTGTCAACAGCAACCTGTCCTCCATTCCTATCCAAGCCAATGGATAGGGATGGACCCCACCATTGGCCCCAGGGAATGTAAACGAATCATTATATTCAAACCGCAGGTTGCTACTCTCAGCACAGAAGGCAACTAAGAAAGGAAAGAGCCCCCTCTCCCTGTTCTCATTAAATTGGACTGGTATGCGTTACTTCAAAGAAAGCAGACCATGCTGGGCACAGCAGCACAGACCTATAATCCTAGCACTGGAGAGGTGGAGACAGGAGGAGGGGATTTAGAGGCTATCTTTGGCCATGTCTCTATAAAAAATAACTCCTCACAACATTTACTATTATAGAAAGATGCTGGCTCTGACTGTCCCCTGTCCCTTGACCTTCCCTAGCCAACTGCCATTAGACACAAAAGATGCTTTAGGAACAGACAACCCAAATAGCATTCCGGACTTTTTCCCCCCCTTTTTACTCTTCCCCTCCACCCCCGAGAATCAGGTATCAAAAGGTAGTTATTTTGGGTATACTGAAATAGAGCATAAAGGCTTCAGTCAACTGATACACTTCAGAGAGTGCATGAGGTCAGATGGCCTCCAGATCAAAGCCATCTACAGGAGAGCACAAGGCAGGAGCTGGGGGGAGTGGCCTAGGTCACTTTCAACGTTAACACTGATTTCTGACTAGAAGCCTTTCCTTTTTCACACAACTGATCAAGGTCCTCGGTGCCACCATAGGTCAGCAGAATAGAGGTGCCCAAGAATTCATTTTATTAGCTTGTGGTGTATTGTCTAGTTGGAGTTAACAATGTAGGGGAGGTACCTAAGGGAAAAGAAAGAATCGGAGCTAGACTACAAGGCAAGGGGGAACGTTGGCCTCCCTCATGGGGACTGAAGACCTTCCTCAGAAGAACGCCAGAAAATCCACAAGTTAGTGTTGTTAGGAGCAGTGGGAAACCTGTCCAGGCTTCCCCTTTGAAGATCTCCTCTGCCATGATAGGAGGTCATCACTGTAGACATGATCTACAGGACTGACCCCTCCCTGTTGTGCTCAGGAAGGGTAGCTACCCTCTGCTTAGAAAGATTGCCATTGTGGTCATCTTTATTGGGGCAGCTGGGTAATGATCACCCCCATGAGTCCCAGCGACAGATGCAAAAACACGGGGGACCTGACCTCCACCCCGCCCCACTTTCCTGGCAGTCTTTCTCCCTTTCCTGGCATGTTACAAACATTGCCTCACATGTTCCTCACACCACCGTGCTCTTTCTGTGGTGGTGCTCCCCGAGGCTGGCAATGAGCAGTCAGCTCAGGAACTTTGGGATATTCCACCAGCCCTCCCCCCCCCCCAGCACATGGGCACCCCTCTCCTCCTGGAAGAAACAGGTTAGAGAGCAGGTAGACTGGAAGGGAGGGGCTGATTAAGCCCCTGCTACCTCATTCCCTAAAGACCAATCAGTTTAAAAGTCACACTGTTCTGCCAATCACACTGTGCCTAATAGCTGCTGCTCTAAAAACCCACATAAAAGGTCCCTGAACGGGCTGCACATGGCTATTCTCTCCTGCGTTGGTGTGCAGGACGATCCCGGCATGCTGGATCAATAAATTCCTCCTGCATTTTGCATTGATCTCTGACTCCATGTGTTCACTCGGTGGGTCTCTGGTAAGTTAAGGCTCGCCAGAGTCTTACAGCATCTCAGCACCACGCTCCTTCATGGTCCCTTCTGCTGGTCTTTCAGATGCTCAGGTTTCTATGCTTTAAAAAAAACCTTTCTCTCTCTTTTTTTTCTGTCAGAGCCTGGACCTTAGCAGCTTAACCACCCATCCTCAAGGCCAATTAGCAAGAGAATTACTTCTGCAAAGCAGAGAAAAGAGGTTTAGTCAATGTTTACTTGAGTCATGGGAAAGAGGCTAAGAAGTCCGGTGGTGCCACCTCCAAGTCCTTAGGGATCCTGACATCATTTAGGTTTAAACAAGGAATAAAAGGCTTGTATAGCTAAGAGGCTCTGGTCAAGGGGATTGGAGTGGGGTTCCCATCCAGCCCACCATCTTGCCTTAGTTACAAGTCAAACCATGTGAAATTTCTTACCACAGGTCAGGATTCCCCTTCCAGCTAGTACTAGCCATTAGCATTTCTGACTTCTTTCTCCTAGCATGAGATTCCAGGAAAATTCTAATTTCTTGGGGTCCTTTGTTCCAGTAGTCTGATAGCCAATGAAGGACACCAGTGTCTCCTTAGAGTATCTTCACTCCTGCCAGATGGCCACACTCTGCTGTTCTTTGTGGCCCTTCTCTGTAGAGGGTGTGGCTGTTGCAGGTGGAAAACCTCTGGGGCCAGCTGGAAGCCTGTCTTTTTGGAAAGGCAACCCCAGATGCACCTGTGGGAACCAGGTATGATCTGGAAATGCCCCAGAGGACATGGAGGCCTGCCACCTGCTAGAAGAGAAGACACCCCCGCCTGTTCCAAACAGAGGTCTGATGAAGCTGTCTATATCTCTAAGTTGATTAGCTAGTCTGTGGGGAGAAGAGTCCCTCATGTCAAGACTATGACTCAGCTAATCCACAGAGAAGGATGCTCACACCAACTTTCCCAGTAGACTGGTATTCAAGTAATGATCGGTACAGTTTCTGATATTGTCTCTCCTAGAGACCCTAGTCATTGTTACTCTCCTGCCCACAAACCCTAAACCACTCAGTCCCCTCTGGATAGAGGACTAGTTAGCAGGCAAGATGAAATGCTAAAAGTTATCCTTGAACAGTTCAATTACTGTGATGCTCAGACTATGCCCCTCCACCATTTTACACTTCATTCTGTGTGATGCTTGGCAGGGGGGGGGCTCCTTTTTCAGGGCAATATCCAGCTCCATCCTCTGTATGTGTGTGTGTGTGTGTGTGTATGTGCGCGCGCGCGCGCGCATGTGTGTTCGTTCATCCTTGCCCCTAATAAAAGCCTTTCTTTACCGGTTGATTCTGTTTGCTGTGTCTTAGATTTCCCCACTGCTGCTTCTTGCAACTGAGCATTTTCCTACTTTTTTGTTCTTTAAGCGACAGAGAAAGTTAACCCGATTAAGACTCCTAGGTGGCAATAGTTTCATCTATAAATTTAGTGACCTATATTACATTTGTAGCATATTACAATATGAAATGTAGTGTCTGACCTGAGAGCCAAGTCTAGTAACTAAAATTAGAATTAAATAAGGTTAGAACCCATGATTGCCAATAGTTAGTTATTAAGGAAAATCAGAAATATAAGCCAACATAGGTTGGGAATTTATTGTTATTCAATAAATTCTGACATAAGTCACAAACCTGTCTGTCTTTTCGTCTGGTATAGCACACTCACAATAATGACAACCTGGAGTCCTGGTGAAGAAAAGGATAGCCTGGGCTGATCAAGGAATTCTTTTTGTTTTGGGAGATGAAGTTAAGTATAGATCATGATGACGTTTGTAGTTAATCCGGTCATTACAAGTTTGTAAGCAGGAGAAAGATTTGACAGACTTACAGAGAACATTCTAGATGCTAAAGGTTGGAAAAACCATGGGGAAGAGAGCATGAACTGAAGCAGTGACCAAGGAGATGAACAAGATGAATGGGAGGTAAAAACAGCATCCAGGAGGTGAGGTGATGCCTATGAAACTCAGTGCCTGCTTTATGCACCCGGTGAGGAAAACCGAAGAGTCCAGAAAACAAGCAAAACAAAACAAACAATCCCCCCAAACTCTGGGCTTACAGAAGCCAGAAATCCAGACTCCAGACTCTCTAAAGGAATGTAACATAACAGGGAGCAAGTCTGGGGCAGAAGTTGCCTCCCGGTTAGATAGTGTCCCTCAAAGTCAGTGCACACCAGAGCCCTCAGGATAAAACCCAACGTGCAGATGTAATTATCCGAGAGTTCCAAGTTCAAACCTTCCAACGATCAACATCTTTATAGGAAGAGAAGAGGATACCACGCACAGAGGTGCGGGGGAGGGGGGTGGGGGGGAAGGGGGAGGTACACGTGAAAACAGGAAGTGAGTGGTTCAGTAGCCACCAGGGAATTCTGGGAAGCACCAGAGGCTTAAGAAGCAAAGAAAGATTCTGCTTCCTGGAGTCTTCAACGGAGCTTGGCCCTGCTGATACTTGGTTTTGGGTCAAGCTGTTTCTCCAACCCTGGGTCACAGTTCTGAGAGCCTTGCTACGATCACTACTTCATTTATCTGCGGGGATACAGCGCTAACGAGAGGAAAGCCATTCTTATGACTGAACGCTAAATAAAAACAATCCCAAAGAATTACCATGATGTTCTTTCTACCTTATAATTTTGTGGACTGACGCAAGCAGTTTCTGTCCATCACAAAGGCTTTATGAATGGCACGGAAAATAAGTACCCATGGCCAGCAACTATTAACAAGATGAACACCCTGGGCACACGATCTCACAATGCCCACTGGCTTCCAGGGGTATAATTAGGACTGAATTTTTCATGAGCGTAAACATCATTTTCTTTGTCCACTAGAGCAGGCTTTGTGCTTGACTCTCCCCAACACTCTGCTCAGGAAAACACAGAGAGGAAAAGAAGACAGACTCGAAGCAACTGTGATGCTTGCTCTGAAGATGCCCTATACACCTATGGAGCTAGGAGACCTCTAGCACTCTCTAGGGTGTTGGTTTTGGAGGCATAAAGTAACACAAAGGTCTTCCGTTTAGTTGTAAATAAATCTACCGACTCCATACATTTTAAGCCACTTCAACAATGACATACGTGGCGACGTGGTTGGAATTTCTCTCCTCTGGGCTGGTTTGTTGGCAGCATCTGGACTGAGCCACAGCTGTATTTGAAATGCTTTTCTAGGGACATTCATCGGCCATTGCCCCAGAATTGTACTGATGTCAAATTCAACCCCTCCATCTAAAACTTTCTTGTAGCTTCTTCTTCAGTGAGGCCAAGTCCTCTAATCTCCACTGTGAGGGCTTCATGATCAGGGAGCTCAGCCTGCTCCTATCTGTCAGAGCGGGCAATTTCTCCCAAGACAAGAAACATCCTTCGGCCGACAAGGAACATTCTTTGGTTGATGCAGTGGTACACATCTGTAATCCCAGCACTCAGGAGACTGAGGCAGGAGAATCATGAGTTCAAGACCAGCCTGGGCTACAGTGAATTTATTACACTCCCAAGCCTATAATAGGTGGGGCTGATTAGTTTTCTGTTGTCTCCATGGGAAGTGCCAGGCCTCTTTTTAATGGCTTCAATCTCTTTGATGACCACACACAATGTATACAAACTTTAACTCATTTCTCTCCTTAGCCCAACTGGGTGCTTTTCAAATCCTCTGTTCTGCTCATTACTCCCAAGTCTCACTCTAAGCCCAGATAAAGCAGCCAAGAGATAACCATGCCACACCCCAAATGTCATGAACGTTGCTCTGCCAAATTAATTAACCCAACTCAGCTTCACTCAAATTTTCAGGACACAGGGAAAATGTTGACAAGTTCATTGACAAATAACAAAAATGGCCTCTAGTTCAGCTTCCAGTTGAGTGCTGGCCCCTATCTGAATCTCCATGAATGCAATCTTTAATATGCATATTCTGTCTCATCTATCTTAAATTGCCAATTTGATAGAACCTAGAAATTGGTCAAGAGATGAGCCTCAGTTGAAATCCCTAAATCAAAATTGGCCTGTGGACATGTCTATGGAAGATTGTCATGACTGTTAATTACTGTGAGAGAACTCAGCCCACTGTGGGCAGCACCATTCCCTAAGCAGGTGGTCCAGGGATGTATAAGAAAGTTAACTGGGTGTGAGCTTCCTTGAACCAACCAGCAAACAGCTGACTGGTTACTGCCAGTCCATCAAACCTGGTAGTTGCATGATTCTTTGGCTTATTCAAGTTTCCAGGTCAGAGGTAATACTGTGTAGCACAGCATGCAGGCTTTCCTTCAAGTTCCTGCCCTGGCTTCCCTCCATGATGGACTGTGACCTAGAATTGTAAGTGGAATAAGCCTGTTCCTCCCCTAAGTCACTTTTGTCCAGAGTGTTTTATCAGAGTAATTGAGAGGAAAGTAAAGTAGTCTTCTCAGCATGGTGGTCTTCTGTCCTCCTGCCAGAAATGTCCATTAAGCGATTATTGGGCATCTTCACTCAGCATTTAGATGGCTTTAGTCTAAATCCCTCCTGCAGACTAGTTTACTCAAGGTCATGTTGAGTCCCGACAGTGTTCTTGTTTCTCTTTCAGCTTCTGTGTCACTATGCACTGAGAGAGAGCTGATCTCTGTCACTGGGATGCCACGAGCCAGGGTTCGCATTATGACGCTGACCCACTGGTACCAAGATTCACATCTCAATTTCTCTTTCATGTTTCATCTCCTGCTCAGTTTGCTCTGTATGATGGTAGACTCTCTTACAGAATTTCCTACCTCAGTGATCTGCCCTTCAGCCATGCTTGTCTTCTGCTTAGCACAGCGTTGTATGCCCCCCCCCCCCCCAGTGTCTGTGCCTGTGTGTGCTTTTGAAACCTCAAAGCCCACTTCTGGTGACACACCTCCTTTAATAAGGCCAAGCCTACTCCAATAGGGCCACACCTCCTAATCCTTCCCAAATCATTCCACTAACTGATGACCAAGCATTCAAACATATGAGCCTGGGGGACCTTCCCATTCAAATCACTACATTCCACTCCCTGGTCACCATAGGTTTCTAGCCATATCACAGTGCAAAAATACGTTCAGCCCAATTTCAAAAGTACCCAATAGTCTGTCACAGTTCCAACACTGCTTAAAAGTCCAAACTTCAAAGTTTCTTCTAAGACTCAAGGCAATCTCATAACTGTAGCCCCATGTAAAATCAAAATGCAAACTACAATGATCTGGAGAAATAGCTCTGTGGCTAAGACCACCGACTGCTATTGCAGAGGATGTAAGTTCAATTCCCAGCACTTACATGGGCTGGCTCACAACCACATTAACTCCAGTTCTGGGGTGATCTGACACCCTCTTCTAGCCTCTATGGGCATTGCATTCACATGCACCCACCTCAAACATAGACACATGAATTAAAAATAAAAACAAAATCTTTTTTTAAAAAGTGAATCTGGAGAGATGGTTCAGTGGTGAAGAGTACTGATTGCTTCTCTTCCACAGAACCCTGGTGCAATTCCCAGCACACACATGGCAGCTCACAATTGTTTGTAACTACAGCTCCAATGGACATGCCACCTACACAGACATACATCCAGGCAAATAAATAAACATTTTTTAAAAAAGCAAATAATGTACTTCCAACATACAATGGACAGACTATTTATTACCATTCCAAAATGGAGGGAAGAGGTAAAATGAGCAGATATTTTACCAGAACAAGACCCAAAAGCAGCAGTCAAACTCTACATTCTACATCTCCATGTCTGATATCAAGCTTCTCTTTAGATGTCCAACTCCTTTTAGCTTAGTTGACTGCAACACACTTATCTCACTTGTTTCCATGGCTGGTCTGCTGCACTCCTTGGCAAACATCCCATGACTCTGGCATCTCTATCATCTTGGGACTTTCCATCCTATGATCCTGGCATCTCTATCATCTTGGGAATTTCCATCCCATGACCCTGGCATCTCTATCATCTTAGGGATCTCCATCCCATGACCCTGGCATCTCTGTCATCTTGGGAATTTCCATCCCATGACCCTGGCATCTTTATCATCTTGGGAATTTCCATCCCATGACTCTGGCATCTCTGTCATCTTGGGAATTTCCATCCCATGACCCTGGCATCTCTATCATCTTAGGAATTTCCATCCCATGACTCTGGCATCTCTAACATCTTGAGAATTTCCATCCCATGACTCTGGCATCTCTATCATCTTGGGTGTCTCCATCCATCCCATGACCCTG
>JADRCH010000127.1:2489946-2501845 GCA_019843965.1 Rhynchomys soricoides | reverse complement strand
ATCTCTATCATCTTGGGAATTTCCATCCCATGACCCTGGCATCTCTAACATCTTGGGTGTCTAGATCCAGCACAATCCAGGCTTCACCTTCACAACATCACAAAATGGCCTCTCCGGGCATCCATGTAGAGGCTTGCCTGATAAACACCTGGCCTCAGAGGCTTTCCTTAGCCTTGGAGGATGATTACACATTGCCTTACCTATACTTTTCTTGACTCTAAATCAACCATGGTTGCTGAGCTGCCAGCTTCTTCTGCCTGCTTGGACTAATGTCTGGCCCCCTCCTTGAATTACATTTGCAATAAGCTTTCCACTGTTGGTTAAGCCTAAGAAATCCCTCAGACATTTGCGAGTGGGGCCTTGCCCTGGGGTTACTCCTGCTTTATCTCATTTTGTATCAGGCTTCTCTGTAAACTTCCCCTTTCCTTGAGCACAAGGCTTGGCTACAACATATTTCCTGGACTTCCTTTTCTCCTCAGACTATGCATTTTATATTTCTTTATGCTTCTTTTCATTATAGGTCTGTGTAAGAGTAATCACTAACCACTATGTGACACAATCAATACTAGACTGTCTTGAAATCTCTGGCAATTATTAGTCCAAAACCCTTCACTTAGCCTCAGGAAGATTTTTAGAAGAGCAAAAAGCAGCCAGATTCTTCACCAAAATATCACAAGAATGGTCTGTAGTCCAGCTGCTAATATTAATAATATTCCCTTCTGAAACTCTTGAGCTGAGCAGCCTGCGCAGTCCACATTATTCTCAGCATTACTATCTTCCAGGCTCCTACTAGGATGGCCCATTAAGTCCCACTTATAGCATTCAAATACTTCCTAAGTACATAGCCCCAGTGTCTACATTCCACCCACAAATAGAATGGTCAGGCCTGTCACAGCAACACCCCACTCCTGGTACCAATTTTGTCTTAGTTACTGTTCTGTGGCTGTAATGAAACACTATGGCCAAGGCAAAGCATTACATTGGGGGCTTGCTTACAGCTACATTGGATCAATGTGTCATCATCATGGCAGAGAATGTGACAGAAGTCAGGCATGGTGCTGGAGAAATAGCTGAGAGTGAATACTTGATCCACAAGTTTCAGTCTGAGAGAGACACTGAGCCTGGTGTGGGCTTCTGAATCTTTAACACCTACCCCCAGTAACACGCCTACTCCAACAAAGCTACTCTTGTTAATCCTTCCCAAACAGTTCCACTAACTGGGGACTGAGCATTCAAACATAGAAGCCTATGGGGGCCACTCTCATTCAAACCACCATAGGCCTGATTGGAAATGCTCCAATTTTTAAAAAAATGTACATTGGTGTTTTGATGGCATGTGTGTCTGTGTGAGGGAGTCAGGTCCCCTGGAACTGGAGTTACAGACAGTTTTGAGCTGCCATGTAGGTACTGGGAATTGAGCCAGGGTCCTCTGGAAGAGCAGTCAGTGCTCTTAATCACTGTGACATCTCTCCAGCCCCCAAATTCTCCAATCTTAATGTGACATTTGATTTGATTGTCTGGACTTCCTTAGATATTTGCTTCTCTGTTTTACTAGTATCATTCTTAAAATCTTGATTTTTTTTTTTCAGATATTTTGTAAATCAGGATTTGTCGTTCATGTTTTATTTGAGTTTTTCTGAAAGCCTGACTGCCTTACCACAGCCCATAATTGGTGATGGGGCACACGTTGTGAGGAATTCCCAGGTTTCTGGTTGTCTAGGTCACAATTTGTTACTGCAAAGGGAACTTGTGTTTCTTAAGCATCCACATCCGTGCACCATCCTCGTAGCATAAGAAGAAAGGATGAAAGGATGTTCCTTTTGTCAGGTCCCATTCAGATCTTCTTCTTCAAACTTAGAGTTCCTCTAAGTGTGCACCATCCTTTCTGAGAGCCCTCTCTTACACGATCTGGGCTTTAGCATTCTAAGCCTGGTCCCATTTGCTTTCTGACTTTTGGGTGTTCCTCAGGATTTCAACTAAAGGTGTTTCTCCTGCCTTACAAAGAAAGCTATAGATTTGTGTAAGATTTCTCTTTCTCACTTTCTAGAGGTTTTGTGGGGACAAGAAAATATACTTGGTCATCCTAATCGAAGATACACACTTTCTACAAAGTGTCACGGGGCCATTAGAATGTCAACATGGCTGTTCTTAAGTTCCAAGAAGAGAGATATAGACACTGTAAATTTAAGGTTTTACTGTTTTCCATTAATCCTGAGGATGGCCAGAAAGAATCCAAGGATCGTGATGTTCTTCAACCCCATTCTTGACAAGATTCCATTTCCATCTGTCACACCTCACAGTAATGACTTGGTCACACTTGGTATTGCCACTGTTACCTCTAGAACACTCCGAGTCACAGTGCTCAGAGATGAAATCAATCCCATTGATTGTAAGATGATAAATTGTCCTGAGGCACAAACTGAATGCCTAGTAATTGCCACTTTATCAAAGATGTCTTTCAATGTGCTTTCACAAGAATAGTAAACACTTTGCATGTAAAAGTTTGAAGATTACAAAGGAAAACTGTCATTGCTTTGGAAAGAAAGTGAATTAATTTGTACAACAAGGAGCTACACAATATAGCAAACCCTGTGTATGAAAACCACTAGAGATGACAGAGCTGCTCATTGCTCTGCCTCTTTGTGCTCCTCTAAGAAGGGCCAATGCACAGGGATCCCCTGCTGCACATGGGCTCCTCCTGCCTGTTGTGATCATGAAGGCAAAAGAAGAAACCTTAACAGTTAAGAATTCCTGACTCAGTCCCTGGTGACATCTGTCAGTCCCTCATGCCACCAGCTCTGTCATTCCAGCTCCAATCCATGCCAAATGGGACGCTATGACTTCCTAGGGTTACAGAAAATCTCCATTGATGGTTTTGTTCTCCTGTGGAAAAATCTATTTTCCCAAACAATTTCAAAGGAAAATTTCCACAATTGTGTATAGATAGACACATTGTAGACTAGCTGGCAATAGTGTCATTAATGCTAAAGATCAAATATGAAAGCTAGGGAGTTGGCCCACCCAGGATTGTGCTTACTATGCAAGCATGAGGCCTCAATTAAATGCCCAGAACCTATATAAACAAAACAGGGGATTGTGGTGCACACTTGCAATCCAAGCACTGGGGAGGTAGACACAAGCCAGTGGATTCTGGAGCTTTCTGCCGGCCAGCTAGCCTACCTACTTGGAGGAACTTCCGGCCAATGAGAGACTATCCCAAGAAAGTAAGAAGGATGGTACAGGAGAAACAACCAAGACTGTCCTCTGGCCTGCACATACACACACACACACACACACACACACACACACACACACACGTACCTACAAACCTACAAACACTTATCAACATACATACACACATGCACCTACACACATACAAACACACATCAACTTAGACACACACATGTACCTTCAGACTATTTGTGTTGCTCAAGCAAGCCTCTCAATAACTAGCTGGGGACCATCAGCTGCTTAGCCAATCAATCTTTGGATCAATCAAATTCTCACTGGGTACTGAACTAAGTTCTCTTGCAAGACTACTCTGGACCATGGACATAAGCAATACCCTTAAAGCTAATATCCACAGGAGCAGGTCAAATACTGGAGATTTCCAACCCCAGAATTTGGCTATCTTTGAGACATTGGGTCTCCTGAAGTCTCCATCAGCCCTTCATCAAGCCACAAGATCTGTAAGGGGGTACCTCATAAGCATTCCTTAGTGGCTCCTCTGTGTTCTGGGGATACTAGATTAATGACCTTCCTCATCCATGTGATAAAATTTTGAAGCCAACTAAAAGAACAGAAGGAGCCATGGCAGCCAGCTAGCTGAGATAGTTTATGGATATTTTATTGTTCTATTTAACACTCCACTATGGAAAATTCCAAGCATTTATAAAAGAAGAGAAGGCGCTATTAGAAGTCTTCCTCGCCATCACCCACATCCGTTTCTTATTTTATAGCAAATTCCAGGACAATTATGACTCCAGAAGTCACACAGTGAGTGTCATTTTTCGAGCATAACAATAATGCCATTAACATATCCCAAATTTCTTAATAATGATCTAATATTATAAATTAGTGTGTGTGGTGATCTTGTCAGCAAGGACTTCATTTCCCTGTATGTTGTCTTCCACCCCCTTCCCTGGCTCAGAATCAGCTAGTTGCTAAGGAAAAGACACTCCTTCCCTAGTTAGGGGTGATAGTCTTGTTTATACCCTTCTACCCACTGACCCTGGTCCAGGGACCATCCTTTACTTTCTTATTGGAAGTTGTTTACTAGCTATGTGTAACTGGAATCTGAGCTGTTTCTTAGCTCTCAGGCTGGGTGGAAAATAACTATAACAAATTTGAGATTGAGCCCTGAGTGGTCTTTGTTCACTTTTCCTGTGGACTCAAAACATTGGGTTTTCTCCTTCAAAAGGTACCGTTGGGTTTTGTTTGTGTCAACAGCCTAAAGGCAATTCTAAGTACTGAATATACAAAACCTGCAGGATCAGAACAGCTTGCTAGCAAATGCCCCTTGCTGTGCAGCTGGGGAGGCAGCTGGGAGGCAGCTGGAGTAGAACTACCTGGCAGCCTCATTCACCGAATGGAATCCTGTACTGTGCATCAAGGGCAGGTATGGATGATGCTGTACTGGGGTAACCAAGAGAGTGTTTCCAGGGACTTCACAGCTTGATTAACAGATAAGACTGCCCAATTAGACGACTAGCTCCCACTCCACTCTAGGAATTGAGACAGTCTAAGTATGTCCCCCAGCTTCAGGGTACAGGCAGAATCCTGAGGCTCCCTTCGGACTGTGTACATTCAAGTGGGGTCAAAAGCTCATTGTCCAGTGTCTCCCTGTCTCCCTTCATCTTTCTTGTTGAGACAGGGTCTCTATCTGAATCTTCAGCTCACTGAATAGGCTTAGACTAGCTAGCTAGCTAGCTAGCCCCAAGGCTATGCTTAGATTATAGGTGACCACCACCACAACTAGCTTTTTTACAGGTACTGAGAATAGGACTCAGGCCAGTAGAGAAAATGTCTTGTGTATTGTTCAGATGCATTCCCTGTCAGTTAAAAGAATTTATGGCCTATAGGGGAGGGCAGAATATAAGGCAGGAATCCAATAGGCAGAAAGGATTCTGGGATAGAGAGAGGCATGGGAAGAGCCACCAGAGAAGATGTGAGGAGAACAGAAGCTTGGCACCTGAACAGAGGTAACCAGCCAGAATGTAGATTAGTATAATGGGCTATTTTAAATTATTAGCTAGGCAGGGAAAGAGCCTACCTATATGGCCTAGGTATTTGTAAATATATTTTGAGCCTGAGTTTTATTTCAGGGAACGTGGGGCCAGGAAAACAGCCCATTACAAATGGCGCCCAACATGGGGCATGTAATTCAAGATTAAGACACTAGATTCAGGCTTTAGACAGAAGTTCAGACACAGGAGCCAGACCAAAAAGTCAGCCACAGCCACCTTTGGGAACCACCACAGTGGTGGGTCAAGCACTTAAGCAAAGGCTGGTAAGCAAAAGAGAGAATGAGGAACTGGAGTCTGGCACAATTTGCTAGCCAGACAAGAGGTCTGGTCTCTTTAAAAGAGAGGAATGGAGATGAGGGCCTCAGGCATGCCCCAAGGCAAAAAGCAACCCAGAATAACTGTGGTGTGTAATGAGCCTGGGAAAGCAGCTGGGAAGGAGGTTTTAATAGCCAAAGAGTTGGAGAGAGCAGGAATCAGAGAGGCAGTGCAGAACTTGGCTTTTTTTTAAAGGACCCCTACTTATAGTGAAGCTGCCACTGGAAGAACGGGGCTTATGAAAAGCTGACACAGGGACTGGAGCTATGCAGCAGTCTTTCAGGCAAGTCTAGGTACTTGCAGCAAGGTGGGGAGGGAACTGCAGTTTCCTGGGACAGTCACTGCAATGGGTGGCTAGCAGGTATCACTGAGAAGCAGGCGAATGGCAGGACTGTCCCTTCCTGTCTAGTCGTTCATGGTGGGAGTCTTGGCCTTCTCAGTAGAGCACGACTGGGGCTGGGCTAATGGCAGCATGAGGTACAAACTGAACAGCCTCAAGCTTTTGAGTTTGGAAGACAATAAAAGAGACGGAAATCTGTGTATAAAGGTTATAGGAAGAAATATTTGGTTTGAAAATAGGAAAGTTAAGTCCTTAGGGAAGGGGTTGGAGATTGAAAAAAATTACTTTCTGTGTTGAAAATGTAGGAAAACAATGAATGACACAATGCACCTGGAATCTATATGTCCTTGCTTCGCTTATCAGCATACAAATGGCTGTTTTTCATTAGCAATTACAGTTTTGTATTTCCTCTTTAGGAGAGATCAGAATAAGGTAGACTTATAGACTAAGAAGAGACTGAAAATTAGATTTTAGATTAAAGGCCATACTAACAGAGGTTGAAAGAGTCTTTGAATCATAGGGAACTCTCAGAGGAATCCAATCTGGAACTTAACAATAATGTCAAAAAAGATAGTTCCAGATAAGAAAAGTCCACACAGACGTGAGGAATTTTAACAGTATCCCATAAAGATACAATGTATTGAGTTTAGAATCCAGATTGTGCTTATTGATGTTAATTTAGAGCAATGCCATTCAGTAGATTCTGTGTTTCATTCTGTAGAGTTTGGAAAATTAAGGTTTGTACACACGTTGATACATCATACAGCTGATGCATGTTCGGGATTCCAATGGGCTTTTGCTTTGAATTTTGAAACAGATAATTCTGAGACTGCACGTTATTAGAGATGATGGGTATCTTGAAGATGCCATGGCAGATTAAAGCTGATAAGCTCAAGCATATGTATCCAGTAGAATGCAACAACTTTTCAGACATTATGACATAAAAAATGTTACTGATCTATCTTATAATCTTACAGGACAAGCAATTATGGAGCGATCTAACATGGCTTTAAAGGAAATGCTAATAGAACAGAGGGGGTTTGAAATCTCTCAGAGATAGGTTAAATAATGAATTATTAACTTTAATTTTTTTAAATGTCAAAGAGACAGAATAGTTGCTAGAATACACTGAAATTTAGAAAGAATTGATGAATTAGATCAGCATATATGTGCAAGAACCTCAGAATGGAAGAAAAGAAATAGGTTAGGTTGGAGAAAGAAGATTTTGCATTTCTTTCCACAGGAAAAGAAAAGCAATGTATTCCACCTAAATTATTGAAAATCAGATTTGATAAGAGAACAATGCCTGAAGATCTTGGATTCAGACAAGAAGAAAGAAATCAGCAAAACCAACAAGACAGGTAAGCATTCTCTCTACACGGTAACAGCTATAAGACGGTCTGAGGCTTAAATGTCTACACACAGATAATAAATTTGTTGGTTACAGAGCCCTCAGGACTCATCATGCCATCTTTTCATATGGCATGAATGGAGATTTATATTACAGTTTTGTTATACAATCATAGTTTATAAAGAAAGATGTCTTGCACCCGCTCTAACAAAGAGCAAAGAGTCATCTTTAACTGACCTGTTCACCTTGCACATTCCACACATGTAATTCCAGTAAGGTATATTACTTCTGAGAGTTTATATGTTTACAAAAGAACAAAAGGAACAGATACCAGTGGAATGGAGGCAGTCTTGACAAGATTCACCCTCCAGGAAGATGAGATGATAAAACATTTTTATTCCAATATCCTGTTCAATCAATTAAACAGCAACTGACTACCTACCTCAGATGCTGTTTCATCAAAACTGGCTTCCAGGAAAACTGCAAAGCAGCTAGCTTATCTGGTCCAGCCTTTCAGACTGTTCCAGTCAGGACTTCATTTAAGCTTGTATTTTCACAGTTGGATTTCTTAAGACTTGACAAATTTCCCAATTTTCCTGCGCTGCTAAAGAGAAATACTACATCCAAAATCAGCAGGAAGCAATTTTAGGAGAATGATGCCCCAGTCTCAAAAGGTAGGGTGGGAGGTGTCTTAGTTTGGGTTTTATTGCTGCCCAGAGACACACCATGACCAAGGCAACTCTTATAAGGGACAACATAATTGGTCTGTGTACTGGCTGGTTTTGTGTCAATTTGACACAAGATGGAGTTATCACAGAGAAAGGAGTTTCAGTTGAGAAAATGCCTCCATGAGATCCAGCTGTAAGGCATTTTCTCAATTAGTGATCAAGGGAGGAAGGCCCCATGTGGGTGGTACCATCCCTGGGCTGATAGTCTTGGGATCTATAAGAAAGCCAGCTGAGCAAGGTAGGAGAAGCAAGCCAGCCAGTAAGCAGCATCCCTCCATGTCCTCTGCATCAGCTCCTGCTCCTTGACCTGCTTGAGTTCCAGTCCTGACTTCTTTTCAGGATGAACAGCAATTGGAAGTGTAAGCTGAATAAATCCTTTCCTCCCCAACTTGCTTCTTGGTCATGATGTTTGTGCAGGAATAGAAACCCTGACTAAGACAGGCTGGCTCACAGTTTCAGAGGTTCAGTCCCTTATTACTGTTGTGGGAAGTATGGCAGTGTCCAGGCAGACTTGGTGCTGGAGGAAGAGCTAAGAGTTCTACATCTTGATCCACAGGTAGGCAGGAGGAGACTGTCACACTGGGCAGAGCCTGAGCATAGGACCTCAAAGCCCACCCCACAGTGACACACTTCCTCCAACAAGGCCAAACATACTTGAACAAGGCCACACTTCCTAACAGTGCCACTCCCTGGGCTAAGCATATTCAACCACCATAGCGGGGGTGGGGGGGTTGGTTGTTTTTTTTTGGGTAATGGATGCTTGTCATTCAAAAGGGGTTGGTTGCAAGTTATTTAATGGTCTTGATCAGGGAGGAAACTGGATACAGGAGGTTAGACTCAGAGATCTTTCTCTTTCTCTTTCCTTCTTTCTTTCTCATGTAGGGGGGAGAAGTGTTGAAAAGAAAAAAGAAGGACATATAGGAATTATATAGGAATTATATAGGAATAATAGGGGATAAAAGGGTAGGTTATTGAATCAACTTTTAAATTAGAAAACATGCATGAGCCAAAATTTCTACATTTCTATATTGATAGATATTAAGGTTATATTTTGTTACATCGGTATGGATCTTTGTATATTCATACAAAATTTAGGTTATATTTTACTACAACATACTATGTATATATGTTTTCAACTTTTATTTGAGATTGCACTGATACAATTTTTAAAATGAAATGTCAAGTTCTAGTCCTTTTGAAAGATGCTATTACAAACTGTTAAAGATAAATAAGAAATGCAAGTTAATAGTCAGGCAGTCAAACTCATGGTCATGTTAGATACTAGTTTGGTTAATTGAAGTAAGATGTTTTGAAGATTATCCAGATAGTAAATAGCTAAGAATAAACAATGTTGACAATTCAGACATACTATAGAGCGATAGATGGTCTTCAGAAACCTCAGAGATCCACAGAATATGGCGTTTAAAGTTGTTTTATTATTAAAAGATCATTTTGACAATGAGATAGGTCTGCTCCTGGCAGTACCCTCAGTCTACTTCAAAGATGATGAGCATCACAGAATCTCCTTATGGAGTTTTCGTCAATCGTGACAAGCTACTACTGGGCAAAACTTCCTTTGCTTCCTCTGCACATAGAATGCTGTCCAAACTACACAAACATAGTTGCAGGGAAGGTGACTGCTGAGCTTTGCCAAGACAAGATAAGCAGGCCTTCATAATTCCTGCTTCACAAAAGGTCTGTCAGAGATTCTGGGCCAGAAAGTGGAAGATGATGCTCCCACAACTTAGAGGAATTCTGGGGGACTGTTCAGGCAGCCAACTATGTCTGTCTTTTCTGTGGTTTTTGGAAGCTGCTTGTGGGCACGTCCTACATACTCAGGTAATGTTTATTCCTTCTCAAGTCTTTGATGGGGTTGAAGATTAGATAATTATAGCCTCACAATTAAGCTTAAGTTGTCTAGGATTTAAGAAAATGTTTTAGATCTAAGAATTAGGATGGAAATGCAAGTTAGGATAGAAATGTATTCAGGTGCAGAACTCTGAACCTATTCAGATAGGGCAGATAATAGAGTGCTTTCTCCTACGTTGCCGAATACATATAGACTAGATATTGTGAACATAAATCTTACCTAATAGTTTTCATAATTGTTATTATTGTATATAGTTTATTATTGTAAAACAAGAGGCTTTTATTGGACTAAAATGGGGAGTTGTGGAGAGAATTTCTTGTGTATTGAATGGAAGCATCACCTGTCAATAAAAGCAATCAAACCTATGGATGATAGGAAGGGGTAGAATAGAAAATGGGACATCCATCAAGCAGAAAGGATTCTGGGATAGAGAGAGGCATAGGAAGAGTCACCTGGGAAGATATGACACACGATATCTGAGCAGAGGTAACCAGCCATGTGGCAGAGTATAAATGGGTTATTTTCAATTGTTAGGTAGTCAGGGAAAGAGCTTAGCTATGTGGCCTAGGTATTTGTAGATACATTTTGAGCCCGAGTTGTTATTCCGGGAAACTTGGGGCCAGGAGGAAAACAGCTTGTAAACACAGGTCCTCTTGTGTGCACAGCAAACACTTTACCAATTGAGCCATGTCCCCAGTCCCAGATGTCAGCTTCCCCAGCTGTTTCTGCTGGATGTTGTAAGTGTCCAGGTCAATGGTGTTGTCTATTTGCTACTTGTTCTTAATAAAGTCATTCATTGGAAACTAAATGTCTCTCATAAGTCATTCTCCAGACAGAACAGGGGTGCATTTCAGATAAAAACCACAGCACCTTCAACTCAGAGGCCTTCTAACCAGGGACAGCGGCAAGGACACAGCCCACATCAGAACCACCACCACAGACCCCTGCACTCACAGCAGGCAGTGGCAGCCATAGCTGAGTCAACAAAGTCAGTGCTGGAAAAGCATCAGGGAGGGGCTGGAAGCAGCTCTGAGAGGCTGGCAGGGCCCAACCCTTCCTCATTGACATATCATAAAAGTATAAAGTGTGTGCTTTCTCCAGCACTGATGGGAGGGATGGAAAGAAGGAGGGTAGCAAGTCTCCTTGGGAGTTATCATCAAGACCAAAGAAAAACGTGTAATTAATTGACTGTTTATATAAAAAAGACTCAAATGAGAACAGGCAGAATCATCTTAGGTTGGTAAACATGTTTTATGGCCTTGCATAGAAATGACTTTAAAGAAAGACATGTTCAAGGTGAGCTGTGTGTCAGTGCATGCACAGATGAAAGCCTTTGTATGTGCCTGTGTGTGCATGCAAGCCTGTGTGTGCTTGCATGTGTGTTCATGCAAGCCTGTGTGTGCTTCTGTGTGTGCTTGTATGTGTATGTGTATGCAAGCCTCTGTGTGTGTGCATGCAAGCCTTTGTGTGTGTGTGTGTGTATGCATGCAAGCCTCTCCCTCTGTGTGTGTGTATGTGCATGCAAGCCCATGTGTGTGTGCATGCAAACCTGTATGTGTGCTTGCATGTGTGTTCATGCAGGCCTCTGTATGTGCTTGTGTGTGTGTGCTTGTATGTGTATATGTATGCAAGCTTCTGTGTGTGCATGCAAGCCTCTATGTGTGCATGCATGCAAGCCTCTCCCTCTGTGTGTGTGTGCATACATGTGAGACTCTGTGTGTACATGCAAGCCTGTGTATGTGTGCATGCAAGCCTCTGTGTGCGTCTGTATGCGAGACATTGTGTGTATGTGTATATGAGTATGTGTGCAAGTCTCTCTGTGTATGCATGCCTCTGTACCTCCGTGTGTGTGTTTGTGTGTGTGCATGCATGCAAGCCTATGTGTGTGCATGTTTGTATGTATGCATACAGGGATGCAAGCCTGTGTGTGTATATGTATGCATGATGAACATGTGTGCATGCATGTAAGCTTATGTGTGTACATGTGTGCCTGTGTGTGCATGCATGTAGGTGCTTGTGTATGTGTACAGAGAGGCTGGAGATCAACCT
>JADRCH010000127.1:2478911-2489936 GCA_019843965.1 Rhynchomys soricoides | reverse complement strand
AAACATAGTTCACTGAAACTAGAGTCCCACTTGAGGGCAATTTAGGGCCCACTCAGTCCCAGCAGCATGGTAGCAGAACCCTTTTTAAAAATAAAGCTACAGATTAAATCAGAGCATGTTATAGTAGATACAGGGCAAGAAGGCCCCTGACATCCCTACTTCTCTACCTGTTGAGACTCCCAAGGTCTCAAAGAACATGGAACCCAGTGGGGCATCCTGCAACCAGGCTGAGTACTGAGCAAGGACTGGGGGTTGTAGGTTGTCTCAATGGGTCAAAGAGCAGTTACACAGGTGGTCTGGGTTTGAGAGGATTTGAACACAAAAAGTTTATTTGGAAGGAACATGGGTGTTAAAAGATGCTTGGGTAAGGGGAGGCAATGGAGAAAGACACACAGCTAAGCTAACGGCTGCACCCGGCCACTGGAGCTGGAAAGTGGTGTCTAGTTGGGATGAAGTTGGGTTATTCATACCTGCCCATTGCCAAGTGATCAAAGCCATCCAGGTAAACCAAGGCTGTGAGAGAGGTGTTCCTCATTCAGAAAGCCTCTCACAGAGCTGGGCCAACTTTCTGGCCGAGCAGGGGAGTGGCTTCTGAGTCCCCTGGAAAGCAGCCTCAGTCAGTAGCAAGAGCCTGTAATTACACCAAGCAGGCACGGTGCTTGAAACGACGATTAAGGCGTGAATGAAAAAATAAAGCTCTTGTGTTTTGTGCTCATTATGTGCTCTTTCTGATGACTACATCAGAAAAAAACCCTCTTTTCAGACAGTTGGCTTAATTAGCAGATTATAATATCATGTCAGTCCCCAAGCCTGGGCCCAGCAGCAGATCAGAGCTGGGTGAGGATGCTCTCGCCCTGCCCTTCTCCCTCCCCCAACTCACTGTTTTCAGAGAAAGGACGTCAGGCTAGTCCTGCTTTAGCCTTCTTGCAGCAGCTTCTGGGTGACCTCATTCCTGTCTGCAGGCCTTGGCACTGAGGACAGCCTCCAGCCCTTGGCAGATACTTGTTTGGCCAGTGGAGGTGGAAATGAAAAATTCAAATCTAGCTTAACTTGGCCTCACCTTACACTCCAGTTCATCCACTTCTCCAGGAGGCCCTCCCTCTTGACCCACCACGCAGCTCCCTCTGTAAGCACCTCTACCCCATACCCACCACGCAGCTCCCTCTGTAAAATCTTTTTTTTTTTTTTTTTTTTTGTTGTCTCCTTTAAAGCCCCTTGCCTGAGCTTAGCTCACTAATCCTCACTGCCTGTCTCAGTCAGGGCTTCTATGCCTGCAGAAACATCACGACTAAGATGCAAGTTGGGGGGTTGGCGGGGGAGAATTTATTCAGCTTACACTTCCACCAAAGGAAGTCAGGACTGGAACTTAGCAGATCAGGAAGCAGCAGCTGATGCAGAGGCCATGGAGGGATGTTATTTACTGGTTTGCTTCCCCTGGCTTTCTCTGCTTTCTTTTAGAGCCCAAGACTACCAGCCCAGGGATGGTACCACCCACAAGGGGCCCTCCCCCCCTTGATCACTAATTGAGAAAATGCCTTCAGCTGGATCTCATGGAGGCATTTCCTCACCTGAATCTCCTTTCTCTGTGATAACTCCAGCTTGTGTCAAGTTGACATACAAAACCAGACAGTACACCACTTTAAATGGTTGTCATTTCAAAGCCACCAATGAATATATTCTCAATTAAAGCAGTAAATGGTGCCAATGACCAGTGAAAGTCATATATATATGGATATAGATAGTGTGTGTGTGTGTGTGTGTGTGTGTGAGAGAGAGAGAGAGAGAGAGAGAGAGAGAGAGAGAGAGAAAGAGAGAAAGAGAGAGAGAGAGAGAGACGCACTATGTACTCTGTTCTGCCTGGCCTGGAACTCACTATGTAGACCAGGCTGGCCTTGAACTCAGAGATTCACCTGCCTCTGCCTCATGAATGCTGAGATTAAGTAAGTGTGCCACCTTGCTTAGCAATATATATTTTTTTTATGCCACTGGGTGTTGAGCCACAAGCTACAGCCCCAGCCTAGAACTACTGCTTTTAAAATCAGAGAGCAGAGAGAACAGTGTAAGGAGCATCATCGGTGAATACAGCTGACAAACGCTGGGTTTTGAAATGTTTCTTCAGGCTGAAAGCAGAAAAGATAGGGGAGACCAGGGAAGGCTGACTCCTGCTGGGCTGGGTCCTGAGATCCATGCGATCACTGGCGCGTGGGTGTAACCAACTACTCTGCAGTCGGATTTGAGGATCCAGAGGTGGGAATCCATGCCTGGAACTATAAACCAGGGCAGAACTTTGTTGCTCAGAAATCACAGGCCTCAAGGAGAAGCAGCTACGGATGACATCTTACTAAATGGGCGTGCTGTGCCTAGAACACTCAGTCCTCGGCGTTTATGTTTATAAACTCACTTTACCGATGCTATCGCCTTCGGGAAGTGTTTTGTAGTAGGAAGATGCTGCAGAGGCCCACAACTGGTCAAACTGCAGGAATAAGTGACCGTGCTGCCGTACAGCAGCTCTGTGCCTGGGCGTGCTGTGCCCTCTCCAAAGCTCAAAGAAAAGGGACAAGCAAGGATGTAGGATCCAGGGACAGAAGGAAGCACAGGATCCTGCTGTCTCCACTGACTGTGGCCATCGGTGGCATCTCAGAGACCACTGGGCTGTAGTGACAGCAAGAAAGTAAACAATAAAGCGACCGCTACACGTGGGGGATGGGGTTGGAGCAGGGCAGGTCACCAGACACTCTCCAGGGAGTCCAGCAGTTTCTTCCTCCTGCTCTCAGCCTCAGCGTGCTTGGTGGGGGCTAGAGTGGAGAGGGTGGAGGCTAAGCGTCCGATGCTAATACTGCAGGTTTTGTAAATTGTCTCCCTGGTAGAGGCGGGGCTTTTCAGTGGTGCAGGTTCTCTTCCTCCCCTCCCCTCCCCTCCCCTCCCCTCTCCTCTAAATGACCCCAATCAGCTCATTAGCTCACCAAGCTGGAATAGGACTGCATGGTGTATTTGTATTTGATCTGTCATTATCCTTTCTGGGACGAATAAGCCCTTTCTCAGGACATTCTCCATAGCTTTCTAGAATGGTACTCTGTTCAACCATGTTTAGTGCCCAGGACACGGTGAGCTCTGACTTCAAAATAAAAATATTTTTATGAAAAGTATTGCCTGTCCAGTGTGTAACATTTACAAAATCAATCAAACAAACACACAAACAAACCTGAATTACCTACAATCCCCTGAGATTTAACTGAGCTCTCCTCAAAGGTACAGAACACAAGAACGTTTCACAGGAATCCTAAGAGCTAGGCACATTTCTATTTACAATGTGGGGAAACAGAGGAACCAAAAAGACAAAGAATTCAAGTAAGACACTTTCAGCAAAGGGCAGAGCCAATATTCCAGCAGACGCTGAGTTCCAGAACTTTTTTCCTGCCCCATTGTGTGCTTTGGTTTATGGCCGCAATAATGAGAGGGTCTGGGGCAGCATCTGTAGGACCCCCTGGAACCTGTTATTAATTAGTTAATGAAATGTCAGGTTTATGTTCAGGGTGTGGGGAGGGAGGGTGGGATATAGGCTCCATCTGAGTATCACGAAGAAAGTGAACACGCCACGAACTGAGAAAGTTTGGGCCCCTCCAGCCTATGTGGCCCCTACAGTGTTTATTATGCTTCTCCCGTTTTTACAGAGAAGACCCACAACAATCTGCAGCTTTATAGCCTGCTACCTTCCTTTTGGAACCTTGAGAATACTTTTACATGTAGTAAATGATTCCCAGGGGCTGAGGCCATGGCTCAGCTGGAGGAAAGCTTGCAGCACAGCCATGAAGACCTGAGTTCAGATCCCACATACTAATGTAAAGGCCGCGCATGGTTGCACATGTCTGTAACTCTAGCCCTGGATACAGAGACAGGTAATCCCTAGGGCTCACTGACCAGCCAGTCTAGACAGTCTGTGAGCTCTGGGTTTGGCAAGAGATCCAGCCTCAGAAGATAAGGTGGAGAGAGATAGTGGAATAATTGACACTGACGTCTGACCTCCACACATGAGCATGCACATGCACAAAAATGCACAGGTGCACACATACACATGCCACACACATGCATGCAAACATTACATAAATAAATAAATGCATAAATACATAAAGAAATATATCATTTTCTTTTGTTTACATAATATTCTAGTATGAGGGTTTTTCCTTCAAATTTCTCTCCCTTTGTGGATAATTTGGTAGGCCTCTTTGTAAATGAAGGTGGTATGATAATTCAGCCAAAATGTATGTGTGTGTTTAAGACTTTTTGGGTTGGAGCAAATTTCTTTCTAGAAAGATCTTCCATCCCCCAATAAGTGTACCAATAATATCAGATTGACGTGTATCGACTTGCTGTCCTGTATAATCGTTTTAAACACTTTCTGTTTAACATGAGAAATGTCTTCTTTATGGTTTTAGTGAATCCTCCTTTTGCTGGTCCCTTTGTGAATTGTCTCTGACTCCTTGCCTGTTCATCTATTTCTTACTGGTTTGCAAAGTCTCTGTCCCATTTTAATGAAAAGTTTAAATTCCTGGTGCAGCTGTCAGAGATGCTGGCGGCTGCAGTTCTCTGCGGACCTAATTGTTTTAATAAGTTCTGCTAACGACCAGAGGCTAATGAAGGTACAGATCTGATGGATGAAGCCCAAAAGAGCTGCATAATTAGAAGTTTCCTCTCCCGATCAAAAGGGCCAGCTATATTTGTCGGCTTGACTCCCAGCTCTGCCCCCTCCCTCCCCTATTTTAATAACTGCTTTCAAATATATCCTACTGGTCTTGGCAGAGTGGTGGGAAGACATTATGTGTCTGGCTGTTATGTAATGCTCCAATTAATGTAAGGTCTTGCTTTCCCTTGATTTCATACTTTACTCTTCTAGTGGAAGAAGCGTCAAGCCTCTTTGGCTCCTTGCTGCCTCGCCTGCCTCCAGGATGCAGAGTGAATCGGTATCTTAGCAACCAGGGCTCTGCTTATAGAAACAGAAGCCTCAGCTCTGGCCAAGAGGAAAATCACCACTCGGAATAAAAAGTTTTAGCTTTGAACCATGGAGTAGCCAAAAGCACAGCCCTAAGTGAGATGCTGAGATGCAGTCGCTTGTGTGTTCTCCCAGGGAACCCCAGGTTCTCGGCGGAGGCAGGCGCAGGATACAGAGCTAAGTGGAGGATAGCTTCTAGGACTTTTGAAACCCTTGTTCCCCATACTAACAGGTGATGGAGTCTGAGAAGTAATGTGTAAAACCACCCAAGAGGTCCCACAGTGTGAGGTTGGGAAGTGACCCAACCAGAGGTGCTCTGCTTCTGTCAATCACCATAGGGGGCTGGGGCGGGCAGAGGCGGGGATTAGCTGGAGCCACTGAGGGTTCTCCCCAGGGCTCTCTGCACTGCACCCTGCAGTACTGTAGTAGCTGTCCCAAGGTTGGATGCTGTTTGTTTTTTACCTCTAGTGTTGTGGTGATCCCCTCCCCCACTACAGGAACTCAACAAGGCCAACTCTAGGTCCACAAGGCTCTCTCTAGCTCAGGGGAGGCAGAGAGCCCGTTTTTTGTTGGTCACACCACCAATGTTTGTTACTTTCCAGTGACATTTCCTGACTTTGAGGATACAGGTATGGTCTACTCTGTGGCCGTGGCACCCAACTTGGGATCTAGAACCAAACTGAGCTTTAAAGGGTTGTTAGCTATTCAATGGACAGATTAATTGCCATCTCTCCTAGAATCTTAAAGGAGAAGAATGTATAACAGGAACATTTGTGACTGGTCTTCTGTTTCCTTTGATCTCAGATGGACATGTCCACTGTTTTATTTGCTCCATCCAAGAATGAAGTTGGGTCTAGACTCAGCCGTGGATCAATGATCACTGGGAAAAAAATCTTCTAGTGAAACATCTGTCAGTCTTTCTGTGTAAATGACGGGACCATGTCAGCCCATGTTCCTGGATTCCGTACACACAACCCGTGAAGCTGAAGGCCAGCAAGAGAACACAGGAAGTCAAACCCACGAGATCACCAGAGGGGAGGGGAGGGAATCAGAGTCAGACCTTCAGCTTGGGAGTTCTCTAGTCTTTATTGGGAGTCAACAGTTTGGGGGTTCGTGGCTAGCCAGCAGGACAGCCTGCAAGCTGAATGTCTGGATTTCACCTTCCTACACAGCCTAGTGGTGCGGACAGCATGCCACCCATGTGCCAACCTCCACATTCACACAGACTGCTGGTCCCTGCCCAGGAGGAGTCTTAAAATACTGGAACTGCTGGCCTCTGTGGGCTAAGCTGGCTGTCTCGGTATAATCAATCCCGGAGTTTCAGCATCGTCCCTTACAGTGATAATTGCCTTTTACTTATGATCTTAAGTAGCTGGTTCCTCCAACTTGAAGCACTCTCTTATGGAGGGAGGAGGGAAGATCACAAGACTCGGGAAGTGAATAAAACTTAAGTCCCAGGAAGGAAGCAAACCAATGAGGAAGCTGTAAAAACCTAGGAGACTCACCAGGCCTCTCAAAGCTACACAGGCAGCAACAACAGCAAGCCCAGGAGGTCCAGGATGCAGCTTTCATGACCCTCGCTGGGGTGGGAGCTTTTGCTAATGTATCTCCCTGTGGTCACCCATGCTCTTATAGGTAACCCCAGAAGACTCTGGGCTTGGGCGGGGTCACCAAGCTAGACTTGGGTAAAATAATTTCCTCAGTCTTTTGTTGTGTGCTATCTGAACAGAATACAGATTTAGTCACATCTTTCAAGGTCACACAGCCTGCAGCAATTGCTCAGTTCTTTGAGGGTAGTGAGGCTTGATCTAGCAGGGCTGAGAGCCAGGTCTGAAGGTATCCAGGGTGGGTCATACAACAGGGTATAAAACCCAGAAGATCCTGGCTCTGTCAGTTGGTAGTCCCATTGCCTCCACTTTCTCGTTTACGAACCAACAGTGACAAAGCACCCACCTCAGATCTGGCAGGAGGTGATGACTACAGCCTGTGGCTGGCACAAAGGAACTCTGAGTCAATATTCTGTTACTGGGGACAATGGAGACTGTCGCAGGCTGGGCCTCCATAGAGCAGAGCCTGAGACAAGCAAGGGTACACGGAGATGATGGTCTAAGATACACTGGTGTGGAGCTGGAGCAGGGAAGGTGAGCAGGGTATAAGGAGCTCACTCCAGTGGACATCCTAGAAGGCTGCGTGGAGCACCCATTGGATTGTGTAACCTCAGAGGGTAATGCAGTTGGATTACATGTCCACCATGCTGAGTGGTGGAGCTTGGCTTCCCAGCACGGCTTGTTCCTTGCATCTATTCAGTGAGTCTAAGTGGAAAAAGAGGTTTCTTCAGGAATTGATTGGGTCACAGCTGCTGTGACCTGGCCACACAGGATTCACAACACATGAGGAAGGGCAAGGTGAGGAATCCCTGGTGCCATTGGCAGAAGGCAGATCTGACACCTGTGGTTGAGTCTGAGCTAGAATTAGGTCATCAAACCTAAGTGCTGGGAGTTGGCACAGGTATACCTTGGAAGCCAGGAAGTCAGTCAGGTTCTAGATGTCTGTCTTCAGCTGTCCTGGGTCCCCCAGACCCTGGGTTCCTGGGTTCTAGGGATCATATGGGAAATCAGCTTTGTCTGTGTTGGGATGACCTGGGCCAACCTGGGCTGTGGTGGGTGAGACTTGCTCACTCTTTTCAAGACAAAAGGGCCTTCCTTAAAGGCCAGAGGATAGAACATCAGGCAGGACTCAGGCTGAGCAAGTCAAGCGTTGGGATTCCTGCCGCAGTAGAGTCTGAATGGTTCACTGGTGTCCCGCTCCAGATTCACAGACAGAATTTACAAAAAGAGAATGTTTCGGGCTTTGTGGCTTCATGGCTTCGTATAATGAGATGAGACACTGGCCTGCCATCGTCTTTCAGGAAAATCACCCAGGAGAGGAAGTTCTGACATTCCCCTTAGGGCTTTCCTGGGGTTTATAAGTGTGTTAACTGATAATAATAATAATAGCTATCATTATTGTAATGATAATTCTCATTACTGCTATTCAAACAAGTCCCATTTCTTGAGAGCTGCGAATTCACAAATTCACTGCTCATCCTGTCAGGTATATCCGTTTGAACTGAAACCATATGGAGACAGAGGTACTCCGAGGCTCCCTAACTGGCTCAGGGTTGCTAAGCAAGTAAGAGGGAGCTGCTCCCCAAGGCTAAGGGAACATTCCAGAAGAGGGGATGGAAGGAAAGTAAGAGTCCCGGGCTGGGAAGGAGTGCTGTGAGATGCTGCCATCTGGATAGAATGTGGTGGTGGCAATCGTGAACAGGCAGCTCTGGACACCTACACAACATTCCTTCAGCATTCCCAAGGGAGTGGGAGAGGAACTTGCCATAGCCCCTTCCTGGTGGAGGAGCTAGGAGATGTCAGGTCCAAAGGAAACCCCACTTCACCAAAGTCAGTATTCCTTAGGAACTTGTGAAGCTGGTTCCCTTCTACCAAAAGGAGTCATTTCACTGGCAGAAGGGACACATGCTTATCTTCAGTGTCTATTAGCATACCAAAGCGCACGCTGGCCTCTGGGCTCCCTCTGTTACACAGGTCAGAGCCCATGCTAGTCCTGGCCTGCCTTTCCTTAAACTTCTCCAGCTCATGGGCTCCCCCCTCTCAACTACTCATTCTCCTTATAAGCCTGCTGTTCGCTCTCGCTCTCTCTCTCTCTCTCTCTCTCTCTCTCCTTTGCCCACACTTTCTCTGTCCCTCTGTCTCTCAGGTACAGTCCCGCTGGCCGCCATGTTCAGTCTACTATATTCTCTGTCCAGTTGCCTCTGGCTGTTCTCTCTCTTGCATTTATAATAAACCCTTCCTCTTAAACCATAGCACAGTGGTCATGTCCTCAGCTTATACAGGAGACGCTCCAGTTAGTATGCAACTAACAAAAAACAATTTAGACTGGAAGGATGGCTCAGTGGTTAAGACTGTGTGCTGCTTTTGCAGAGAACCTGAGCCCAGTTCCCAGCACCCGCATCAGACAGTTCACATCCACCTGAAACTGTCTCCAGGGACCTGACTCCCTCTTCTGACCCCAGTGGCACCTGTACTCAGTACACACATATGCAGATGCATGTGCATAAGAAAGTCCTTTAAATCTTTCATCTAAACCCAGTAAAGCAGTGCTCACCTGGAATCCCAGCAGGTGGGAGGCTGAGGCAGGAGGATATTTGTGAGTTTGAGACTAACCTGTAAATTAGCAACTCTTAGGCCAGTCTGGGCTGAAAGTGAAACAGAGTTTCAAACCAAGCAAAACATTGTGAGTCTACGGCTTTTATTGTAACCTCAGATTGTGAGTCTATGGCTTGTTATTGTAACCTCAGATTGTGTGTCTACGACTTGTTATTGTAACCCCAAGCAGCTTCCTCAGCTTCTTCATCTGCAGAGTGGGTACAGGGGTACCCACTGAAGGAGATAGGTGCCAAAAGCCACACCAAATGGCTGCTTTGCCTTGAGCACCAAACGCCTGTCTGTCAAATGAGTAGTCCATGCAATCCTTATAGATTCTGGGTTTGTCTTCCAGCTTTCTGTCTCCACAGAAGGCTTTTATAGAATGTGCAACTGTCTCCCGGTCTCTCTTACGGCTGGAGATTGGAGCGTGAGAAATGGAGATGTGTGGGTGGAGACATGGAGCTTCAGGGGCCAGTGAGAGGCAAGCAGGGTGGTAGGGCGGGCGTCTCAGTCACGAGGCTTGTCATCATTTAACATGATCTCCCACATGCACAAACTTTGGAAGTAGGGAAAGGGACTGAGGAATGATCACAGAAACATGCTGGGTCTCCAGCTTCTCCCTCCATCAACAGCAGTAGAAGCGTGAGCAAAGGCATTGGGTGCTTCTGTTTTTTACATATACAAGTTTTCACACTTGTACATAATACACTCTGGTTGCTCGTGTGAGCCCCTCCTTCGTCCATACCAGACTGTGGACAGGCTCTATCTGACACAGACCCAGGGAAGTCCATGATCTCTAGGATATCCAAAGTCTATCTTCTAGTTCTTACATTCTCTCTGCTCCCGCTTCCAGAATGTTCCCTGAGCCCGGAAGGGATGATGTAAGTGTCTTACTTAAGACTGAGCCCTCAGATGTCACTTCTCGGCAGCACCTTGTGCAGCCACGAGCGAATGCTCTTAATCAGCACTGTTATAAAGGCAGAACAAAAAACGGCCAATTAAGACCAATTAGACAAAACACACGGATCACACTCTCCACTGAGCCAACTGGGAGACACGCAAATGCTTTCCTCACCCGATTGTTGGAAAGATTTAATGAGGGCCAGGCCTGGAGGTTGAGTGAAGAACTCAGTCAGGAATGGATGTTGTCATCACCGTATCTCCATCCAGCTCTTACCAGAGCCACTCTCTTCCCCACTTCAAGTTCAGCTTTAATCAACTTTCTACCCACACAGGGGTGATTAAACGAGCCCCCTCCCCCCCAAGAGTGTGGAAAGGGACTAAAAACATCCTGAAATTTAAGGAAATAAAATATCATGAAATCTGCTCATGACTGCTCAAAGAGAAGCATACCCAAGAACAAGCCCTGGGCTGGCAAATGAACCCCTGAAGGGGTAGAGGCACAGGCTGCGCTGCCCCTGCCTGTGGGAAGCACCATCAAACTTTACACTGCACAGTAAGAGCCCAAGCGCGGTTTACTCCGCCGCTGTGGGGTGCCTCCCGGAGCATGATGAGCTTGTCTGGCAGACTAGAACCTCCAAGATCCTCGGAATGATTTAACTTCCTTCTGGCTTGTCCTCAGCTTCTCGCAGGATACATGTAGTCAAGCATCAGGTCACTTCTGGGACTTCAAAGATAGACTTTCTGAGCTTTCACAGTTAAGAGCCAGACCGGCTGGGCAATAAATACTGATATTTTCCTCTGTAAAACTCATACCCAACCCCGCTATGGCTGTGGGCCCCTTTCTCTGTGGTGCTGGACCTGTTCTACTATGGCTGTGGGACCTTCCTACCGTGGCTGTGGGATTTTCGAACAGTGGCCATGGGCTCTTCCCAC
>JADRCH010000127.1:2465209-2478901 GCA_019843965.1 Rhynchomys soricoides | reverse complement strand
TGGGCTCTTCCCACTGTGGCTCTGGGCTCTTCCCACTGTGGCTCTGGACTCTTCCTATGAGCAGTTTCAGGAAGTGTCCAGGGGCTTAAGAGATGGCTTGGAACCTTGCTGCCTCGCAAGCATGGGGAATTGAGTTCAGATAGCTAACAGTCATGGAGAACCTGGGAACAGGGGCACACACCTGTAGCCCCAGAACCAGGAAAGGGTGCCGGGGATGGGGGAGTAGACATGTGTGTGGCTGATATCCTGAATCCCGAGTTCAGTGAGAGGCCCTGTCTCAAGTAAGATGGAGAGTAATTGAAGAAGCCGCTTGATGTTGACCTCTGACCTTCCCACAGGCATGCACATGAGCACACACATATGTATACATATGCATGTGCACACACACAAGCACAAACATATGCATGCACACACACATACATATACACACATGCACACACATGCAAACATGTGCACACATACATATACACACATGTATACACATGCATGTGCACACACACTCAGGCACAAACATATGCATGCACACACATACATATACATTCATACATGTGCACACACACGCACACATATGTGCCCTCCACACATATGCATGCACACACATAAACACATGTACACACATAGGCACATATGCCTGCACACACACATGCACATGCATACATATACAGCACGGATACACACACACACAAACACACACACCACAAAAGGCAGGACATGGAACTGATAAGGGTGAGAATCTGGCTTGAAGCTCCATGAAGCATCAGTAAGCTTTGCTCTCAATCAGAACTTACTTACCTAATATCACTGGAGAGGAAGGGGGAAAGTTCTTTCCCATATTAGTTTTAAAATCTAATTGAGGAGAATTCGGTTACCTAGACAATGGTGTATTGAATTGTTCAGTGACGGTAAGGATGTATTAAAAATGCCCCCAATCGCCAGAACTATGGGCTAGAATAAATCTTGGGCATTTTCAGCCGTGGCTCCCTGTGTATCATGCCTTACAATTGTGTTAGGAATGCTAATGAGGTGGTGAAGGGCTAGAGGAGCCTGGAGCTGCATGGCAGCATCCCAGGGCAGGCTGCTGGCAAGTGCACATGTGCCAGAGGTGGAAGCAGAACGGGATGGAGGCATGCTGCGGGCTGCTGAGGTGTTGCTTTCACCTCAGAGGCTGTGTTAGCTGTAGTGTGTTTATAGGATAGGTTATTTGCAGGTGTGTGTGTGTGCGTGCACGCACGCGTGCATGTTTTATAAGGTAACGCCAGGTGTCCTCCTCTATCCCTCTCTGTCTTATTCTTTTGAGGCAGCACACAGAGCCCAGAGCTAGGTTAGCAGCTAGTGAGCCCCAGTGTACCTCCTGCCTTTAACCCCCATTGTATTGAGGTTGCAGGTGTGTACACTGTTATAGGCTTTTTATGTGGGTGCTGGGTGGGATCTGAGCTCAGGTCCTCATGCTTGCACAGCGAGCACTCCTACCCACCTCCCCAGCCCAGCTCTCTTACCCACTGAGCTCCTCCCCAGCCTGTCACTGGTGTCAGGCTGATCCAGCCTGCACTCTGCCTTCTCACAGCTTTTACTGAGTCTTGTGGGTGATCTCCAGTCCATGAAATATTCTGACACTTTGCAGACCTATCTCCAAGTGTGTCATCATTAGCCCTGTCTCTTGGCTGCTAGGACAATAAGAGGTCCCTTAAGGGCTATCTCTGTGTAAAAGGCTGGCCAGCACCCCATGCTGAGGTCAAGGACTATGTCTTTCTTGTGAGTTAAGCTGGGCCATTTATTTCGGAAAGCCCTGTCTGCACTAGTTAGAACAACGGCTTCTACCATGAGCAAGCAGATTCAGTGTCCCTTATGCTCAACACTCTGCGGTTTAGACTCCAACAGCAAGATGCAAAGCTACTGGCTTTGTCTATGTCCTCATTTCGCAGAGTGAGGAAACTCAAGTGTAAGCAGAAGACACAGCAGGCTCCCAAAATCACACCCGGGTACACAGCAACAAATTAGAAAGCCTAGAAGAAATGGATAAATTCCTAGAAGTATGATCCCAGCCAAGACAGATCAAAGAGATGGAAAATCTGAACTGACTGACAAAAAATCAAGGGAGAACAGGGAAGGCCCTGGGTCCAGTGCTTGTGTTGCTGGATATGATCAAATAAAGTTTCCAAAGTCTTAAAATTCCCCTGCAAAAGAATCTGAAAATATCTGGTATCGGGGACATTAACGGATATCAAAGGCAGGGAAGGGTGTTATAAAACATAAAATAAAATTCTAGGATGATTGACCGAGATGCAAAAATCACCAGCTAGATCCTGACAAAGGGAATCCAGCAGCACTTTACAGTAAAAAAAGATCTTCCTTGATCAAGTGTTTCTTATCCCAAGACCCAGAGTTCAACAGGTAAAATCAGTGCTAACCAAAGGGCCAAGCCCACAAGGGACTCTTAGCAGAGACAAAAGGTACTCAGCAAAATCACCCATAAATGAATGGGTCAGAGATTAAGAGCACTGTCCGCTCCCTCAGAGGACCCAGGTTTGGTTCCCAGCACCCAAATGGCATCTCACAATAGTCTGTAACTCTAGTCCCAGAAGATCTGACACTCTCTTCCGGCTTTCTCAGACACTACATGCATGTAACTAAAACACCCAAACACATAAGATAAAATAAAAATAATTTTAAGAAAATCTCTGAAATGTCCTCCACCCCATAAAGGCCCCAGCTAACAAACCCATGGCTGATATCTCACTGGGGCTGAAAAGATGAACTCTTTCCTTTTAAATGAGAATGAGTTATCTGAAAAGAAATCAAGAAGAAAAAAAAATCCCAATGCAAAGACTTTTTGTTTGTCTGGGTGAGCACACAGCCCCTGCTATGTGAATTCTTTCTCCCCTTTCTCTTGTCCCTGTCTCTCTCGCGTGTACTGTGGTGGGCGAGCACACACACCCTGCCATGTGAAGACACAGAAAGCCAGGAGGCTTCACCAGATCCCAGTTCCCTGGTGTCCATCTCCAGAACCGTGAGAAATAGCATCTGTTGCTTGAGTCTCTGTCTGCTGCCAGTGTTACAGCGTCCTCACATTAGGACCGACCGGGTACAACCCCTGGATAGGTCACATTACTTGTCTTGGCCCTTCTGTCACAAGAACTGCTCCTACTTCTCAGCTTCTTATCTAGCCACGTTGTTGACTGTGGGAGATGGGACGTCAGTTTTGTGCAGCACTACCAGTGGCTTGAATACGCATATGTGATTGGCTGGCCTTTCAGCCTCTGCTGAATACTTATGTGATTGGCTGGTCTTCCTGCCTCTGGCCTTCCTGCCTCTGGGAAGAACTTTGCTCCTTGGAACAGACGCAAACCCAATTTCCAGCCAATGTTCTGCTATCAGATCCAGTGAACTACAGACCTGAGAGACAAAATCAAATACCTGCCATTGTGAAAGAACATTAAAAGGGACACCAAGAAGCCACGAGGGAACCCAAGGCCATCGGTGGGTTTCCTTGGGAGCAGTGAGGTTCACCACAGGGCTGGCTGGCTGGGCAGTTTCCTCTCAGGCATCGTTGATGTCTGCTGCAGCTGACTGTATTTAATGCCCCTGCAGCCCCTGCCTGGAGTCATTGACCTGGATGCCCTGTTTTGGGAGCTAGTTTGGGAAGAAAGCTCAGAAGTTGGTTCACTCTTCTGATTCACACAGTGTTCCTTGACACCTTTCATTTTATACACGCCCGTCTTGAGTGCATTTCCAAATCCATCTCTGTCAGATTTCAATCTAATATGAAGCCATGTAAAGAAAGCTTTCCCTTCAAAGGGATTAACTAAACCCAGCGTAGTATTTCAGAATTTCATTTAGAAATAATGAAGGGGTGGGTGAGCCAGACCCTTTTCCTTACTAGCTCCGTCGAGAGTTCAAAGCCAATCACTCCAGAAGAAAACAAAATTCAACACTAAAATGGCAGCACATCTGGAAGGGGCAAGAATTCACTGCTAAGCAAAGTTGGAATGTTCTAGAAGGAAATCCGAAACGGCACAAAGTTACCTAAAATTGAAAGCATTTAAAAGGACAGCTCTGATCCTTTGCAGGGTCCTTGCCACTATGTGGAGAGCATGGAATATTCTGCAGGAGTCTGCTCCACCCAGGAAGAGACCTAAGAACCGTTATTTACATTTGACCTTTGAACTCCACAGAGAGAGACTCAGAGGTTTTACCCTGGAGCCCACATGGACTTGAGCATCCTCTACCAAAGTACATAAAGCTGAAAACAGAGCTTTCTATGAAGAGAGAGTGAGCCTGTGGGACCATGTTGCTTTCTAACATGCACTTTCAACTGTCCAAATGCAGCAAAGCAGACTGTGACCATTAGATTATCTAGATATAGATATATTGATATATAGAAATATCAATGTAGATCCAAATAAAAACAACAACAAAGAAAAAGGAGGAGGAGGAAAAGAAGAAGAGGAAGAGGAGGAAGAAGAAGAAGAAAAGAAGAAGAAGAAGAAGAAGAAGAAGAAGAAGAGAAGAAGAAGAAGAAAAAGAAGAAGAAGAAAAAAAAAAGAAAAAAAGAAGAAAAAGAAGAAGCAGAAGCAGAAAGCTTTCAGACCCAGTTCCCTCTGAATCATATGCATGACTCATCTACACGAGTCATAAAGTGTTGAGTGTGATGACCAACACTGAGTGTCCCAAGATTCTAATTGATAGTGGGGGCTAATATGCGTGGCTGGCTTCTTCTGCTGTGTCATATCCTGATGTCGCTCTTTCCCTGTTCAGCAGTTTTAGAAAGAAATTCCATAATCTACTATTAATATATGTTATCCCAGCAGTGTGGAGATCATGTGTGTCCTCTTGCATGAGCATGTACTGTTACAAGTGAGTTGTCTTGGTTCAGGTGGAGATGGCTATCCACAAACCATCATTTCTCAGGCTTACAGTTTGCTCAAGATCACATGTTATACTCATATCAAGATGAATATCATTATTGATATTATTGGGATTTGTTCCCTGCGGGGGGGTTGGATAGGAATGACTCCCACAGACTCATGTGTTTGAATGCTTGGTCCTGGGGAGTGGCACTATTAGGAGGTGTGGCCTGGTTGGAGGAAGTGTGTCACTGTTGGGGTGGGCTTTGAGGTCTCCTATACTCAAGCTCTACCCAGTGTGGAAGACAGTCCCCTTCTGCTGCCTGTGGATCAAGATGTAGAATTCTCAGCTTCTTCTCCAGCATCGTGTCTGACTGCATGCTGCCATGCTTCCTGCCATGATAACAGACTAAGCCTCTGAAGCTGTGAGCCAGCCCCAGTTAGATGTTTTTCCTTTATAAGAGTTGCTGTGGTCCTGGTGTCTCTTCAGAGCAAAGAAATGCTGACTAAGACACTACCTACAGTTTAAAAGGGTTTTAAAAAATATTATAAGTGTTTTTCCTGCATGGATGTCTATGCACCACTTGCATGCAGTGTAGAAGAATTTTAACCCAGCAACATGGCTGCTGTGGCAACCAAACAGTTGACACATATGCTAATCCCCTTACATGGAAACAGCTCAGAGACTGGATAAGACATAAATGTCTCTGCCACAGACAATAAATGTTTTTGGCTACCTGATCTTCATGACTTATTACATGCCATTCTTTCTTATGACATGGATGGATGTTTACAGTTTGTTTATGCAACTCTTGTAAAAATTGACAAATGCCTTCCATCTGCTCAAACACATAACAGAGATTCATTATTAGCTGATTTGTGCACACTGTACATTCCATACATATGCTAACGCAGAAATGTACCTATGATGCTACCTTTAAAAGTTTGTGTGTTTTCAGAGCAAAAGGACCAGACACCAATGAAGACAAAGCAAGCAGCCCAGGTGATCCAGCTTCACAGATGGCCTCAGCTGCTGTTTCCTCAAAAACTGCATCCAGGGCAACTTCAAAGCAGCCTGCTTCAGCAGGACTTCAGGTAAGCCCTTCATTTTCCTATCCCACAGAGCCTGGCCTGCAAATAAAACACCTAGCTCTCCCAGGATTTGGCCCATATCCAATGTTCCTAGGGTCCCCAAAAGATGCCTTTGACCACAGTCAGCAGGAAGCAAATTTAAGAATATGATACATTCATTCCCAAGAGTGGATATGCTTTGGTCGTTTGGTGGGCTATGGAAATTTATTGTTATTTAGGGGGAGTTGGTTGAAATTGTTATTAATCATGATCATGGAGGAAACAAAATAAAGGAGTTAGGTTTGAGGATCTCTCTCTGTCTTTCCCCCTCTATCTTTCTTTCTCTCTTATCTAGTGTTAGGTAGAGAGAGGGTGAGAGGGGCTATAAAAGCAAAGAAGGCGGATTACTGTCTCTCCTTAGCAGAAAAAGGAAGATGAATTATTATATATTCTGTTAGACTAGAAAAGAACAAGTCTCAAATATTTTAGATTGCCATTGATTTTTATATATTGATAGAAATTTAAGGCTGTGTTTGCTACAATATACTGTATATACGATTCAACTCTTGTTCAAGGTATTGCATCCATGCAACTCATTTAAAACTATAATGTAAAGTTCTAGTCTTATGAAAGCTAATATTGTAAACTCTTTAGGGTAATTAAGAAATGCAAGTTAATAGTCTCCTATTATATGTAATTTGTAGTCATGTTCGTTGCTAATTTAGTTTAATTGCAGAAATAAGCTTTATTTGGTCTCCTGTATATGTCTTCAAAGTTAAGTAGAAAATAAATAGCTAGAAACAAGCAACGTCTGCCTATTTAGATTACTTTATATAGATAGGTGGTCCTTGAACACTTCAGAGATCTGCAGATCATACATCAGACTGGCAGATTGGAAAACCTTGATGCTGAAATGGACATCTGATAAAAGATGGATGATCAGGACTGCAGTTAGGAAGAATCACCGCACCAAGGGATCTTCATGAGGACAAAGACTGTTACATTTGTGGGACTGATAATTGTTTCTGTTGTAACAGTTAAACTGTGTATAATTTTTAGCTTAAACAGAAAGGAGGACGATGTAGAAGAATTTTAATCCAGAAACATGGCTGCTCTAGCAAACGATCACATCCAAAGATAAGATCTGGCTGGAATAGAGACATGCCCTTAGTGTACACCTTTAATCTCTAACAGTGAAGGTAAGGTTAGTTTGTAGAAGGAAGCAGCCATGTTTGAAAGTAACATCTAATTGAGGGGCAGACAAAGTGATGAATCAGAGAAAGATTTGACAGAATGAGTCAGAGGTAGGATATGACATCTCTCATGAGAACAACACTGGAAAGAGAGGCTACTTAAGAGCAGTGCAGGGAGAGAGAAAAGGGTATAGTGTGTGTGTGTGTGTGTGTGTGTGATGGGTGGTGTGGTGTGGTATATGGTGGGTGGTGTGTGTGTATGGTGGTATGGGGTGTGTGTGTGTGTGTGTGTGTGTGGTATATGGTGGGTGGTGTGTGTGTATGGTGGTATGGTGTGTGCGTGTATGGTAGTGTGTGTGTGTGTTTGTGTGGTGTGGTATGTGTGTGGTGTATGGGTGTATGGCTGAGACAGTTTTACAGGGACAGGTTTCAGAGAGAACAAGCTAGACACAGGTGAAGACAAAACAAGCCAGAGAATGAGAAGGAGCCAGAAGATTAGAACAGATTGCCAAAATTAGTATGAGGCCAAACAGAACAATTCAGTCAGAAACCAAGACAAGCTGGATTGAATCAGTCAGTTTGGAAGATTAGATTGTATGGACGCTAGAAGCTTCCAGGCCTAGTCCTAGGGAGAATTAGAACAGAGAAAGAAATGTTCTGGGTTTACACAGCTTGGGTACGGATCTTATCTTATCACTTTGAGGAAATAAAATTGACATTTACAATACAGTATTCATGGAGGCCATAAGAGAGCACTGGATCTTCTGGAACTGGAGTCACAGGTGGTTATGAGCCACCAAATGGGTACTGGGAATCAAACCTGGGTCCTCTGAAAAGAACAGTCAGTGCTTTCAACCACTGAGCCAGAAAGGAATCCTTTTAATACCCAGACAAGGTGAGGTGATACCCAACAGTATGCTGGAATTAGGAGAATGGCATATATGGATCAACTAACTTACTGATGCCAGAAAGCTGCTTCTCAGCTAGTTGTACCCCAGACGCAGCTGAGTCACCTACTGGAACCCGCAGTGGCTCCTGGATGCCTGACAGCAATTGTATCTGACAGTGTGGCTCAAAGTCTAGACCTCAGCCCTCTTTACCACTCTACAAAGCCAGATGCAGTCTGCTATCCCTGAAGTCCAAGACAGGCCTCTCTGAACTGGAGGACATTGGAGACAGCTTAAGGCAAGGGAACTGTTTGATTGTTTGTGTGGTCCTGGATTTAGAACTCTGTTTACAGTGAGCAAGTGCTCTCTCGGTGAGCCATACTTCCTGCTTCTCATCTCCAAGATTTCTTCTCATTATGTAAATTCATACTGGCCTCCAATTCAGTTGGTGATCTTGTCCCTGTCTGGTATCTGTCCTTAACAGGAAGTAGAAGTAATTTACTTTAAAAGAGACAAACAGGACTACACACATGTTATGGGTGACTTAATTAGGTTAGTTTGTTACATATTGTTGCAGGAAAACTGGTATCAGTGCACTTTGTTTCCTTTATTAATTTGTTTCCATCGAACTAAGTAAACGCAAAGTAGATGGAGCACAGTGGGGTTATGAGCATGCGCCACCATCCTTGAGTGCAAGGAAAATCACGTGCCACACATCCGATGTCCCACCAACTGGGAGGCAGAGACGGGAGGCCCTCTGTGAGGTCAAGGTCATCTTGGTTTACAGAGCTAGCTCCAGGACAGCTAGGGCTACATAGAAATACCCTGTCTCAAAAAAGACAAAAAGGATAACATAAACAAACAAATGAAAACGAAAGATTGTCATCGAAGTAGAAAGAAGACATGGGCTCTACCCAGGACAGGGTGAGGGTGAGGAGCAGGTTGGTCCAGATGTCACTTACTGAACCTCTCTCCAGGTAGGGTGCTCATGTGAGGGTTTCTTCTACTTCATCTACTGGGAGACCTCTCCCTGGGGCCTCTGACCCTCAGGCCTGCATTTCTTCTTTCCCCGCCTCCACCCGCCATGTTTCCAACTGTGGTCCCTTCTGTTTTGCTAAGACAGAAGGGATAAAAGGCTTATTTTGTTACAGATGTAATCCATCTGGGCAGGAAAGTGTGGCGGTGGGCGCAGGAGGCCAAGAAGGTCAGAAGAACTGGCCGGGTGAGTGCTGAGAAGCAAACTCAGGTCCTCTGCAAGAGCAGTGTGTGCTCTTAGCCACTGCTGTTGCTTCAGTCGCTCAACTCGGGCATTGGTAATCCAACTGAACTGACGACTGCAACTGGAAACAAACCCCTTAAACTGTTGCAGAAGAGTCAGATGTGGGCTGCTGTTCTACTGAGGAGAAAGAAATAGATGGAGAGGTTCTGATTTCCACAGCTAAACCCATTTTGTCCTTTATCTTATGAGCTTCTATAACTCGGTGGAAAAATTAATAATTAAAACAAACTGTACTAATTTAAATGTCCCTCAGTACAATAAGCCCTTAACAAATTTACTTAATTAAACTGGGTTCGCACAGTCTTTTCTTGTTACTTTCCAAGTCTATGAATCCCCTGCCTAGCAGGGATGAGATCTTGTTCTTTCCCAGCACTGCAGGAGGCCCTGGGGAAGGAAAGGGGAGGGGCCACGCAGAAAAGGTGCGCTTCAGTTCTTCCCCTAGCTCTCTAGCTGTGTAGTCTCAGTTGTTAGAACGCTGAACCCAGGTCTCCCCAGCTGTGACATAGCATCATGTCTTATCACTGTGACAAATACCAGACACAAGTAATTTAAGGAGGGGAATTATTTTGCCTCATGCTTTCAGGGATATCAGCCCATAGTCCATGGCTCCATTGATTACAGACTCACAATGGGGCTGAACATCACGATAGTGAAACATGTGGCTAAGACTACACACCTCATGATAGGTAGACAGGAAGTGATCATTTGTAACTTTCCAAGACCCCCCCCCCCCCGAAACATACATCCCCCAACTAAGCCCTCCCCTAAAGTTTCCACCAACTTCCAGAACAAGCAGAGGGCCAAGCAAGAGACATTTTGCATTCAGACCCTAGCAAGTATTAACAGTCCCCCACTTCTGAAGACAGCGCAGCCTGTTTACCCTGCTGTGATGGAACGTTCATCTCATCTCCTTGCTTTAGGGGCTGAGTTCCCAACACAAGGACACTGGGGAGGTCTTGGAACCACAGCAGGATTATGTCACCAAGGCTGCATTTTGAGTGTTACCTCAAGAGGCATCCACTAAGTGGCAGTTTTAAGTCACTGAGAACAAGCATGGGCCTGTGCTGCCTTCTGTAGCTGCCTTAAGAAGCTCCCACCGACAGTCAGGAATGCATTTTCTTCCGATCTGGAGGTGAGATGCCAGAAGGCATGACCCATCAGGTCAGCACCCTTGCTGCTTGCTCTTGGAGAGAATCCATTTCCAGTTTGTCCAAGAGGGGGCCATTCAGATCGCTGCTGCCACAGGCACATAACCACCCCTCCCACCAGCTAGAGTCCGGCCCTGTTTGCCCACATGGAGGTCCCTTTTTCACCCTGTCTCTGAAGTCTCTCTTCCTATCATTCTGCTAATTACTTTCTCTCTGCTGTGACAAAAAGCAAGCTCTAGTAGGAAGGTGTGTTGTGGCTCATGGTTTGAGGGCACAGCCCGACATGGTGGCAGAAGTAACTCTTGCTGACCTTCACTCACCTCTCTTCCTGAGGAACCAGGAAACATGGAGGAAGGAACTCTGGGCTCACTGTTTCTGCTTCCTTCCTGTTTATTTAGGTCAAGACTCCAGCTCACGGGAGAGTGCAGTCCTTGTCTCAGCCCTTCCCTTCTCAGTTGACCTCCCTACAAACAGCCTCACAGGCATGCCCAGAGCTGCACCTTCTAGGTGGTTCTAAATTCAGTCAAGGTGACAAGATGGATGCCACAGGAGTTTGTCTGGAGGTCATAGTGGAGTGTTTCATCAGTCTTCACACCCATTGGGATGTTGTTATTATTCTCATTTTGCAGAAGATGGAAGCAATATTTAGAGAGATTAAATACTCTTCCCCAGGTTGGGAAGTGCTGGGCTCCAAACGCTTCACAAGGACCTGCTGAGGGGGTTTATTGATATAAATTTCATAAAGCACCCAGTATGTATCTCATGCAAAGAAACATTTGTACATCTCAGTACAGACTGCTCTACATTCGATAAAGAGAAACAAAAAGAAACATGTTGCTTCCAGTCAGAGCCTAGCTTCTGTGCAGGGAACTCAGGACTCGCCTGGTTTTCCAGGGCTGAGACAAGCCTTCACTGTCTATTGGGAAGCTGAACAGGCCGAGAAGAGGCTGCCCACAGGGAACCACACAGCAGCCCCTTGCTGGCACCTGACAAGGTAAGAGAAAAGCAGCTTCCTATAAACTGTAGCTGTAAATGCTTCCAAGTTGTGTGAGCCTGGATTTTTGAGATGTAGACATGTAAATAGGGTGTCTCATAGAAACGACAGTCTGCTCTGTTAACTACCTTTGAAACTTAAAGGTTAAAAAATCACATCTTCCTTCAAAACAGTGTTGTGATACCAACTGCTCTGCCCGGGAATTGAGGCTCAGTGGCCATCCAGCCTAGCCTATTTGCCAAGTTCTGAGCCAGTGAGAAACCCTCGAAAAAAAGAGACAACAGTGCCTGGAAGACAGTACCCAGATATCCAAAGTTGTCCCTAATTTCCACATGAACACATGTGAACTTACAGGCACAGGCACACATGTGCACCCTCATGAACAATCATGTGCACTCCCATGAGCACTCATAGGCACACACATGCACAGAGAGAGAGAGAGAGAGAAGAAGGGGGGGGGGAGATGTGCTGAGGTTCAAGGTGTGGTTTCCTCAGAGAGGAGAGAGTCTACATGTAGACCCAAGTGACCTTGCCCCCAGATTATTTCTGACTGGTGAATAAAGATGCCTACAACCTATAGCTAGTTAGAATTGAGATAGGTGGAGCTTGGTGTTCCCAGGCTTGGGGTCAGAGGAGACCATGAGGAGAGGAAAAAGGAAGGTAGAGAGAGGGGAAAGACACCATGAGTTAAGAGTCAAGGAAGCACAGCCATGAGGGCTGGCCAATTGGAGTAAGAGCAGCCTAGATGAAACATAGTAATGATTTGGGGTTATCAATAGAAAATAGATTTTAATAGCACAGAGGGTAGATATCTGCTTAATAAAGGCGTATCATAAATATAAGGATTGTGTGTGACTTATCTGGGAACTGAAAGATGAAAGGCGGGAGAGAAGGCCTGAATTGAGATTAAATATTTTCTTTTGGTTTTTCAGTTTTTCGAGACAGGGTTTCTCTGTGTAGCCCTGGCTATCCTGGAACTCACTCTGTAGACCAGGCTGGCCTCGAACTCAGAAATCCGCCTGCCTCTGCCTCCCAAGTGCTGGGATTAAAGGTGTGCGCCACCACTGCCCGGCGAGATTAAATATTTTCAACAACAGAGGTGTATGGGGGCGTGGGTTCTAAGGAGATACCCAACTCACGCCACCTCTCCAGAGTGGTTTCGCCACCGGTAAGACTGTTATAATCCAAATTTAGCATCTTAGGTTTTGAGAAGTTTGGAGATGTAAGTGAAATCAGGGTCTCTATAGTAGTCACTGTACTAGAAGTCATAATGACATAGCTCTGAGAGAGTGACATTTCCTCATCTAGCGGGAGCAGGGGACCTGGCTGAGGGATCAGTGTTCGTTGTGACCTGCGACTGGAGGGCACCAAGCCAGGAGTTGATGTTGGGAAATGCTGGTCTCATCAATACCCTAACATTTGCTTTACCCTTGAGCCTCACATCCTTGTTGACACAAGGCCATTAGGGACCGGTGAACATCCTTGGAAGTAATGGGCTGGAAGGAGGTGGCAGCTGGGTTTCCTCTTGAGATGATAGTGTTCTGATAATCTCAGGCGTCCCTAATGTCTACACCAGTGTCGGGCTGGCATCAGATGCTGTTGCTCTCGAGTCCACCCCTGGAAACAACGCCAGGTCCAAGCCTCAATAATAAAGTTTCCCCTCAATGTCCCAAAAGCTTCTACTGAGCCCAGGGACCACTGCTACTGACATCAGTCAACAGAGATTCATGCTCTGTGTTTGGGAAATACAGTAATCCTTTTTTTCAGAGACAAGGCAGAACCACGCAGAAGCACGGGATCAAGTCGATCGACTGAAAGCTTGCTCCAGAAGTTCTGACTTATAGCAAACAGGAGCCAGGGCCTGTCTGCTTTATGGGGGCTCACCTTTAAGATGGCCACTGTCTTCTTGGCCTGCTTAATTTATCTGTAGGTTAAACAATATAGGACTATAACCATGATATAATACTGTATATTCAATAGTGGTCCGTGCTTGCAAGCGGAAAAAAGGTCCATGCACACATGGACCCTCAAAGTCAGGAATGAGACACACGAAAAGGTCAATGGTCCCCAGGCTCTCTCAACATGGGCTACAGAGCAATACAAAACACAGCAATGATAACCTGTTTACTGTGGGGATTGGGAGTATTTTTTAATAACCTTCTTTATCTGGATTCCCAGCCTTCTTCACACTAGCACCTGTACTGTCTTAAAGGGAACAAAACTAAGAGTTCAAACAGTAACCCCTCAAAGGCACACACAGAAGTGTGTCTCCTAGG
>JADRCH010000127.1:2454879-2465199 GCA_019843965.1 Rhynchomys soricoides | reverse complement strand
TCAAACAGTAACCCCTCAAAGGCACACACAGAAGTGTGTCTCCTAGGTGACTCCAAGTCCAGCCAAGCTGGCTCTGAAGAAGCCATTTGCCCAGCCTCTCATCCCCACTTCTGCGGCTCCTCTCAGCTTCTACTGTGTCTCCTCTTCCTTTCCCTGTTGTAGACCAACACCCCTCCTCTCACACTCCTCCCTTGAGAATCAGAAATGATAAGTCACAAAAGTCATAAATAATGATCATGGCCACACTGCTCGTGATATAATAACGTGGGCAGAGACTCCAGGCCCAGGCTGAGTAATTTGCTGGTTTATTCTGCACCTTGCACCCCTGGATGAGGCAAGGCCTGTCGCCCTTTTCCATCTGGAGCTATGAGATAACTGGATGGATTGAAGCAGCAAACAGAAAAGTATCCTCAGTCCCAAGACATGGCTGGCAAGCGAGGCAGGGCCACTCAGGTGCTTACAGATCACAGCCATCCAGCCACCGGGCCAGAATGTCAGACAGCTGGCAGTTCTTGGACCAGACGGGCCTGCAGAGGGAAGGCCAGAGTGATCATCAGCAGGTCCTTGTTGTCAGAGATTGGGGTCCCCAGGGCCATGCTGCCCAGACCTGCCTGGCTGGCCTGGGACATCTAAGTCTCTCCTGTGTGGATCTCAGGCTTTTGAAGGTCTTAGCACTCACCCTGGTGCAGATGCAGGTGCTTCCTCCACGATAGGCCCACACTGTCCCTACCTCACACAGGAACCCCACCCAAGCAGGGCACCCCTGCCCTGTGATGTATTAGTCAGTCCTCTAAGACAGCTTCAGAGATGTTTGACTAGCACAGGGCCCTAAGGAGTGTCCATGGCCTTGGGTTCCTTCCACTCCTTTGTATACATCCTTTATTCTATAGCATTTAAAATCTCTTCTCCCTCTGGGATGTCTGGACGGAACCTCTAACCTCTTCTCCGGATGTCCCTAACAGTACTTCACCAATTCCAGTCTCTAGTGCCAACGCCTGGACCCAAGTCAGTATCCTCAAATATGGTCCTGTTCCTCAAACTAGCAAGATGGGGGACCCATAGTAGACAGAGATCCACTGGTCCCTTATAGCTATGAAGCTCCAGAAAACAAACACACACACACACACACACACACACACACACACACACATTCTCAGAAACCCCAAGGCTCTTCATAGGTCTGAGCAGTGTAGAGAGAATCTCTTATAAGCATCGTCTGTCAATAAAATAGCTTATAGCCAATGAACTGAGGAAGAAAACAGGAGGTGGGACATCAGGCAGGAAGAGAGAGGATTCTGGGAAATAGAAGGGTGAGAGATTCGCCAGGAACACTGAGGAGATGGACATAAGCCAGCAGGTAGCTGAAGCCAGGTCAGAATAAAGAGAGACTCATGCCAGGAACTCTGAGGACACAGACATACGAAGACAAAGAGAGGAGGCCAGCCCCATCGCTGAACCTAGGTTAGGATAAAGGGACAGCAGTTAAGAGCAAGACAGCAAACAAGGTGAAGCTTATGACCCAGGCATTTATTAATAAGTAATTAGTCTCAGAGTTACTATTTCTGGGAATTAAATGGCCAGGAGGAAAAGCATAGAGTTTCAGGGCAGATGGTACGGAAGGGGTTCCCCTTCCACTTTAAGGACCATCTCCTTTCTCTGGTCCACCCAGCACAGCAGGGTGACTCAGTCTGAGCTGCAGAGGATACATGGCTGCCTGTCAGCTTACTAAGAACCTGCCTTACCAGGGGTTTGGACAATAAGGCCCCTCGGCTAGCATGGCCCAGGATACTGATTCATAGTACCATGCAACAAAGATGACTTAGCTCATCAGTGTTTATCCTAGAGACTCAGCCAAGCTGACCAAGCCTGTGCTTTCTGATTAACTTTCAGGAGACAGTTATCATTAACAAGATCTCCACCACTCTGTGCAGTCTGTTCTGTTAGCAATGAGGCTGTTTTAATGGATTCCTGATGTTGACAACAATAAGTAGACACAGCAAAAACTAAAGACCCTTATCGCCTGCCTTTTCATATCCAAATCAATTACAAATGAATCCAAACGTAAAAAGATAAAATCATAAAAATTCTATTTTTTAATTTAGTAAAAGTATCTAGGGCTTACTTGGCGTCTGCAGAGTTCCGATACCAGAAAACATGGATGGAATCCTTTGAAGCCTCTAGGATAAAATACCATTAATTTGTGTGCACTTGTATGTGCACAAGTGTGCAGATGTACATGTGTATGATGTGTACACATGTGTGTGTGCATGTGTATGTGTGTGTGCACAAGTGTGCAGATGTACATGCGTATGGTGTGCACACATGTGTGTGTGCATGTGTATGTGTTTGTGCATGTGTATGGAAGCCAAAGGATACAATCAGGTGTCGTTCCTCAATGGTCCCCCTTGTTTTTTGAGAGAGGGTCTCCTACTGGTCTGAAGTGGCTGGCCAGTGAGGCCCAGGACTCCACCCATCTCTACCTCCCCAGCCGTGGGATTACAAATGCATACCACCATACTTAACTGATTTTTCTCAGGATCAAAGTCAGGTCCTCATGCTTTCAAGGCAAATACTTTACCAACTGAGCCATCTCATCTGTTTTTAAAGACATTTCTAAGAAGGGGGGGCTTCAAATGGACCCAGAAGCCACAAGATAAAAGATAGACGTATTTGACTTTCAGAAACTGTTAGATCTCCTTTAGGATGAAGACACCGTAAACAAAGTCAAACTACAAATGACAAACCCAAGACAACAACTCGCACAGATGTGGCTGATGAGGATTTCACAGTCCGAGTCTATAAAGGATGCATTACTTCTTTAAGAAGAGGCTGAAGAGATGTCTCAGTAGTTAAAAGCCTATACTGCACCAGAGTTCAGTTCTCAGCAACCACAAGACAGCTCACAACTGCCTGGAACTCTAGCTCCAAGGAACACAATGCCTTCCTCTAACCTCTGCAGGAACCACACACGCATGCACATGCACGCACACACACACACATGCACACACACACATGCACATGCGCACGCACATGCACACGCGCACGCAGGCACATGCACACACGCACATGCACACGTGCACGCATACACACACACACAAATATTTCTTAATCTGAAAATGGTTGGTAAGAATGAAAGAAAACATAAGATAGTGGATAATATTGGTGGTCCACCTGACTGGGTTTAGAATTATCTTAAGATACATGTAGAGTGCCTGTGAAGGGCATTCCAGAAAGGTTTAACTGACCGTGGTAAGTCCTGCCTTGGAATAGGTGATACCACCCCATAGGCTGGTGTAAAAAACTGAAAAAGCAGAGGAGGGGAGGAGCCAGTCGGCACACCGCCTACATTTCTCTATGCTCAGTTTCCTGATCTGCAGACATGTGAGCAAATACCATCACCTACACTGCCTTACCCCTCCCACTATGATGGACGGAGTCCCCAAAATAAACCTTTTCTCTTTAAGCTACTTCCTGACAGGGATTTGACTGCAAGAAGTAATAAAAGTATGAATAAGCACCTTACGGAAAAGTAACAAGGACACACGAGAGGATGATCGCTTTTTCTTGTGGTTAAAAACACAAAATGCAAAACAACAGTCTTACACTTTGCTGTTTCTCAAGACGGTGCCAGGGTTTGTGGTTTTCTAGGCTGCTGAGCAGAGGAGATGCAAGCATCCTGGTGGGATGAGACAATACCCAAATGGCAGTTCACCATGTCTCTCCAGATTGTATTTATTCATTTCTTTTTGTTCTGCTTCATTTTAAAGCAAGGTCTCATATAGCTTAGGCTGACCTCAAACCCACTATGTTGCTGAGGCTGAACGAAAGTTCATGATCCTAGTTGGGGTTGTAGGCATGCACCACCAAGCCCAGTTTTTCTCTTCAGCTTTTTAATACACCAAATAGTCCTAAAATGTTCCCTGCAGGAGATCTCTCAAGCAGACACTTAAAAGAACATGCAAGTTCTAAAATGCTGAATGTTTGCGACAGAATTCTTTTAAAAAGCAACAATGGCTAGATGGATAAATTAAATTTTAAAATGGTACAATGTATAATATGGCAGTTTTCAAGGACCATCTTCTGAATTAAAACATTTCCATTCTCAGAAGGAGGCTTCTTATGATCCAGGAAGTGAACAATTCACAAGTTTCAGAAAGTCCCTGAAACCTACAAGACTCTCAAAGGCTTCACCTTTTCCAAGGATACAGAAGCCATGTACAGCTTCTTAGGAGAGGAGATTTGAACCTATCCCTCTGCCTACAAGGCACACATCACTCCAGGTTTACAGTTTTAATGAGTCCACACTAAGATTGGGGTAGGGTTCTTGATGTTACAGTGTCTTTGAGCTGTCCCTGTGCCTGAAATAACACTAAGAAAGTCATTGGTTTGCCAAACTGGACTTTGACAGAATTGTTACTTTGATCTGTTTGGGTATGCAGACATTTGCTCACACTGCCCCAGGATAGTGTCACACAAGTACTGGACACAGGGCTACAGGCTGCTGTTTAAATTCAACATCACATTGCAGACACAAAAAGATTTTTTTAAAAGCCATAATAAAAAGGTCTGACCTCAGAGAACTGGAAAGATATAGATCAGCAGTTAAGACCACTGGTTACTCTTTCAGAGGACCTAAGTTCAGTTCCCAGAACCCAGATGGTGATTCATGTGATTCCATAACTCCAGATTCAGGGATTCAATCACTTCTTTTGATCTCCATGGGTGTGAGGCACACACATGGGACACACACATATATGCAAGCAAAACATTCACACATAAAGTAAAATTAACACATACACCTAAAAGATAAAAATGCTGATCTCAGAGACAGGCTAAGTCAGTAAAGGTGTGCTTACAGTGCAACCATGAGAACCCAAGTTCAGAACCAAGTGAAAAGGCAAACAGAGTAGCAAATCCCAGAAACGGGGAGCAGACACAAAAGGAGGGGGTCCTTGGAGCTCACTGGCCAGTCAATCCAACTTCAGGTTCCATGAGAAACCCTGTCTCACAAAAATGAGGGGAAGGGCAAGTGAGGAAGATGGCTTTCATCACTACCTAGCCTTCAGATGCACACATACATGCATGCACAGACGACAGAGTATTGTGTTATTGACGTGTGCTATGATGGTAAATAATAGGCGAGAGAGGTTCCACTAAGCAGGGACGGCCCACCCTGAATGTGGGTAGCACCAGCCCACTAGTTGGCCACAAGGAAAATGCAGCTGAGATCCATCCTTCACCTCTTGTCACTCCTTGACTGTGACTCTCATGAGCCAGGCACCTCAAACACTCCTGCCACGACAGACTGACTGTGTCCCTCAAACTGTGAGCCAGGATACATGGGTTCCCTTCTGCCTTGAGTTGCTTCTGTCAGGGATTTGGTCACAGCCTTGTTCAGCCTCCAGTGTGAGTTGCAGACACCCACTTACCATGCTCCCATTCCTTGTTTTCCTTTCACGATTTTCTTGGCACACTCAATTGTATCTTTTAAGTTTGGATTCAGTAAAGCTATGAAGGAAGTGAAATGGATTGATGTTGTGGCAGCCAATGACAACAAGCGCATCTCTCCACCCTACAGCCTTCCTTCACACTGCTTGCCCTCACAGCCTGTCATTCACAGAGACTGAAAACCCTGGACACTCCTCATCAATCAGGGTAGAGGGAAATGCTCTCTTTAATGAGGCCCAAGGATGCTGGGACTAGCATCTCGACCCTCTGCTGCAGAGACACCTCAGGTGTCAGGGACACCTTGCCTAGCCTCTTGGTGTAGCCCTGACTTGGGACTCACTTCTCATTTGTATGTGCCTCCAGTTCCACTCACCAGCCATGTGGTCTTGGGTGTGGGTTCCCTGTATCTGGGCCCCAATTTGCCTACTCCTGAGAGACCACTCTGAGCACTAACTGAACCGACACCTGCCAAGGGCTTAGGAAAACTCTTGACAAAGCTCCCTGAAGCTCACAGGACACAGGAGGGGACACTGGCCAACTGTTTCCTCTCAGCCAGAGATTCTTAGGTCCCTTGGGAGGGGTGGCCACACCCTCATTGGGCTTTTCTTGCCTCCTCCTTGTACCCACTTCTGATCTGTCATAGTGACAGTATGGCTCCCCTTAGTGAGCTAGTGGACATGCATAGGTGACACAGGACCAGACAGAGCAATCTTTCCCTACTCTCAAGCTGCCTGAGCTCTGTGACCTGCCCCTGCTCCTGACATCCCAGACATCTCAGCACCTTCTGGGCCCATTGGTTTTTATCTGTTTTCCTTCTCAGGGTAACACACCCCTTCTCTCACTCCCCTCTCAGGCTAGCACTCCGTCTCCCAGGGACGAGCTTCAGACACAGCCAGGTCCCTCTCCCTGTCTCCTCCAAACATGTAGGTTCTGCAGGCTCCTGTGCCCCAAGGGACTGGAGAGAAAGGGACCCACCAGTGCAGGACACACTGCAGAGGTTCTTGCCGTGGTCACACCATTCACTGTCACGAATCTGAAAGAGGCCGAAGCCGGTGGAGCCATCTTGTGAGTTCTCATAGACAGCGGAGGGGTTGAACTTGCTCTCAAAATAAGCCAGGCACACCCCTACAAGGTGGAACAGTGTGTGGTGTGAGAAGATGCTGGTGGAAGGGAAGGAGATGGCAGGGGGTGGAGATCAAGGAGGTGAGGAGAGAGGGCCTGAAAGAGTCCTACTCACAGTTTTCAAGACTGTAGCCCTCAAAATAATTCAAGCCCCCTTCATAGAGCCTCTTAGCCACTGTGCAGCGCCCCAAGATGGCAGCACCAATCGGAGTCAGCAAGTAGCTGATGAGGAGAAGCACCAGGTACAGCTGCATCTTCTCCAAGCTCTGGTGGCTCAGGGCTGTGGATGCCGGCTGAACGGAGAGTCTCAGGCAGCTCCTTCCAAGGTCATAGGGACACAGGACTTTCCAGGGAAGAGAGAGGCACTGGAGGGGGGAGGGGTTCAGGAAGAGTGAGGAAAGGAGGAAGAGATGGAAGGGAAGCAGATGAGAAAGAGGAAGAGGAAACAGAGGAAGAGGAGGAGGGGGAGGAAGACAGCTCACTGCATGTACATCGCTGAGCACAGCCATCCCTGCTATGGTGACTTACTTCCAGTGCTGCCTTTTCAGCCTGCCTTGTGTCCCAAGTTGTGGCCTCAACAGTCTTAGTCCCAGGTTTTCTGTTAGCAACCTCCACTGACCTCCCTGGCTGTCAACACAGGGGACAGCCCCAGAGGACAAGCCACTGGCCCCACAGTGCCTCCACTTCCTAGTCTGTAGTGATGGGCGGGCTCTCAGATAACTGACCTCATGTCCTCCGCTTCTGCAGTGACCACTTAAACCTTCCGCCTGCACAGGCCCATGTTACTGTCTTCAAGCACAGCTGAGCAATGGCCCCCAAAACGTACAAGATGTCACCTTGAGACACTGCTGGCTCCTCATTCCTTGCTCAAGGCCACATGTAGGCTTGTTTTCCCAAGCCTCCTAGAACCTGATTTTATCCCTGCTGAGCTTCCATCAAGAGGAAGCAGCTTGGCCCATAAAAACCATCACAGAACACCCTGCTTGGGTCTGTCTGCAAGAGCCCCTTCCCTATATACCTACTGGTCTCACCTTGGTCCCTTCCCTATCCACAGGGCCCACATACACTGTCCCCACACACTCTGCTCTCTATCTTCTGGCCCCCACCCCTGGCCTGAAGACAGAATGACCCCGTCTGAGGTCTCCCTTCCCCTGCCCAGACTTTGCTGCCCACAGTCCCTTCCTTGACCCTTAGGGAATGAGAATCCTGTTTCTGATCATTGTCCCATGCCTCAAAACAGAATATCTGGACTGGAAAGCAGGGTTTAGCCTCCTCCCAGTGTGCCCCACACTGTCACTATAGACCAGTGGACAATCACCTCAGGCTGCTGTGTTGCCATTCACACATATGTATGCTCTCCCGGTGACAGTCTCCTCCTCCTGGGGCCTGTAGCCATGGTTTGGGCTTAGAAAGTTCTTTGTTGGGGGTTATTCTGTGTATTGGAGATCTGATACACACCCAGAGGGCAGCTTAGGTGTGACCTGTTGCCCTTAGACTCTCGGTTTGAACAGTTGGCCCAAGTGCTGATGCTGTTTCCGGAAGGTTTAGAGCCTTCAAGGGGTGACACCAGCCCCACTTCCTGTTCTCTGCTTCCTGATGGCAGATACAATGTGACAAGTCACCCTGAGCTTTTATAAAGTGAGTAGTCACCTCATGGCCGTGTCACCATGGTGGATAGTAGCATCAAACCAAAGCCACACATAAATCTTTCCATCTTTAGGTTGTTGGGTATTTGGTCCCCTCTGTAACAAGCAAAATGTCCCCTGAAGATCAAATTGCTCTCTACCATGAACTAATAGCTTAGATGAAACCTTTAAGTGGGGCAAAGGTGGCAAACATGCTTACTTCCGCTGCATGGTTAGTTGTATACCTGACCACTGTCTCAGGAGGTGGTATCTTGGTTCTCAGATAGCCTGCTTTGCTCTCTGCAGATGGGATGGCAGTGACCCAGCAGTGACCTTAACAAGCATTCAATGTCTCTGTGCTTCAGAGCCCTTGCTATCACACAGAGGAAAACACTCCTTGCCTAATTGTGCTGAGAAAATGGGTTTAGTACAGCAAGCACTACACACTCCGGATAGCCTCATTCCGAGTCCTGGTTGCACACCCTTGATCCTCATTAATAACTGAATTTCTGTGCACGAAGAGAAAGACCATGTTGACATTTTTCAGCCGTGCAAACAGTATTTCAGGAAACATTAGTCTTTCCTAGGCTAGGCACTGACAGCTCCTCCCTCTCTCCAGCAGCCAATTCAGCAGGAAAGGGTGCTGTTCTAAAACCTACCCACCCGTCCCCTGCCTGTGGACACTGTCCTGGCCCAGGGCACTACCATCTCTGATTAATTATGGGTTTCCAACAATATCCTCCATGTTTCATCTGTCCAATTCCTCCTGATCTGACCCTTGAGCCTCTCTTCAGTCTGACCCTGGGCCACTCCAGGCCCTTCCTCCCCCTTTGCTCTTCCACAGGCTTCCTGCTCGCGTTCCCTGGACCACACCACTCCCACCACCATTGGGCCAGCTGTTCCGTCCACCCACATGACTACTCCAATGACCATAGTTGTAACCGTGGCCACTGACCCATCGAGGAAGGTGGCTTGGTTGTCTTTGTAACACACCCTAACAGCAGTCACCTTGTTGGCTTGTTCTCTCGCTTATGGCCTCTGTCTCATGCAGAAAGCTTGCCTGATGCTGTCTCCTCCCCAGAGTCCAGTGCCCAGTACTTTGCTGGTTCTCCATGATCTTGTTGAAAGAATGAGCAAGCTTACCCTTCCAAAACATGTCTCCAGATGACCAAAAGGGGACTTTGCTGACAAATGTGCTCTACAACTGGATGTCCTCTGCCTGTCTCTGCTCCTACCCACAAAGGCCCACCTACCAGCCCAGCAGGGAGTCCACGTTGCTTGCAGGCTGGGTACACTGCCGTCACTGGGTCCCCTGGGTTTTCTCAGATGCCAATTTCTTAGGAACTCATTTGTCTTCACCCAAGAGTTTCTACACCATTGATCCTGCTCCATGAGAAACTCTTCTAGAACCTTCTCTATGACATCTGTGAACCAGAATGTTCTGGAAAGGAAAGGAATCCATCATCGCCACTGAAACTGTATGAGCTTTCTGCCACTGCTACCGCACATGTGAGAAGTCTGATGTGGGCCTCAGGAGACTCAGAGCAGGGTGCTGGCAGGGCCAGGCTCCTTCTGGAGATAGCAAAGATGGCCTGTTCCTTGTTCGCACAGTATGTTGGCTGGGCTACCCTAATGGCTGAGGACTGCCCACCCTTCACTCTGTTCCCCTTCCTGGTCATCAAAGACATCAAGGGTGAGTGCAAATCCCTCCCCCCAGGACTCTATCCTACCTTCATCCCTCAGGTCAACTCCTGAGGCCTTCTCTTCCACTATTCTGATGATTTTTGTCACTAGATTGGGCCACCCAGACTTCAGGGAAATCTCCTGTTGAGGTAGTCAGCCTTAATCACGTCTGAACGTCCATTTTTCTGGTAACACATGCTGATATCCCAGGGGTTATGGCAGGGACACATTTGCCAGGGCAGTACTCTGACAGCCACAGCATCACCACTGGTGGAACACGACAGAGAAGCCCTTAGTCAGCCTGTCTACACAAGGCCCAGGATCAAGGATGCTCTCTTTTTGGATCTAGGCCATCTAATCTGAGACATGAAAATGTCAGCGTGGGTTATTGTTAGGTCTCAAATGATAAGAGACCTTAACATAGGAGAGGATACGTTGGCTC
>JADRCH010000127.1:2419796-2454869 GCA_019843965.1 Rhynchomys soricoides | reverse complement strand
GTGTGCATGTGAGTGTGTGTGTAGTGTATGTGTGTGCATGTGTGTGTGTGCAGTGTATGAGTGTGCATGTGAGTGTGTTGTGCATGTATGAGTGTGCATGTGAGTGTGTACTATATACTACACTGTGTGTCACTTGGAGTACCCACTGTTTTAAAGTAGAACAAGGAGAGGCAAAGTGCCATCCCCTAACCACCCCCATGCTGTCAAGATCGTAACTTTAATTTTTTCAACCTATTTTTAATGACGGTTCTTAAACACTGTCATTAATTCCTTGTAACCGACCACCCACCAGAGGTCGTGGAAAAGAAAGGATGAGGAAGTGGACCTGTTTAGGAAGGTTCTTTGGAGCAACTCCCGTCTGTGTTGTCTGGAAATCGGCAGTTCAGTTCACAGGTTAGCAGTGGCAGCTCAATCCACTTGCAAACACCTCACAGATGCACCAGCAGTCCCGTTTGGTAGAGTCGGGTTAACAGCGGTGACACGACCTAGCAGAGACAGCCAGGCCTAAGCCTTGGCTCTAGTGAGCAGGAGGGACCTGGAGGGACCCCAGAAGAAGTTCTCAGTTGTGCTTCTTTCAGGGAAGCAAAGATTAGCAAAGACACAAGACCCACAAGCATTGCACAGCTAGTTGTACCAGAGAGTCGAGCTCTGCTTCCGTCACACCTGTGTCCACTTTAACGAAACGTTCCTTGACGTTCTTACCCCAGCAAAACACCATCCAACCGGCTTTCCAAAGAACCCTTAGGTCTCCACTTCACAAGATGTTAAAAACTCACCCTACATTGACTCCTTCAACAAAATACTTTTTGATAACTCGCATTTCCCAAGTTTCTCAGAATACTCAACTTACATTTACTATTACCTTAAGCTGGAGTGACAGATGTGTCTAGCGTGGCTAGTCACCTGCCTCAGTCTTACACTCACCTAAGCTGGCAGGTCAGCACTGAGGGGATACCTGGGTGACAGAGTATCCATTGCTACTCACACAAGAGAGCATCGTGTAACTTGATGAACGTCTAAAAAGCTTTTGAGGATCAACTTGGGTTAGCACACCCCTAAAGACTCTCTCTAGTCACGAGACATATCTCCTTGGTAGAGAGCAGAGAGGCATTCTGGTTGGCTGGCTTCTAGAACCTCTGCCTCTCCATATACCCCATTGCTGTTTGTGCAGACTTCTTATTTGTCTGTGGAAACCAGTACACACAGAGAGGGTTAGTGGAACATCCTGGGAAGCAGGCCCCATTACTGGTTGAGGGCAAAGACCAGTAGCAGCACAGGAGCTAAATATAGCAGCTGTTATTGCAACAATTCTTTTGGAAAGAAGCCATGCCAATCATTTCCATGCGGTCTAATGACTGCTTTGGGCTATAGTGGCAGAACTGGGGTGGGGTTAAAAGGCCTTTGAAGTCTTAAGTGTTTATTACTCAAAATAATTCTCCCTCCCCCTCCCCTCAAGAGCATGGATTTGACTGGACCAAGTTGGTTTTGCATTTGCCACTGTCTGTGTGGCCTTGAGACAGCTCCTCCTCCTCTATGTGTGCCTCAGCTTCTTCACTGTGAGGCTAAAGACACAGTGTGCGCGTTGCTCAGATCCCACACCAGGAGTGAGTGTGGACTGCAAGTCTCAGAAGATGAGCAAAATGTCACCATGAAGATAGGGATGCAGTCAGCTGACCCCTGCTTCTGTCCCCTTCCCACTAGTGTTCAATTGCCACTGGAGGGACAAATGGCTCCATGACTCCACCTCCTCCAAGCAGAAGCCAACAACACACACAAACCCCGAGGTCCCAGTGCCCTAGGTTCCTGCTCAGCAGGTTTCTGGTGCCAGGATGTTGCTCCAGTACAGGCCTTTTTACGTAGTCCTTCCTTGTGAGAAAAGTGCAAGGAAGACAGAGGCTACAGGCTGACTCCTTGACAATCTGCAATGGAAGAACCCAGCGGGATCATCCCTGGGCCTTGGAAACCAAACCATCCTTCAAGATGAGTGCTCCCTTTCTGGTGTGGTTGACTCTAAGGCCAGTGAGCCTTTGACTAAAACTGCTTCCGGAGAAGAAATCCCACAAAAGGAGAAAGAGCAAAGGGTCAAAGAAATGGGGTGGGCACAAGGCTCAGCTGGTAATTCTCTAAGCATGCGAGCGACAGGAGGATCAGCAGTTTGAAATCATCTCTGACTACACAAAAGGGAAACAAAGACGACAAAATTATCTATACGTGATGATGTGATATCCAACCTAGAATCAGCAATTAAATCTAGAAAATATTGATTGCTGGCTACATGAGACACTAAGACCTCACTCACTTGTGTGGGGACTCTTCTGATTCAGCTTGGGTCACTTAGAACCAGAGAATCCTTGCCTCTGGGTTTGTTAGATACAACAGAGGAAACCATCATTGTAAAAAAATAGGCTTTTCTCAGCCCTCCCTTGTTCCTGAATAGTGACATAGAGACCTTATGTTTAGTTTAAGTTTCTTGCAGTACAGCTGGGAAGATTCTGATATACTCTAACCCGATAATGCTGGTCTTAGTCTACTTCCCAGCCTGTTTCCCAGCCACGTGGCCAGTTACCTGCCATCTTGGTCGCGTCCTGGCCTCCTCCTCCATATCCTGATGGCAACTCCCCAGAGTCCTACCCAAGTCCCACCCCTTCCTGTCCTGCCCAGCCACAGGGTGACCAGCCCAAGAGACGAGGAAGAACAATGCTCCACAAAATAGAGTCAGGAAATGCCCCACAGTAGTGACAACACCAAAGTATGGGCAGCAAGCAGATCTCAGGCGCAGATATCAGCACTGGAACACGGTGCACAAAGTATTTCCCAGCACACAGTCATCGAGCGTGGAGGCGTGGCCAGGGGTGGAGATGTGATGGAGTGGGGGCGTGGCCAGGGTGGAGGCGTGGCACCAACCGTAGTGGGACACAGCTCAATGCTGTGCAACCCCAGTGTACAGCAAGCAGCACCTGGTGTCACTCTTAGCAGAAATGTTTAACCTAGACTATCGTGAAGACACGCAGCTGAATGTCAGTGTCCTGAAAAAAGAAAAGTCAAGAAGAGTGAAGGGGACTGGAGCCCACACTTCACTGGGTAGACTAAAGCTTCATAAAAGCCGAAGGCAGTTTGTAATCTTTGGCTGGGCTCTGAGCTGGGGAGATGATTCAGTTGGTAAAATGCCTTCCATGCTAAGCATGAAGGCCTGGATTCAATCATCAGTACCTTTGTAAGAACCAGGCCCTGCAGCACACATCTGTAACCCTAACACTGGGTACAGGGCAGAGATGGCCCACATAGCTGGATCCTCGTAGCTGATTGGCCGGCCAGCCTAGCCAATCAGTGAGCTCCAGATTCAGTGAGAGATCCCAACTCAAAAGACAATTTGGAGAGAAACTGAGGAAGGTAACCAGTGTCAACCGCTAGCTTCCACATGTATGCACATACAAGCACACACACATGCACATAAAACAACCATTACCTTCCACATGTATGCACATACAAACACATACACATGCACATAAAATAACTGCTAGCTTCCACATGTATGCACATATAAGCACACACACATGCACATAAACAACCATTAGCTTCCACATGTATACACATACAAGCATACACATGCACATAGAACAGCTGCTAGCTTCCACGTGTGTGCACATATAAGCACACACATGCACATGAAACAAAAGAAAATAGGGGATCCATAGAGATATGTATGTTACTTGAGATTAGGGCCTGGGCGGCAGCTGTTGGGAAGGTGCTGTTCTTGCTCTTGAGAGCCTAATTCAAGTATTTAAGAGCAAAATGCCACAGTACCTACAGCTGGTTTTCAGAGGGTGTGTCTAAAATAGGGGTGGGAGGGACACAAAGCAGGAATGTTAAAGCCCGAAGGTCCTTCTAGACATTGGGAACCTGGAATCTAGACCTGGCTGCTGAGGACCTATCCCCAATCCCCTGAGTGGCAGTTGTTCATACAGAATAGCAGCCCCTCAGTGTGCTCCAGCACTGGGCACTCACCAGACAGCGCCAGAACCTTCCCTGACAGATGGCCTGTGTCTGCTGAACTGATATCCTCAGGTTCCACTGCCTATAATTGTATCTATATCTGGGCTGTTATCTGTACCAACATCTATATAGATAGTATCAACACATGCCCAAAAGTGTGCCAGTTCTCCCATTCTACTCTAAGATCACGCTGAAAGCATTCTGGTTTCCCTGTTTGCAAAGTCATCTCCTTTGTGCAGCTGCCAGTCAGAGAGAGCTATGTCACGCACCCATCACAGCAAGCTCACTCTGCTTCTCTCCCCAGTGGCCCAAGGGGCCCTGGCCGAGCTGGAGAGTGATGGGCAAGCACACTCACACCAGCACATTCACATGTGTGCAAGACTGTGACCGTCCCAAACCAGAACTCAGAGTTCCAAAAGAAAGGGGCATGCAGCTAAGACCACCTTAAATGAACCCCAATGTTGTTTAAGTGTAGGACAGAGATCATTTCAAAGAAGGTGGAACCTGCCCTTAGCTGGTGTCTAGACCTGCTCTGACATAAGGAAGGAAGAGGAGAGTCTGACCAGGACATCCTCATGAGAGAGACAGAGAAGGATTCCCTTCTAAGCCACCTTGCTTCTTCTGTAAACCCAGCTATGTAAAGCAAGAAGTTTGCCTTGCCAATGAAGGGACCCAGAGGCTGCAACAGCACCATCCAAAGCCTGACATCAGTCAGCAGCCACTACCTCCAGACCATGCCCCCTTTAGTCAGATATTGTTCCTTGAAACTGAGAGCTCCTAAGGGCTCTGAGGGATCCACATTGGCTGCCACACCTTTCTTCTTAAATCAAAACATTCTTGGCTGTGGTGTTGCATGCCACACTTAAAATATCAAGCTGGCATCAGGAAGGCCGCTCCATGAGCACTCACTAAGGGGTGGTCTGAAGAAAAGTGTGTTCACAGCCCGAAGAAAGGCCATGAAGGCAGAGGGAGGTGGAGGTACTATCTTTTATGAACACTCTTCTTGCTACCCATGTGGAAACAAAGCTTCCCTCAGCTACCCACAATGCAGTGCCAAGAAGGAGAAAGACCTCAGGCTGTGCCAAGAGAAATACCGCACAGGGAACAGGCAGAGGACTTGTCACGACTTGGCATGGTGGGAGGCAGAAATGCCATTCTGGTCCCTGAAGCCTTTGGAGCTGAGATCACAAAAGGGATGAGCAAAGGGCACAGGGCTGCCTCCCCCAGAGAGCCCTCCGAGGGGCACCGAAGGCATTGAGGCACTGGGTTGTGGGAGGACAGGACGTGGCTTGATTGTGGTGCCACTAAAAAGGAGTCACAAATCCATGTGAGATATACTTGAGGTTCACCCCTGTCATGGAATAAATAAGCAGCTGGCAGGCAGCCAGAGGGCCGGGAGACGGATTGTCAGTTACTCCGAGGCCCTAAACCAGGTGATAAAGGATGAATGAATGAAGAATGAATGAATGAACTGACTCTAAGTGAGGAATGCTTGGCTTTACCTGATGCCTCTGTTCTAATACTATCATCTTCCAATGACTAAAATGTAAATTCAGTTAATTGACTGTCTCAGTCAGGGTTTCTATTCCTGCACAAACATCACGACCAAGAAGCAAGCTGGGGAGGAAAGGGTTTATTCAGCTTACACTTCCATGCAGCTGTTCATCACCAAAGGAAGTCAGGACTGGAACTCAAGCAGGTCAGAAAGCAGGAGCTGATGCAGAGGCCATGGAGGGATGTTCCTTACTGGCTTGCTTGCTTCTCCTGGCTTGCTCAGATTGCTCTCTTATAGAACCCAAGACTACCAGCCCAGGGATGGCACCACCCACAAGGGGCCTTCCCCCTTGATCACTAATTGAGACAATGCCTTACAGCTGGATCTCATGGAGGCATTTTCTCAACTGAAGCTCCTTTCTCTGTGAGTAACTCCAGCTTGTGTCAAGTTGACACAAAACCAGCCAGTACACTTGACCAACAACATGAATTCACTACCTCCCACTGTGACAATCCACAACAGGGAAAAAAAAAAAACCCACAGGGCCACAAGGCCATGAGTCAAATAAATAAATATATATCACATTGAAGACCTGGGGGACAGTCAGTCAGTAAAGCACTTGCCTTACAAACCTGAGGGCTGGAGTTTGAGAAAGCCAGAACACACTGTAGTTCCAGTGCTACCCGTGGGAGGCAGGCAGCTCTCTGGAAACTTGTGGCCCAACTAGACTGGCTTATACAGCCAAGTTGCAGGCCAGTGAGAGACCCTATCTCAAGCAAGAGGTAGAAGGAGCCTGAGGCCCAACAACCAGAGACCTCCACAGATGCAAGCACCCACACCCCACACACTCACCCACACACACACTCTCTAAAATACACAATAATTTTAGAAATCAGATGTGCACCGTTTCATGTTTAGACCTTTCAATCTAAAAAGTTAATATGAGCCTTGAAAAGCTGAGTCTCAGCCCAGAGGCGTGCCCTGGGGCATGCTGCATGCCACTGGGACAGTGATAGCCTTTCCTGGGGGACCTGAGACCTTGCAACTCCCACTATGCCATTTTATGGGGGACCTAATGGTTGCAGGATCCAGTCACCCACCCACGTCACCCAGAACATAAGGGTATCTTATATACCACAAGGGTTTCTGCTTGAATCCACACCCACCACTGCTTTTGTGCTCATTCAGTAAAGTGCTTGCCTTGCACATGGGGACCCAGTGCCATGTCAAAGCTGACACTCAATGATGGGAGATGGATACAGGGAGATCCCTGGAGCTCTCTGGGCAAACTGATGAGCTCCAGGTTTGATGAGAGACTTCATCTCTCACAAAATAAAGTAGACAACAGTCAAGGGTGATACAAGACATCAACCTCACTCTTTCTTACACAGACACACATACATGCAGACACAGACACACTCACAGAGAGACATACACATAGACACACACTCACAGAGACACACAGACACACTCTCACAGAGACACACAGAGACACACACAAACATATATACACACTCAGATACACAGACACACACATCAGCACACAGATATACACACAGACACTCACACAGACTCGCACACACAGAGACACACAAAGAGACACACAGACACACACTCACAGAGACACACACACACACACACTGGAGTGATCAGAGTGGCTTGTGTTCACACAGAAGTCTAAGCGGCTCTAGACCAGCCTTTGAGTCCTATAGATCAGGAAAGACACACACAGACACACACTCACTGAGACACACACAAACAGATATACACACTCAGATACACAGACACACACATCAGCATACAGATATACACACAGACACTCACACAGACTCGCACACACAGACACACACAAAGAGACACACAGACATACACTCACAGACACACACACACACACACTGGAGTGATCAGAGTGGTTGTGTTCACACAGAAGTCTAAGTGGCTCTAGACCAGCCTTTGAGTCCTATAGATCAGGAAAATGAGCAAAATGCCAGGCAGGTTTTGAACCCAATTAAAATTCACAGTGCAGGCTGAGGGGAGACATGAGGGGTGGCTGTTTACTGTAGGTCAGGGATGACCTCATCTCCCAGCACATGCAAAGGGCAAGGGCATAGGTCTTCACGTGCTTCAACTTCAATGCATCTCTGATTGTGGATGCTCAGGAAGTCGGAAATTCTGCCACAAAGCCATGTTTGCTCACCAGTCACTGTATCAACCAGATTGGCATCATCTGGTGTCAACAGTGCCCACACTGAGCCCTCGCTGAGAAAATATCAGCTTATGAGATGCCTCAGAGCCACTGTTAAGAGCAGCTCCCAAAGGGCCTTTTCTTGCCTAAGACAAGCAGTTGTAGACAAACTGGGTCTGCTGAGACAGGAGCTGGCTCTCCAGATAGGCACAAGTCAGTCCTTTATGGTCAAATCAAGATGCCATGGAACACAGGAAGATGCTTATTCCACACTTTGTGAAATTCTGGAGACAGGTGACAATCAGCAAGAACACCAACCGAGTGTGCTGGTACATGTCCATAAGCCCAGCAACTCAACAACATATTGAGGCAGGAAGATTAGGTGTTCAAAGCCACCCTCAGCTTACACAGTAAGTTCAAGGCCAGCCTGGGCTAGAGACCCTGTACCCTGACCCCCTCCAAAAGGTGGGGATGGTTAAACAGCAAATTCTACTTTTTATATGGAAAACACTAAAAATGATCATATCTTATCAGTTTGAGAAAAGCAACTCAGTCTGGCCCACTCCCCTGCTATTATCTTAGAACAGTCATTTCCTTGGGTCACGGATCTGGTGAATCTTCTCCCTGGAGAGGACATGAGGACTTATGTCTACAGTTTCAGTTCTAATCCTTTCCTTGACGAGCCTGAGGTGACGTCTGTTGGCTTCTCACGCCCCTTGTTCTTCCCCTGATGACACAGTCTCCATTTCAGCCTCTCACTCAAGATTGGAGCACATGACCTCAAGATGAGCCAATCAGTGCCTTGCATTCCCGTAGCTACAGGGATCGGATCAGAGACAGACGTAAGATCTACCTGGGACCAATAAGACTCAAGGAAAATCCTATGAAAGCTGTATAATCTTGTGCTCCGGCCTGGAATGCCACAGCCGTGGAATTAGAAAGTGGGAACTGCCATCTTGGGATGAGTCTGTATTTAACACAAAATCAACAGAGCCCAGAAATGAGAGGAACCAGGTCTTCGAAGGGTTTCAACCCTTCATTAATGCACGGGTGGGAAGATGCCTATGTGCTTTTGTGTCTGATGTGCTGGGAACAGCCTAGCTGGAACTTTAATTTTTCAATCCCTATTTTTAATGATGGTTCTTAAATGTGTTAATCTCCCTTCTAGCTCACTACCCACCAGAGGTAGTGGAAAAGAAGGGAAAGGGGGAAGTGGACCTGTTTAGAAATGGTTCTTTGCAGCAGATCATATCTGCATTGTTAGGAAATCAGTAGTTCAGTTCACAGATCAGCAGCGGCAGCTCGATCCACTTGCAAACACTTCATGAATATACCTGCAGTCAAACGGTGGCACAACCTAGCAGAAACAGCCAGTCCTCAGCAGAATGGGCTGAGTCAACGGGAGGAACCAGGACCATTAGGGATGACAGGAGACTTTCTCAGCTGTGCCTGTCTCAATGAAGTGAAGATCAGAGAAGACTGGAGACCAAGAAGCATTGCAAAGACTAGCTCTATAAGCAAGCCCCTCTCACAGGCCACTGAGTCATATTTCTACTTCTCCAAACATCACTTGTCCTCCATGAGTCCTGTCTCACCATGTGTCTTGCCTTAGCATATAAGTCTGTCTTAGCAAAACTCCACATGGGTCTGTCCCAGCTGATATCACTCTGCCAATCAGCCCAAGTCCAAGAAAGCAGCAAGAAGCCGCCAACACACCACCAGAAGATTTTCGGTGTGTTTCTCTCTGTGGAGTCTGACAAATGGAGCTCAACTATTCAATGTAAGGTGGACCAATGCATGTGTGGGGTTAGCAAAGACTCCATCATCGTGTGCCCGTTCATGGGCTTGCTTTAAGAACACCCTTTCACCTGTGTCCGCTTCAGGAAAACACTCATTCGTGTGTTTGCCCCAGCAAACACCATCCAACACTACTGAATTTCCAAAGAGCCCTTACGTTTCCACTTCACCTGGCTGTTTCTTTAAGGATGTTTGACCACAGCTCTTCCATGTGTCTTTGATGTACCACATTAACTGTCTGGGTCCCACCATGCTGGCCTTGGAGGACTGTACTCAGTGTAAGGAAGGAAGGGTTGTCTGGCTCACAGTTGGAGGCACCTACACTTGGAAGCAGAAACCAAGGCTGCTGACACTCAGCTTCATTTCCTCTTTTTGCAATTCAGGACCCAGACCTGAGAACAGTACTGCTCACTTTTACAGTGGGTCTTCCCACGTCAATTAACAAAATCAAGACACCCCCTCAGAGACAAGCCCAGAAGTTAGTCTCCTAGGTGATCTAGATCCTGTTAAGTCAGCACTAGCCATTACAAGAATACTATATTACCAGTGTGAGGTCAGTCTTCACTGTCAATGTAAATAGATTAAAAAGCACCCATGGTGTTAGTGATGAACACCTTTAGGTGTCCAGAGAGGATTAACTGAGGTGGGTTGGGGGCCCCCAGGCCATGGGACAGGGCCCCTTCTAAGTAAGGGGAAGAAAGGGAGAAATCAAATTGAGTCCCGGCTTCCTCTCTCTCTGCTACTTCGTGTGAGCCACACCCCACAACCCAGCTGTGAGGGTTTTACAAGGGGAATAGCCTCTCACATGTCAAGACGAATCAGAACTCAGAGGGAACAAGAGTTAGACCAGGGCTTACTGCAGAAGCTAACTGCACCCAACAGGTTATTTGCAAAGAATGAGTGATACCAGATGCCAGGGTTATTTATAAAGAAACAGCTTCTGTGGTTTTGATAAATTTATCATGAAATATCATGCTGAGGCCCAGCCAGAGCTCAGTCCAGCTGTGATCACAACTGGAGACATGCTGAAGGTTCTTAGTCAAGGAACATCAAACACCTGAGTGTGTGCATGTGTGTTTTCGCATGAGTTTGTATGTATGTGCGAACCAGTGTGTTTGGGCACATGTGTGTGCAAGCACACATGTTTATGTGTTTGTGCAGGTGTGTATGTGTGTGAATGTGTGTACGTGTGTGTGCATGCATGTACATATATATGTGCATGTGCACATACAGGGATAAAAGGTCGTAAACTCTTTACAAAGCAGAGGACTCTTTGGAAATAGCCCTTCCTAGGGACTGTGAGTTAATTAAACCTCCCTTTCAAATCCTACTTTTCCTCCCTACAGGCCCTGGGCATATTAGACAAACCCACAGGACCCATCTTTGTGGGTTTATGGGATACTAGCCACGCTGCTAGGCAGACCTGCAATCCCAGACACCTGGCACGAGAAGACAAGGAGTCCAAGGCCAGTCTGGGCAATGTAGTGTGACTATGTCTCAAAAATAAAATAAAAAAGTATAATATGGCTGGGGCTGTAGAGAGGGAGAGGGAAGAAAGAGAGAGAGAGACAGAGAGAGAGAGAGAGAGAGAGAGAGAGAGAGAGAGAGAGAGAGAAAAGCTTCCAGCATAGGCTGACACCAGGTGTGAGTAACAGGGAAATCAGGGAAGAAAGTCTCAGTTCCAGGAACCTTGATCCCAAAGACATCTCAGCCCCATCTGCCAGCCTCCAGCTCCCTAGGGACTCTCCTTAAACACAGAAACCATCATTGACACTAAGTTAAGGACCAGAAGGCAGTGAGGGCAGTCAGGATCCGAACAGCCTGGACCCTACTGTGCAGGGCTGTGGTGAACGTACATGTCTGAGCCCATGACAGGGACTCAGCAGACATGGGAAGCTCTAGTTCTTAGAATGATCTCAGATGCTGCTGTGGAGAGCAGACCATCGCCTGGCTCTTGCAACCCTTCCAGCTATAGTTCTCATGAACTGCCAAGTTCCCAGCACCACCACTCCTGCCTCCTAGGGACTGCAGGCAGCCTGACGGCAGTCACGTGGCGCGGGTCACATGATCACTAAGTCCGCATCTCTCTGCTGCAGGACACCCACTTCACTTGGCAAGATCTTTAAGAGTAGATTCAAGATTTAAGAGTAGATTGAAGAGATGGATCAGTGGAAAATAGGTTTGCTCTGAAAGCATGAAGACCTGAATTCGGGTTCCTAGAACCCACTAAAAGCCAGACATGGTAACACACCCCTGCAATCCCAGCATTCTTACAGCAAGACTGGAGGCAGAAACAGAAGAGCACCCTGATGCTGTCAGCCCAGCTTGCCTGATATTCACAGCAGTATTCACAAGAGGAAAAACAAAGACCAAAATCTGAGGCTGTGCTCCGACCCCACATGCATACCATGCGTGACATGTGTGCACCACAGTGTACACACAAAATGCACACACATACAGACACATGCATACAGACATCTCCCTTTGCCTGGCAGGCCTGAAGCTTTGAAGCTTCTTCCTTAAGCCAGGTGACACTGGCTGAAGTGGTGGTGTCATAAAGCTCTTAGCTGAAGGCTGAACCAGGAGCTCCTCTCTCCACGCCCTCCCCAAACTTAACAACAGCGAATGCCCAGCAATGAAGGTATGCGTCTTCCTCAGCCTCAACGAGTACTTGGCAGAGGCCAGGCACCTGTCTGAGCATACTCAACAGGGCGGAGAATGGTGAGCATCAGCCAAGTCAGAGAAGAAATGCAGGCAGGCAGACAAACATGGCAGGGCTCAGGCAGCCACAGGTTTCTGAGAAAAGCAGCCCGCCTTCCTATGCTGCTCACTTGGCTTTTAAATAAGATTTGCTTTGTGCTCACAGTCCTCAAGGTTCTCACACCATGCCTCAAAATCCATTCCGTTTCCTAGACTGTGAGCTCCACGTTAGGGTGGATATGGTAGCCAGAGTGTCATTGTCCTTTCCTGCCTGAATCATGTGACTTCGAACTAGCCCCTTCCCCAGCCCTGTGAAAAAGAGTCTCCAGTGAAAGCCGATGCTCCCAGGAAAATGGATTCCATGTAGTTGAGATTTATGCTAATGGCCCTCGAGCCTCTCTGATTCAGTTTAGATCTTTTAAAACGCCTTGATTAAATTTGGATTTTCCAAAAATGTCAGAGACTTTGAATCAGGAAGTGCAAATTTGTCGCAGGTTTGCCAAGTGTGGGACGCTTCTCTTCTTCAGTCCTTCGCGTTCCTTCGTGACTGAAACCCGTGGTTTACACAAATGGGTACATATTTAACCTGGTGGCTGAGGAAAAACACTTGCCGGAATCACACCCCATCTTCCTTGCCTCACAGACTCAGGGTGTCTTGGAGGTAAAGGCATGCTTCTTCAGTCCCCTCACCATGTCTGTACACCATGTCAGGCTGTGAGTTCCAAGTTAACTCATTAGCTGCTCTCTTAGGAAGACACGGGAACATTGCAGCAAAATCTCTCAGAAGTGAGACGGCTGAAGCAGAGCAAGTCAGAGTCTTCGCCACATCTCAGGGCTGATCACCAGTGTTTGGATGACAGACTGGGATTCTCCAACACCCACGCTTGGCATGGACAGGTGGAGCTGACACAATGACAGCCTCCCTCTGGGAGCCAATTTTCTGGCAGATGGGGGAGGAAGCTGTGAATGGTCCAGGTTCTCCTGTCCTTCGCAATCTGAAAACAGTGACAAGCAATGCCCCAGTGGCCATGGAAACAAGCTGGAGCAGGAAGGACAAGTGTTGGAGATGTAACAGAACCCACTATTGGCAGCTGGGGAACACGCTGGGACATGTTTGGGACGTTTCCTCCTATATCTGAGTTCTTCCTCAGCTCCAACAGCTGAGAAATCCTGCAGGGAATCTGAACAGGATCAGGAGACAAAGCTTGGCCTGGCTTTTAAATAACTTACTTTATTTTGCCAGTGTCTCAAGCCTAGGCTGGCCTCTAACTTGCCATGTAGCCAAGGATGACTTTAATTTTTGATCCTCCTGAGCCTACCTCCCGAGCATTGGGTTACAGGTCTGTACCCCTACTAGTACTAGCACTGGGTCAGTACTCGGAATCCTCAGTCTGTACTTGCCGAGTATCTATAGGTAATAGAAAATCCGAATTGGTGGCTGAGACAAATAGATTTCAAATTTGTTGGCAAGCCGGCCGGGCTGATGTGACAGCTCCAGAGCCCATTGCAGAATACCCCAGCATTGCAGGAAGCTTCTAGTAGGTTCCCTGCACGCCAGATCCTTCCACTGGCTTGTCATGGGTAGAATCAGCAAAGAATCAGAGTGGCTTCCCAAGGATTCCTCAAAAAGCCGACATGGGGAGCTGGGGATGTGGCTCAGTTGGTAGACTGCTTGCCTACCACACACAGAACACCTGAGTTTGATCCCCAGCATGGAGTAAAATCAGATGTGATAGCTCAAGTCTGTCAACCAGCATCTGAGAGGTGAAGTTGAGGATCGGGGTTCAAGGTCATCCTTAGCCATGTAGAAAGTTTGAAGCCATCCTGGGTTCCACGAGGCCCTATCTTTAAAAAGTGTGGAGGAAGGGGACAAGGAAGGGAGAAAGGAGAAGGGGTTGGTGGAAAGAAGTGAGGTCGAAGGCTGAGGTATAGCCTAGTTTCCAGGAGCCAGATGGTGCACTCCTATAGGAATCTGAGGCAGGAGGATCTAAAGTCCAAGGCCAGTCTGATTTACACAGCAAAGACCTGTCTCAAAAAAAAAAGTTGCAAGGTCTCTGCCTCCCCCACTCTGAAGCAACCGCCATATGACTTCTTTTTTTAATTATTCTCAATGTTTTATTACATTTACTTATTGCGAGTGAGAACACACATGAAGATCAGGGACAGCTTAAAAGAGCTGATTCCCCCCTTCCACTATGCGTATTGAATCTGTGTTGTCTGTCAGGCCTGGTGGCCATGCCTTTACCCAGTGGCCCCGTTGTGTGACCTCTATCATGGAGGTTGGGTTTTCATTTTGTTTGGACTTCCAAGAATTAGAAACAAAAGGTCTCTCTTAGCATTCTGCCCCTGCACCAGCAGCCTGTTGCCTGTTGCTGCTGAAACACAATTTGCAGGTCCACTCATCTACCGAGGGGCATCTGTGCTGACTCCAGTTTCAGGCTGTTCTTGTATTGTGCTCACTGCTTTTCGCAGTCCTTGGTTAAATCACAATTAGAACCTCAGGGCAGATAGACCTGAGTTGTGGGACACAGAGACATTCAACTTCCTATGTAATTGCAAGAATCATTTGGTAAAGTGATTTTGTGTTTCTCACTCCCAGAGGCAATATGCAGGTGTCTAGCTGCTCACATGAGGAGCTCTGGGAAGAGCTGAGAGTAGCCCACTGTCCACCTCTGGACCTCGAAGGCCCAGGCTTGGCCAGGTGAGTAAATGGAACTCCAGCCTAGATGTGAACCACACTGGGGGGGAGGGAGGGGTTGGGGAGTCTATGGGGTACCACCCAAGTTCTGGGTAGGAACACAATTTTCTTTATATACAACTTGACTTTTACTGTCAACTTGACACGAATTAGTCATCTGGGGAGAGGGAGCCTCAGTTAAAGAAATTGTTTCCACTGGATTGTCTGTGGGGTATTTTCTTGATTAATGACTAATGTGGGAGGGTCCTGATCTCTTTGGGCAGTGCCATCTCTGGGCAGGGAGTCCTAGGCTATATAAGAAAGCTATCTGAGCAGGAGTCCAGGGTGGGGGAATCCAGTAGACATTCCTGTGGTTCCTGCTTCAAGCTCCTACCTTGAGTTTCTACCTTGGTTTCTCTCAGTGATGGACTGTAACCATCCATCTTAGCTTAGTTATCCTATGAAGATAAACCCTCTCCTCCCCAAGTTGCTTTGAGTCATGTAGTTTATCACAGAAACAGAAAGCAAACTAGCATGCCTTCCCTGGACCTTGAGAGAGCCAAGCCTTGGCAAGAGCAGCAGGTGGAGCCTCAGAGCCCACAGAGCAGCAGAGCAGTGCCGAGCATGATGAGAACATTCACCTCTGGAGAGGGCAAGCTTAGCGCTGGACTCTCTTGCAGCACTGGACTCACTCTCTTGCAGCACTAGACTCTCTTGCAGGCCTCCAGGATCACTCAGTACCCTTGGCTCCTCAGCTCTTCTCACCTGGCCCCCAACCCTAAACTTTTCCTGCTCATGGGCTCTGCTTTCTCCAGCTTCTTATTCCTATATAACCCTACCACTTCAGACATGCCTTCTCTTTTGCTCTCTTGGCTCTGCTCTCATGGTCCTCTGTTCTTGGGCCTCTCTCTCTCTCGGTCCACTTGTTCCCCTCCTTTGCACCTCCACTCTTACTCTCTGCCACCTCCCCCAACCCATGGCCCAGTTCAGTCTACGACTACTCTCTCTCCCTGCTCCCGACTCTTCCCGATGCCTCTGACTGTACTCTCCCTCACATCTACAACAAAACCTTCCCCTTAACCATACCTTGGAGTGACCATGTCCTCATTTCATACAACCATGCCCCTGCATCATGTACTTTACCCACTGGGCGTGTTCCAAGTCTTTAGGATAAATCTAGACAGACTGAAGAGGTGCCTCAGTGATTAATAATGTAAAGTGCCCTTGCAGAGGACCCAAGTTCAGTTCCCAGCATTCACACTGGGTGTCTCACAACCACTTGTAACCCCGTATTTTTTAACTCTTCAGGTGCTGCATCCACATGCACCAACCCACACACATATACACACTATTTTAGAAGCCTTTAGAATACATCTAAATCATAACAAGCCTGCAATAAAGTATGAGCCTGAATATGTAATTTATACATGTATGTACATAAATAATATATACATACATCTATGAATACAATAGTATATACATGTAAGTATAAAGTATGATATGTAATTGATACATGTATGTACATAAACATGATACACACATATGTCTATGAATAAAATAATGTATACATGTAAGTATATGGACAATAATGTATGCACATATGTAAACAAATGTACGTACATGATACAGCATAGCATGTAGAAGGGAGAATCAGGGTGACTATTGGGAGCTGAAGGACTGACTATAGGTAACGGCTAGTTGGATCATGAAAGACAATGCTGAACTAATGCTTGTCTAGTTTTAGCTCTGTAATGGAGTCTCCATTTTCTGGTGGTGGGTAAGTACACAAAAGTAAAAATTGACACTGGACATATGGAATGTGATGTTCCAAACCTCCAGCATGGCCGCTCTAATTTTAGAGAAAGTCACTGAGGTGTGGCCCTGGCTAATCTTGCTATGTGACATCTTTTATTTGTAAGTTCTTAACAAGATCTTAGCTTTAAAGAAATGCAAAAAAAAAAATATAATATGACCCCAAGTGTGTCAGACAGCTTGCCTGCTGTAGCGGTAACTCAACTAGTTTTGCATCTGGAGACCCACTCAGAGATACCACTACATTATACAGGAGGAAATCCACAATTCCAATGCCCCAGGTCCAGAGACAAATCAGTGATTGACACTTCCTAGTGGTGGCTGCAGAGCCTGGCTTTTCTATGTTCAGGTGAACCAGCTGACTGGCTTCCTGGGGACTTATGAGCAAGATGCCACTGCCACCTGGTGGGGACTCGGCCACACAGCCCAGGGCTTCTACTGGGGACAACCACACAATGATGTCCAGAGAACCCAGGACTACCACAAGACAGACACACTTATAGAATATTCTCTGGAAACCTTATCCCAGAGAGCTCATGATTCTAAAAAGAGGGTGTTCTCTTCAAAGAAAAGACACTTGAGATCAGTGTTTGCAAAGAGTTGTACACGTCACTAGTATGTCAGTGTGCTCATCAGACCCATCAGACCCATGTAGGACATGGACATGAGACACAGGATAGGCGCATGGTGAGGGAGATAGAATAGAGGAACTTGAAATGTAGAGCCTGTACCAACTACTCTCCTCACTGGTGTGACAAACACCTGGCAAAAGCTTAAGAAGAGGGTTTGTTTGGGTTCATGGTTTGAGCGTAGAGTCTACCATGGAGGGGAGGACATGGAGGCAGGGCTGTGAGGCACCAGGTCATACTGTTCCCATAGTCAGGAAGCAGACAGAGATGGATATTGGCATCCCACCAGCTTCTGCTTTTTATCTAGGCCCTTGCCTATGGGAGGTGCCATTCACATACAGGGTGGGTCTTCCTCAGCTAAGCACCTTCATAGGACGTGTCTCCTAGGTGATTCCAAACTCAGTCCAGCACATGAGGAGTAACTAGCTCAGGGCACTGAAGTGACGCAGCCCCACTGTCATGTTGTCACCTCTGGCTCTTCTACATCCACTCTCCAACTTGGGATAATGTAGAAGAGAAAGTCTAAGAAGGACCATGACCCTCTAGAGCCTGCCAATTGCTCAGACTCGTATCTCCCCTGCCCACCTCACACCTAGGACAGTGCCGCTATGGGTGTTCACGGTCACTTAGTTCCCATCTCACGACCCTTTAGTCCCTAGTTATCCCTGTGGAACACACAGCAAAGGAACTTTGTATTCAGCCCCTGTACAAACAGCATCTCTGGGACACAGCCTGCAGGTTGCCACTTTGGATAGTACCTCTGTGGGTTGTACCACTGGACAAAGCACCTACTGCTTCATCCGACCCAGTGAATGGAGGTGGACCTGGCCTCCAGGACAAAGTTGGCAAGATTATAGATTTTAAATTGTGTACAACTAAGCAGTTTTCTACCTTCAAGAGATGAAGTTGAATTAAGCAATTCTAAGCCAGATGTGAAGTCTGCAGATGCACAAGGTGCAGGATCAGGGTCAGATTTGTGGGTACCCTGGCCTGATCCCCTTGTACATTGGCTGCATCTATCCCCTACCATGCTCAGGCTGCCCTTTCCTAGAAAATACACAACACAGAGTCCCTCCCAAGCACCCCAGCCCTCACATACCTTGTCAACAGTCACCAAGGGACCAAAAACCCATCCTCAAGACAACTCAGCCATGATTCACACTCCACAAGCTCCACCAGCCTAAGGAAGAGCTGATGACAGTTAACATTGGTTATCAACTTGACAGCATCTAGAGTCACCTGGAGACAAGCTTCTGGGCTCCACCATGTTGGATGATCTAGGCTAGGTTAGCTTTTGTGCATGCCTGTGAGGGGTTATCTTGATTAGGCTAGTTGAGGTGAAAGGAGTCAGACTAATAGTGCATGTTACCATTCCCTGGGCTGGAAGCCTGGACTGCTCAAAAGGCGACTTCTACCAGAGCAGCAGTGTACACTGCTCTCTCCTCGCTGGGTGTGCGCACAGTGTGACTGACCAGATGCCTCCTGCCGCCATGCTTTCCCCACCTTACTGGGCTGTGCTCTTGAACCGTGTCATAATTATTTTTGTTGCCTTGACACAAAGAAAGAGGGAATCTGAGTTGTGACATTGCCTCCATCAGACTGGCATCTGGGCATGTTATAGGTGTCTTCTGGGCATGTAATGGGTGTCTTCTCAATTGCTAATTGAGAGGGCCCATCCCATCCCAGGAAAAGTCACACAACAGCTAGCATAAGTTGTCACTGTCAGAGGGACACAGGAAAAGTTTGTAAAGCAAAACTCACCAGATAGTGTGGGGGATGTTGACTAGTCTGTGCTCTTGTGCTGGTAAGCACAGCTGCTTGTGAGTTCATGAGAGTGATAGCTATGCCAGGTCCAGAACACGGTATTCCACGGCTCTCCATCCTCTAACTCCTATCTTACCCCCCCCCCCACACACACACACAGTGTTTGCTGAGCCTTGAGGGATGGGGTGCGGATACCATACTCTTTGGCCAATTCTGAGTCCCTGCAGAGAGAAGCTTCTCTGACCAAGGTTGAGGACGCTACTCCATTTGAAAACAATTGTGCAGCTTTCTAAATCCACTTGGATAGAGCCATCAGCTCCTCCCCAGCCTCTTTTTGAAACTTATTTATGTGCATGGGTGTTTTGACTGCATGTATACCTGTGTACCACATGCATGCCTGGTACCTACAGAAGCCAGAAGAAGGTATCAGATCCCCAGAGCAGATATAGTTATAGACAACTATAAACCACCATATGGATGTGAAGATTGAACCTAGGTCCTCTGGAAAATGAGCCACTACTCTCAAATGCTGAGCCATCTCTCCAGCCCTCCAGTCTTCTCTTTGATGATAGAAAATCTGAACAGAAATGCAAGACTTGGAAGGCAGACATGAGGATCACGCTCACAATAAGTCTTCTGCTTCCTCTCTTCCTCTCGGATCTCCTGGACTGGGTACTATAAACATTTCCAACCCTGAAACGTTAACAGGCACAGACATACGATTCTAAGCCTGATCTCAGTAGCCTAAGGACCAGAGCGCCAAGTGGCTTAACAATAGAAAATCTTACCAATACTTCCTTACTCCAGCCAAACACAACTTGCCCTTGCCAGTGGGGGTGGAGGTGTTACACACAGCTCTCCTTTCACGGAAGTCAGGCACAGTTGGGTCATCATGTTAGGTGACATTAGTAACGTTGAACAGAGAGCTAATCATTCCCTCTCTGGCAGAAGCAGGCAACACTCCAACTTCCCTACAGGGCAGCATCCAGCTGGGAAGTGAACCTCAGCTGCCACACAGCAGCAAGACTTAATGTGTGATACGGTACACAGTGAGACTTGACCCCAGGAGGTTTCACGTCAGTCTTCTGATGACAGCCAGGTCCAGAGGGGCACTGAACTGCTAGCCCTTGCCCAAGTCAGTGAAACCCAACAAGGCAGCGCAAGATGTTCATGGTCACCACTGAGCTCCCCTTCCATCTCTGGGGACAGTGAGGCCTCACCGAGAGCGGAATATCTACGTGCGCCCAGCAGCAGTGAAACTGAATGTGGGTGTGTGAAGGAGAGCAAGAAATGAGTCAACGCTGTGTGCCTCCTCAGAGTGAGCTTCACCCCTACCCCGCAGCAAGAGAATATTACTTACCTACCATTGGGGTTAGGGTGTAGCTCGGTGGTAGGATGCCTATTTCATATGTGCAATGTCTTTGGATCAATTCCTAGCATGATGAGAGACCAGGGGAAGAGAGACAGGGAAAGGAGGAGAGGGAAAACAGACCTGTTCTGATTCAGTTGGGAACTGAGTTCAAACCCTCACCCACAGCAAGGCAGCGTGAGCTGGTACCTATAGCAATTACTTTCTATTCTGTGATAAAAACACTTTGGCTGGGGCACCTTATAGAAGAAAGTGTTCGTTTCAATTTACAAGGACCCAGGATGATGAGATATGGCAGCAAACAGCAGGCTTGGCATGAAGCAGAGAAGAGAGAGAGAGAGAGAGAGAGAGAGAGAGAGAGAGAGAGAGAGAGACTGGGCCTAAGCATAGGTTTTTGAAACCTCAAAGTCCACTCTCAGTAACACCTCAAAGTCTACTCTCAGTAACACGCCTCCAATGAGGCCACACCTCCTCCAATGAGGCCACACCTCCTCCAATGAAGCCACACCTCCTAATCCTTCCCCAAAAGTTCCACTAACTGGGGACCAAGCATGCAGTCATATGAGCCTATGGGACCCATTCTCCTTTAACCTACCAGAAGCACCAATAATTGGGAACCAAGTCTTTAAATGAACGTATGAGGGACGCTCTCATTCAAACCACCAAACTTGCCCTTGGTTAGTTGTCAGTGGGCTAAAGGTTACACCATCCACAGCTAGGGTCCAAATGTAGTTTGCGTGTGACCCCCTCCAGAGATTTGTGTGCTAGATAGTCCTCCATATAGCAATACTGAGGGGTGGAGGGACTTGAAGAGGTAGGGCAGAGGGGAGAGTGACTGGGATAGGGAAGTGCCATCTCTAGGGATTGAGAAGGTACCCGCAGGCCTCGGTTAGTTCTCACAAGAATGAGTTTCTACAAAGCGAGGCTACTCACAGGTATGGACTCTCCTGCGTGTTGTTGTTCCATTGTCCCCTCTCTGTTACACCAATGCCAGTCCCAACGGTTTTATGTGGTAGTCAAGTTGCCATTGTCTTCTCTGATGGGCTGTTGGCTTGCAGAGTTAAAAGCTGGACACTGGAAGCAGGCGCTCCCAGCTGTAGACCACGGATACCAAATACTTCCTAGCTCCAAAGAGAGCTCTAGACTGGCTCTGTCTGGTTTCACAGCCACGTTGACACTCCTGATGACTTTGGGCTCTTTATGATAGTACATGAACACACACACACACACACACACACACACACACACACAAGCACTCGAACAGTGCAACTGTCCTGACTGAAGCAAAGACAATCTAAGGAGAGATATTTATGTCATTGGCTTTGGCTATCAGACTTTTCAAACATGGACCCTAAGAAATTACCCAAGAAATCTCATGTTGAAGGGAGGAAAAGGTCTGGGAGCCAGGTGCCAGCCAGAGGAGGACTTGTCTCCCAGGAAGAGATCTCACACAGTCCTGAGGTCTTGCAGAGTAGAATGTGGACAAAGATGGGCTGGTGATGGGTGTAAACACACCCTAATGGGTGTGAACACCTTGACCTGGTCTGCTGGGTTATGCATACCTCTGGCCCCCTATTTAAACCTGAACCTCCTGTCAGGATCCTAAAGATAGACTTGGAGGCAGGGGCACCTACTGGACCTCTATAAAGTAGAAGCTCCTAGTTCTTTGGAAAGTTAGTTATGTCAAATGATGGTTTGCTGGGGCACACATGTGAAAGGCTATTTTCCTGAAGCAGACACAGGTGAGAGGGTGTTTGGATACAACAGACACGAGAAAGGACCCTTGCTGAAGGAGTGTAACTATGACCCCACGAACAACTGACAAGCAACCGAGAATTGGTTTGGTTTGCTCCACCTAGGCTATTCTTCACTAAAGACACACACGCATTGGTTATTGAGCTCAACCTGTGGTAACGCCGTCGCCGTGGAGAGAAACTTGTCCAAGAACTGCTCCTGAGGTTCCTGTGGCCTCGCCTTCGGCTGCTTGGTGACCCTGGCAGTTTCTTCAGGATTGGACTACAGCTGCCTGGTCTGCTTGCTGAAAGGGCTGGGACCGTAGCTGCCAGTTTGTGCTGGTGCCAGCCTTCCTAGAGGACTGGTTTGCAGCTGCTGACTCTTATTTGGTGTTTGCTACGGGACTAAATTGCTACCAAAGAAGATTGAGCTAGCCCCCCCCCCCCAAAAAAAATTATTGCTAAACAGGTTCTCCCACATCCTAATAACTTTTCTACTACCTCTGCTGGGTGGTGGGTTAGAGGAGAGATGGAACCCTTATTAAAAGTAGGTTTGTCTACACCTCTATGTGTTCTCCTTCTCAGTGTGGCCACATTTCTTCCAAGCATAATATTTTTATTATTTGGAGATCTCACACCGTGCTCACACTCACTTCTCAGTCCTCCCAGGTCTGCCCACCCCCTTATGAACTACCCCTACCAAAAAAGAAAGACCACAAGCCCAATTTGTGTTGCCCACGTGCTCGCCAGAGCATGGTCAAACTCCCAGTAGTCAGCCCTTAGGAGAACTGAGTCCTTCCCCACCCACATCCTCATCAGAAGCCATCAGCTGTGGAGAACTACACCTCAGCACCCCATCACGTTTTTTAAGAGTTCTCTTTCATGGCTTCCGGTCTAGACTGTTACTTTGGGGATGGTAGAGGGGGAGGGATTTGAGGAGGGGTTGTCGCGTTTTATTAAAGGTAAGGAGAGAAGGCATATGTCTGATGGAGGTGCAGTCAGGTGTGGGGAAGGGGTGCCTCTGAGGGCCCGTGCTGAGGCATCCCTTCCCCCTGACGGACCTGCCACATGACGATGTAGTATAGAATAGTTTATTCAGGGCATGGGGAGGGGAGTTGAGAGGGTAGTAGAGACAGAGAAAGAGAACAAGAGAGAGAGAGGAGGGAGCAAGCAGCCCCTTTTATAGTGAGCCAGGCACATCTGGCTGTTGCCAGGCAACTGTGGGGCGAAGCCTAGACGATATGCCAACAGGGGTTGTCACAGAAGCCTTCTTTCTCACTGCAAAAGTAGCTTCCTTGTCCTTTACAGCCAGCAGGAGCGCTGATCTCTGGTGTCAGCATGTGGCACAGACCTCTGCATAGTCTCCAGTGCAGAACCGACCATGGACACCAACACAAATGTGGCCACATTTAACAAATCTCATTCCTCCGCTTCATCTGTTTAACTGCCCTGTTAAGGACTATGGATGAGCCTGGTGTGTTTGGGCTTCCAGGGTCCAGGCTCTGCCTGTAACATGTATGTTAAGGCCAGTGGTGCCATGATAGATACAACCATGATCAAATGAGGAAAGAGAAGAGGCAGCCCCTGGCGATGCCTACAGTAGCATCCACAGCATAACTGCTAGTGGCTCAGTGAAAACCCAGCCTCCAGGCCTGCCGAGCAGATGCCTTTCAAGTGGGAACAAGCGGCAGAGAACAGTTCCCCACCTGTTCCTAGAACTGGCTGGTTATTGGGAAGTCATGCAAACTCCGACTGCCTCAGACTTCAGAAGTTCAACCCCCCCGGGGACCTGGTCCACTAACCTGCACCCCAAGTCTCAGAACAAAACACCGCCTCCTCCATTCCTAGACAAGCCAGTGTCATCCAGTTTCTACAAGGAACCCTTATAGGCATCCTGGGGCAGCCATCCCTCCCAGGCATCACATACAAAGAGGCTGTTGACTCCTCCCTGGCAGTGAGGAACTTTATGACCTTGGAAGGAAGCTCCAGGGAAGGTAGGCCTACCTCTCCCTCCTCCCAGACTGGCCTTTGGCAGCAAGACACAGCCTCTCACCCCATGATGCACTTAAATCATACCTGCTACTTCCAGCCAGCTCCCTCAGGCTCCTAGGACGGACCATTCTGCAACTGAAAACATTGTGTTCCTCTGCAAGTGACAGGCCAGGACACTGTTCAGCAGGGCCAAATCTGGGTGCCCATTGTGCAGAGCACATAACCTGGGCCTCAGCCTACAGTCTGAGAGGTTAGGGTCTACCTCTGCTCCAACATGTCAGCCAGATGGCATGTCTCATTGTGGGATGCCAGGTGTCATAGGGACCCTCACCATCTCATAGGAAGGCCAGCCCCCCTCCAGGGCCACAGGATGTGGGACTTTAGGTCCAGCCGCAATTTAAGCAATAATTCCCTGTTAGCCAGACACTGGCTACCAAGAACACCTCTGGCTTTAGAGGGAAGCACCCTTCTCGGGAAGATGGGTTTGTAGCTATGTCCTGGGTCCCTGTACTTCTGGAGAGGCCATTAGAAGTGGGCTAGCCCTGTCATGCTCTGAGTATTGTGTGGCTATGGAATCTCCATATTTGAAGGTCTGCAAAGGTGTGCCAACAAACTTTTCCACCATCCTAGGTGTGGCTGTCCTGACAAGAATGGAGCTATTCTAAAGAGCAACTGAACCTCTGTTTGGCCATCAGACGAAAAGAGACCGGAGATGGACTTTCTCCAGGAGTCATATGCTAAGAGGAGGAAAGGCTTAAAACTCTGGGGCCAGCCAGAGGGGAATCTTATCTCCCTGCAAGATCGCACAGAGCCCTGACAACTTCTCAGATCACCATGTAGGCAGACCAGAGCCAAGATTAATAGGTCAGTGATGAATGGACCATACTTCAACCAGCACTGTTTAGCTGTGCACACCTCTGGCCATTTATTTAAATCTAAACCTCACATCAGGACCCTGAAGATGAACTTGTGGGGGTCTCATTATTTGTTCCTCTTCTTAATGTAGTCCCATAGAATAAATCTTTCTCAGCTTTTAAGCGCTCCTTTGTTTAACTGGCCTATGGAGGACAAGAAGCTGAGCCTTGCTTAGTACGGCTGCCAGAGCCCAGGCTCTGACTTGAACCATAGCATAGGGACTGACTGTGTCTCATTTCTAACTAGAATGTCACCTGGTGGCATCATCCCACTCTATCCTTTGTATCTATGGGTAGAGGTGGAAGGCTAGCCTACTCTCCACTAGATACTTATGGGTAGAGGTGGAAGGCTAGCCTACTCTCCATGAGATACTTATGGTCCCAACCTGCCCCAAGCATAGACATCTAGCAATTCCAGAAGGCTGCTGAACTCAACCCTGCCCCCATCCCAGATCTCTCAGCTTCATCTCACTCCCCAAGGAGGATTCATGCAGAACCTTAAGATGGCCAGACAATAGCACCAAGGAGCACAGCACCAGGGACAACAGCACCAGACTGTGAGGACCTTCTACCCTGATTTACCATGTGACTTGTCACTTTCACTGAAGGTCACACTGCAAGAAAGCCCTAGCCCCCTTCCTCTCCCTCCTTTCAGGGAGATCATGCTGTCTTGGGTTACACAAGATCTGTTTGTCCCATGGCCCCACTGCAGGTGAATGATAACTAGGCCCAGGCACAGCCTGGCCAGTGAAGGACAGGGTGCCCCCCTCTGGGCCAAAAGGGAAGTGAGGGTGAGCAGCTGCCAATGTAATTCCTTTATCCCCCTAAGCAGAGCATCTTTGGGAAATTAAAGCTCTGCTGCCAGCTGTTGCTTCCTGCACCCAGGGCAAGCATCATATCACAGAGAGAACCAGGCCCTGGTCGTTCTGCATTCGTTGTGACTTCTGGAAGAACCTGTGCCTGCTTCTGAAAACAAATTGATCATTTCTCACTGATTACCCCCCCCCCCCCAAAAAAAGGTCCAGTTCCGACATGGCAAGTAACCAGGGTTCTGTTCTCAGGCTGAGACTCAAAGCAAGTGTTGACTTTGACCCAGACTTACCCTGCCAGTGTGGAGGCTGGGATCCCATTGAGACAGTGTTTATACAAACAGTGCTATTGTGGTATTGTAGAAATAACAGCATAAGGTGTCGTGTTTTACAGACAAGCTAAGAATCACACAAGCTGCTCAGCAGCTCTTTGGAAGTGATGACTAGGGGGACCGGACTGTGTTACTTATGTCAGTAGCCCTAGAGCCTACCCAGCACAGGGCTGGGGCACAGCAAGGCTCCAGAACCACAAGGGTTGTATAAAATGGATCTTGAATGCTGTGCATGTAAGCCCAGTACTCAGAAGGCTGAACAGGGAGGATGGAAAATTATAGTCTAGTCCAGGCTGCGTAGTAAGACTGTTTTCAAGACACAAAAAGAAGAAAGGGGAGGATTGGGGTGAGGAAGCTGAGGAGGGAGAGGAAGAGGAAGAGGAAAGGAAGAGGAGGAAAAGAAGGGAAGGAGAGAAACAGGAGAAAGAGGAAAAGGGAGAGGAAGAAGAAAAGGGAGGGAGAGCAGAGGAGGAAGGTGAGGAGGGGAAGATCTTGTAACACAGAAAACCTCCCAGGTAGAAACAGAGAGCTGAGGCCCATGGCAGACAGGTCACCCCACCACCCCTGCTTTCTGGTACTGGCAGCTTGTGTGGCTCACCTGAGCTGACCCCTCATACCTCCATTCTCCTGAGCTTGGGCAGTTTCTGCCCCTTGCTTCTAACAAACAGAATACAGAAAGGTAACAAAGGAAGTGAGCTTGTGCAAACAAGGATCTCCCTGTGCTTGTTACATAAGACTGTGGCACCTCCTTGCTAGTGTCTCCCACCCCCACACCTCCTGGCACTGAGGAAGCATGCAGCCATGTTGGGGAACCTTACATAGCAAGGAACTCGGGAGCCCCCAGCTATCAGCCTGCAGCTGGCAATAAGACAAGATCCTGAGTGCTCTAGCCACACAGAACTTAACTGTCTACAATTGTGGGACCCTGGAGCAGACCCTTCCCAGGTGAGCTTCAGGTGAGGCTGGAATTGGTGGACACCTTGACTATCTGCCCAGGAGCACAAAGAAAGCCTGTTGGAGTGGTGATGGGCTCCAGAACCACAAGAACCAGTTCACATAGATGGTTGTCTTAGGCTGTTAAACTCAAGGTCATCTGTTACACAATAGTGGACAGACAATACAGGCTTGTACTGGGAAGTTTTGATGGAACTTCAGGTCATTAGGGTGGCTGTCAGAGGCCAACATTTTGGACAGCAGTGGCAGAGGCAGGGTACGGGAGTAGAATGTCAAGCAGATACCTCCGTGTGTGGCTGAGAAAGCATTTCCTGATCAGTCTTTGGCTGGGAGAGAAGTACCATGCTAAGCACCCAATCACTCTGCTAAGCACTCTCCACATCTATTTCATAAAGTCACAAGAATTTGGAGACTTATTGTACTCTTCCCCCCTCCTCTTCCTCCTCCTCTTCCTCTCCTGACAGGGTCTCATGTAGCATAGGATTCCCTTAAACTCACTAGGTGTCCTAGGCCAACTTTGAACTCCTGACTTTCCTGTCTGTAACTCCCAAGTGCTAAGACTGACAATGTGAGCCACCACACCCAAATTTATTCCTGTTTTATAGACAGGAAAACTGGGTGCAGAGAAGTTAAGCCCCTCACCCAATGTCAGATGCCCAAGAGCTGGTCACAAACAGTGAAGTCGTCTTACATGCTCTGCCTTTTAAAGAGGTTTTGTGGTGATTCTCCACGAGCAGTGGAGCAGGGTATCAGAGGAGCTGTGTGCATCAGTCCATGGTAGCTCTTGTAGGTAGGAGACAAGAGAATGAATTGAACAGGCCATTATGAGTATAGAAAGGCCCTCTCTGAGGCAGTTAAAGGGAGAAGGAAGCTGGACTGTGGGGAGACTCGGAGGCTGTAAGAACCTGTACAGTATGAGGAGTTAGAAGAAAGGGGGCTGGAGTGAGCTGAGAGAGTGGAGGACCAGGGAACAGATGAAGATACTGGCCAAAAGGTGCCTAGGAGGGTGAGGAGGCTCAGTCAGTAAAGTGCTTGGTGTGCAAGCATACACATCTATGCCAACCCTGGAGAAGCTAACCAGAGGATCTCTGAAGCATACACACCTATGCCAATCCCGCAGAAACTAACCAGAGGATCTCTGAAGCATACACACCTATGCCAACCCCAGAGAAGCAAAGCCAGAGGATCTCTGAAGTTTGCTGGCCAGCTAGCCCCACCAAATCATGGAGTTCTATGTTTAGTGAGAGATTTGTCCCACAAAACAAAGTGCAGACTGATAGACACCTGGTGTCAACCTCTGGCCTGAGTTCACACATACACACACTTGTGCAAACATGTACACAGCCACCCACCTACAATGAATAAGCATCTCATTAGCTAGGCAGGGTTACATTGAAGTGAGCCAGTGTCTCCTTTCCATTTCTGTACTGTAGCCAGGTAGTCTGTTCCTCCTCTCAAGGTGCGCTGGGGGCAATGGAGACTTAAGCAGCCAGCCCACAGGTGCCAGCCCAGCCCTTGGCTATGCTCTCAAATGTTACTCTTTCATCCAAGTGCGTTCAAGAGTGAATGTAGCCAGGTAGTGGTGGCTCAACCTTTAATCCCAACACTGGGGGATAGGGAGCAGAGGCAGGTCAATCTCTGTGAGTTCGGGTCCAGCCTGGTCTACAGAATGCGTTCAAAACAGCCAGAGCTATACAGAGAAACCCTGTTTCAAAAAACAAGAGTGAATGAGATTGGTTACCTAACACATGGGGGCCAAGTGGGCACAGCCACAGTGAGTATCAGATCTCTGCATCCCTAGGGAAGAACACCCTCCAAACCTTGAGACTCAGGCTTGCCCAGGCCCCCACTGAACCTCTCAGCAGCTTCTACATTCTCCAGCAGAATTAAACAAAGCTGGGCACTGAGCATGATGAGCCAGGCTCAGGGTAAATGCTGCGATTGGATATTTTATATCTGGTGATTTACAACCCTTAGGTTCTGTGACACCAGGGCTCTGAGTCTTGGAGTGGCTAATTCCTCTTAAATTCGTGAGGGCAATGGCTTCCTGCTGGAGTGCCTGACGGCTGTGGCACTTCTCTGCACGGTGCTCCAGAGCCAAGACTGCTGGCTGGACCAGCTCTCCCAGTGGCCTCCACAGGAGGAAATGCCCCAGGCTTCAGCAGACCAGAGCTGGGGCTCAGCCAACCTGCCCAAGCTCAAGCCTCTGCTCTTGTCTCCATGCCTTGACTGTGTCCTTCCTAGGCATGGTGCTCACCTCTTCCCATACCACCTATAGGACATCCTGGCTGTCCTCCTCCATCCCACTCAGCTGTCTATGTTACCTTAGTCCCACCAGAGAGTGGTTCTCTCCTCTCTTTCATGTTCCTCAGCCAGCCAGCCCCTTCAGATGCTGCTCACAGCAGTCTGCCTCAGTTTTCTTTTTTCCCTGAGGGAGCTACCTGTCCCCGACCTGCCCACAAAGATGTACTTAGGGATGCCCTTCCCAAAAGCACAGACATGGGAACACAGGAAGAGATTGTTGGAGAATGATGAGGGTGGACCCTCCCACCCAGATCTCCTATGCACCAATCACCCCTATCAAGATAGCCCTGTAACTTTTACTGCCAAGGAACTGTGCTTCATCCTGGCCCCAGGACATCAAAACCACGCAGAGAACAGGGAGCTGGGGAGCTTCTTCCTGGGATCAGCCTTCAAGAAGACGGGAGTCCATGGAGAGAAACCCCACTTCCTCAACCTGTATATGAGACGACATAGCCAACCCCCCACCCCCCACTGTTCAGTCTTCCAAGGGGAATTCTCATACCTAGAACAAGTCCAACGTATGTAGATAAACATATTTACCAGACCAGATTTGATCTAAACATTTCAATGAAAAGTAGAAACAGCAGGTCTCTGGAGAAGTGGCTCAGTGGATAATGCACTTGACACACACACACCCCCCCCCAGACACAGACACACACACACACCAATAACTCATGCAATGGTGCTGGAGGTGTTCCAACCCTCCTTCAGTTTCGGAGTTCTCTGCTACTCGGTCCCTGTGGCATGGGGTCACAATCCTGCCGGGTGGCCGGGGGGGGGGGTCCGTCTGTGCCTGGGAAATGAGCTCACTGGGGACAGGAAGAGTTCTTTGGACATGACTGCTGCATGTGTGCTGGCTCCCTGGGCTCCTCTCAGGTCTTTACAGCCACATGTGGGAATTGACCCTTGGCTTCTCGGACTCATGGCCTTGTCCTAGTGCCTGTGTGCAAGCTTGGAACCTTCTCAGAGACCTCTAATGTCACCTCTGAGCCAGGGAGACCTGATGTGTTTCTCAGTCTCCATTGCCTTTGTCAGAGCCCCCGGAAAACACTCTGGAGGGTTTTGAGTGACAACAGCTGGAAGTGTCCTCAGGAAGCAGAGAGGAAACAGAGAAGACAGCTACAGGTGGTTACAGGGCAGATCAGCATTGTGGGTTACCTATTCCCACTCCCATGGTTCCCTGGGGCCTCTGGGAGACTGACCATAGCACAGCTCAGCAGACTGCTTCCTTCGTATGGAGATTAAAAGACCCAAATAAAGCTAAAGGCCAAAAATGAAACGCAAAAAATTCCTCACTCATAGTCATCAGACCCCATCTCCTCTCTCTCTCTCTCCCCCTCTCTCACTCACTCGCTCACTCAGCTGTGTTCCTGCTTCTCTTGTGGCCAGGTCCAGGCTGCTGGCCATGTTGGGTCTACTTACAATCTCTCCCATGGACTCTTCCAGATGCCTCTGGCTGTTCTCTCTCTACCCACAATAAAAACCTTCCCCTTAACACACCACTAAGCAGCCATGTCAGTTTATACAGTTGTGAGCTGCCATGTGGCGCTGAGATAACCCAGGTCCTCTGGGTTATCTCACATCAGCCTCCACTCCTCGGTTTTATAGGCAGAGTCTCATGTAGCCCAGTCTGGCCTTGAACTCAATATGCATCCAAGGATAACCCTTGATGCCTGACCCTTCTTCCTCCTCCTATCCAGAGCTGGGATGACAGGCATGTGCTCTTGCCCGGTGTAGAGTGCTAACATCAAACCCATGGCTTCAAGCATACTAGGCTAGCACTCCACCAACTGAGCCACATCCCCAGGGAATTCCCAAGGGAATGTTAATAGTCACAATTGATTAAGAGTTCCTGTAGGTAATCCTTGCAACTCTGACTTTCAAACAGCTACGTCATTCCTAGAGGGCAGAGTTCAGGATACCCCCCCATCCTGGGCATCAGCTCTCAGAGTCTCAAGTCCACCATAGGCATTGGGCCTAGGAAACCAGCAGGATTTCACAGCAGTTGGGACAAAGACCCAGGATTGACAGTGGAGCTGAGTGTAAGAGCCAGTCCAGCCACTGAATATACTTCCTATCTTCCTTGTTCAAGTCATTACCAGGCTGCCTAGGACTGAGGCAGGAGAATGAAGCAGAGTGAGATCCAGCAGCCTACTATGGGTGACTCGTAAAGTTGGCATATGAGGAAAGCAAGCTGTCAAAGAGAAGGGGTGAAGCACCTCTCTGTACACCTCTAAGAGCGGTACAATGTAGAAGCTGGAGCTTCTGTGGTATGTTCTGAAACCTAGACATTGGCTGATATCGGGAGATGTCTTCACTCTCATGGCTCCTGCATGGGCGGCCCCACCTTCAATCAGTACAAAGAGTTGAGATGCCATTTTCCCCTGTGGTGATATTTAGGCCCTGAGGCTCTGCCTCAAGTCTTCCTCTGTGGGTCAAACACTGTCTCGACAATGAGGGCCCCCTGCCTGGGGCTGCAGCTTTTTCTATGAGCTGTGGAACTCTTCATGCTGTGGACCTTACCCAGAGTCAGAGGCAGTCCCCACCCAGTCTCTGCAGCTTCTTCTGAAGCCGTGCAGGATGTGAAACCTGCAAGTACCAATAACCCTGGCCCAGGCTAAGAGTGGGTTCTACCCTGGGATGCAGCTTTGGCTGAAGTCACTGTAAAGTGTGAAAAGCCCCTTGGGCTCTCGGGCTTAACTCAGACTCAAAATTGGTTCCCCACCCTGGGTCCACTTCTTTCTTAAGAAGCCTCTTTGGGGTATGAACCTCCCTAAGCACCTACTATGACCAAATTTTAATGTTCACTATGTTTAAGTTTTAAAAACATTTTGTCTGTGCACTACATGTGAACAGTGCCCATGGAAGCCAGAAAAGGGCATCAGATCCCCTGGAACTAGAGAGTTGCAGACGGTTGTGAATCAACACGTGGGTGCTGGGAATCGAACCAGGTCCTCTACAAGAATGGCCAGTGCTCTTAACTGCTGAGGCAACTCTCCAGCTGTTTTTAATGTTTTTATTAGCTAACTTTCAGTTCATTGTCATCCTTCAGGTCTAAGTTTTTTGTGTATTTAAAAACATACTGGGCTGGGGATGCAGCTCAGGGATAGAGCACTTACCCAACATGTGTAAGCCCCAAAGTTTGACTCCTGAGAGCAGTGATAATAAATTCTAACATGAATCCCTAGGCTTCAGAAGACCCATGGCTGTGAGCAGATCAAAGCTTCTGCCATGGAGAGATATCCTCCAAGAAAAGGGAAGGAGACAGACACCCTGTAGCTAAGGCGGATTCTCACTCAGAGGTGGCCGGGGGACTTGGGGGGAAAGTCTGTGTGGGTAGTCTAGAAAAGAACTCTGTTACACTCTGTATTCTCACTCCCTTTTAAAGGAGCTTGTAGGTATAGCTCCCGTTTTTGCATGTTTCTTCTCTGCCCAGCATTCAGTTAAACAGGAGAAGGACTCCTGGCATGGGATAGTAGGAAGAAGTGCTTTGTAGGCACAAGCTGTTCCCTCTCTCCGGATTAGGTCTGGTGGTGGCTAGGAACCACACAGCAACCCCCAGTCTCCCAGAGGACAAGTCTGGAGAGCAAGCATATTGGTTGTCCTTCAGGCTGGTGAAAGGGTGTAGAACTGCCCTTTGGCATCCACTAAAATAAATTTATGGTACCTTCTCCAGAAAGGCAAAGGCTGACACATCCGACTGTTCAACTCTATTATCAGGATGCCAGGTGGCTCCTAATTCTTCAATGGCCCTGCTGTGACAGCCATGCAATGTGAAACACCTGAACATTCTTTTGGGGTCCTGTTGCAAGAGCACATGGGGATCTCCCTTTATCAATCCCATGGAGTCAGCTGGTAGAGGCAGGCTGTGACTAGGAAGTGCTGGGAAAATGTCCCTATGTAGGAACCATGGATTAACATCTCAGATTCCAGCTCTTTCTGGGAGATTTCTGAAGCCCTGGCTGAACCTCTCCCAGGCAAATTCCACAATGCCCTCCATGTTTCCCTCCTCCTGCCCTCTGAAGCCCAAAGCCACTGTGAACTTTGACTCCAGTCCTCTGTCCCAACTTCCACCATCAGAGAAACCGGAGCAGGAGTGTGGGCAGCTTACCAGTGGCTACACTACTGAAGAAAACATCCTTCCCTTCTCAGCAAACACTAGTTGCCTTAACACCTCAGGGAGGGGCAGCCCCTTCTCCATCTGAGAGAGAATGTTTACAGGCCCCATCTTGTTTAGATAGCCACCACCTTTTGACTTAAAGAGTGCAAAAGCTAGGCCGCACCCAGGAGACAGTGTTCCACAACACATCACCCCTCCCTCCAGCCCTGACATTGTCCTCCCTTCTACAGTGTCCCCTGAGCCTCGGAGGGGTGGTAAACACATCTGTCCTATTTACGGCTGAGCACTACTGACTACACTTATTATCAGCAACCTGGCCACTTACGAGCCCCTCCAGGAACTGCTGCCCATTGCAAAACAAGCTTCCCTGGCCGAAGCTGACAGCACACCAACCCATGGGCGTGAGCATAGGTGTTTGGAAGGCAGTTTGACCAGCACATTGTGTCTATTTAGTGAGACAACAGCAGTAGCTGTGCCAATAGGGCCTGTGACTTCCTCAGGCAAGAGATTTTTCAGTCCCTTACAAAGGCTGCATTTCTCAGCTGCGATTCCAGCCACTCAGGGCCATGTAAGCACTCTCAGCAAGTGAGGCAGGAAAAGAGGTCACTGTGAACTTCCAAGCCATCTCATTCCTAGGAAAAAGTATGTCCTCTCTTCTCCTCCTGACTGGAAAGCAGAAGTGGCAGCCAACTGTGGCCAAGGGGACAAGTGCCTTCTCTTTACACCCTTTGGTGCCTCCTTCCACACTGTATGGAACTGAGGCCTCTGTCAATAGGCACATGAGTGAGTCACCTTGGAAATGTATCCTTTATGTTACTTCACCCCCAGAAGACCACTGACATCCACCTACCGAGGCAGGGAGCCTCCAGCTGACACTGCTAGAAGTCACCTTGGTCCACAGAAGCCCACAATGAGTTATTGAAACTATTCCATTTGCGAGATCAGGTAGCTAGTGTGGGTTGAAATGTGTTCTCCCAAAGCTCATGTTGGACTCTTGCTTGACTCCAGGACCTCAGAACATGGTAGCATTCGGAAACAGCCTTTAGTGAGGTAACCGAGTTCAGGTGAAATTATAGGGTGGGCCTCAATTCAATATAACCTTATAAAAAAGGGTGTTGTTGAGTTAGGGGGGAGGCTCCATCAGTAAAGTGCTTGTTGCACAAGAATAAAGACCTGAGTTTTATCCCCAGAACCCAGAGAAAAAAGCTAAGTGGTGCTAAGCACTGGGAACCCCAATGATAGAGAAAGACAGGAAGCTCCTCAGGGCTTACTGCCCAGTTAGCCTGGCTAAATGAATGAATGACAGAGCCTGTCAGCAAAAACACAAAGGTGCACAGGTCCTGAAGAATGAAACTGAGATTGAGTTCTGGCCTCCATGTGCACATTTATACAGGAAAAGAAAACGAGAAGATTAAAGTATAGCAAGGGTGGGGTGTTAGTGTTCATATGTGTGCTGTGCGTGTACCCAGTGTGGCCTCTGTGTGCTGTGCGTGT
>JADRCH010000127.1:2372821-2418289 GCA_019843965.1 Rhynchomys soricoides | reverse complement strand
CCCTCACAGGAGGTCCTGGCCCCCCCTCACAGGAGGTCCTGGTCCCCCTCACAGGAGGTCCTGGTCCCCTCTCACAGGAGGACCTGGCCCCTCCTCACAGGAGGTCCTGGTCCCCTCTCACAAGAGGTCCTGGTCCCCTCTCACAGTAGGTCTTGGTCCCCCTCACAGGAGGTCCTGGTCCCCCCTCACAGGAGGTCCTGGTCCTGAGAACCCAGGTAGGAAAAAGCACTAAAGGCCAAAAAAGAGGGCCTGCCAGGAGACACCCTCTGAGCTGGGGCAACCTTAAAAACCTGTGGACACAGTCAGCACTGGGTCCTATGAAGATTCACCATTTATCTTGTAAATGTGATTGGCTGAGGATACTGCAGCAATCCAGGAACTCAAAGCGGCATTTGTGTATGCCTGCCCTTCTGGAGCTTATGTTCCAGCAATGGAGTGAAATGAAGTGTTCTGAATCAAATGATTACATCATCTTAGAAGCTGGTAAGAGCCACCGCTGATTGAGTAGGAGGGAGAGTAGAAGTTGGGGTGGGGAGACGAAGCAATGTTAAACAGGGAGGTTTCCGGCTTGGGGGGGGGGGTCGTGGGAATCCCTGGGTGAAGGGCACTCAAACTAGGGGAGACTCCAGGAGATTCTCAGAACAGCAGGAGGCCAGAGTGGCTAGTCAGGGAACAGGAGACAAGAGTCTTGAGCAAGGTGCTCAGGGTCTGTGAGCTCTTTCAGGGCCAAGGGTGACGGCATCACTGATGTCTTAAGATGATTAGTCTGAAAGGAAGATGTTAAAGCTGGGTGTAGTGGTGCACGCCTTTAATCTCAGCACCTGGCAGGCAGAGGCAGGAGGATCTCAAAGTTGGAGGCCAGTCTGGTCTATACAGAGTGAGTTCTAGGATAACCAGGGTTACACAGAGAAACCCTATCTGAAATAAATGAGAGACAGACAGACAGACAGACAGAGAATGAGAGAGACAGTCAGAGAGACATAGACAGAGAGAGATGGAGAGAGACAGACAGAGAGAGACATAGACAGAGATGGAGAGAGAGAGAGAGAGAAAGAGAGAGAGAGAGAGAGAGAGAGAGATATTAAATGACAGCAGACAGGCAGTCACCAACTTCCATCGGTTGATGCAGAAATGAAGAGAGCTTGTAAGAGACACTGTCGAGGACTCTGTGTAACGGGTGAAGCTTATTCAAATCAACAACCCATTCTTTAAAGCATTGTAGGGCAGGGAAAGAAAATGAAGGGTTAAAGAATGACTACAGATCTAGAGCTGTGAAGGAATCTTCACATTTTGCCAGTGCCAGACACAGGAGTGCCACTTGGTGGCAACTCCCTGCAGCTCTCATCCCTGAGAGCAATGCTCCTTAAACTGTGGGTCATAACCTCACACAGGTCACAGAATGGACCATAGGTCGAAAACATAAAGGGTTCTGAGATAAAGTGACTAAGCATTACTTCAAAATCAAACATGTCACGAACCTGGTCTTCCTGGCTCACCCATGTTGCATGACTTCACCGCAGCCTTGCTTCTGAAAACACACACACACACACACACACACACCTTTACCCTGTGCCTGCTGCCATGCCAGGCATCAGCAATGAACGCTAAATATATGCACAAATGCACACACACAAGTCTCTATGAATACTCAACCAAATACTGTGAACGCAGAGTGGGCACAGGGAGAAGCTAAAGGTTCTCAGAAAGCAGAGATACACCGGTAGTGGAGATGAAGGTGACCTGGGCAGAATGCAGAGTGGGAAGGAGGGACAGAGAAGTCATCCCTAGGATGCAAGGAGCAAGGATGCCCCTTGCTCTAGCATCCAGCTGCTGCTGCTGCTGCTGCTGCCGTTTTTCCCTCTGACGTTCCCATCTTCTGCTCACAGTACTCTTCTCCATTGCTACATTTCTCTCCCCCACTTCGAAGCCTCCATCTTCCAGGCCTGCCTCCCAGCTCTGGACAGGGAGCCCCACCCAGCAGCTAGGTCACCAGATAGCTCTCGTGTGAGGTCTCTGATCCCCTCTACTACAGGCCCCCCAGATCTGCTCTCTCCCTAGTAGGGATAGTACTCCTTCAGAACAGCTAGGGGGACTAGGGAAGTTGGGGAAGAGTGGCTCGGAAGGCCTGGCCTTGCAACCACGGGTGATGCTTCCTGTCTTGGCTAGACAATATGCTACCACAGAGGAAGACTGCAGCTGGAAGAAGGCAGAAGTGGCTAAAGACATTTCCCGTCTAGGCTGGGAACTTGGAGTGTCAAGCCTAGGAACAAAAGAGCAGAGGGGAACTTCTCTGATCCCTCAGACTGTTTCCCTTGAGAAGCACTGGACTTGCCTCCTTCCCCTGACTCAGGAAGTCAGCAGCCATATACATAGGACACCAGCCTACCTCACCATGGTTCTCAGGCCCTAAAGGGTCTAGGATCTTACTCCTGGTTAATATAGGTCTTGGCACCAGCCATGGAAGGGTCAGGTGTGTTTGACTTACCCTGTGCAAACCACGCAGGGACCAAGAAGGCTGAAGTTGTTTGTTGCTGTTGCTATGTATTGAAAAGATGAAGTCGCCAGGCAGTGGTGGCGCACACCTTTAATCCCAGCACTTGGGAGGCAGAGACAGGCGGATTTCTGAGTTCAAGGCCAGCCTGGTCTACAGAGTGAGTTCCAGGACAGCCAGGGCTACACAGAGAAACCCTGTCTCGAAAAAGAAAGAAAGAAAGAAAGAAAGAAAAGAGAAAAGATGAAGTCAAAATGAACTTGAACTTTAGTAAATGAAGACAACCCTGCTCTCAGACTGTGGAGCGAGCAAGGGCTCATGGAGAAGGTACGAGGGAGACTTGCGGCTTCCGCTGTGCCAAACCCAAGTCGGCTCCCTCCATAGTCAGACTGCAGAGCACAGTCAGGAGCTTCCAGGCTTTCAGCACTGGCCTGGGACTGCTGGGAGATTCAGCCTCCAGACTGCGGAGCTATAGTCCTTAACCTGCAGCTTGCGGACAGCCACTGTTAGGTCACCCAGCCCCAGGTGTAAGCCATTCTAGTGAATCACCTCTTCTATGTGTGCACTTCTTGTTGGCTGCCGTATGGAGTTCTATCTGCCACAGAACTGTTTGTGCTTCTTGAATTTGCGTTTTCACTTCGACTTCTCATTCATTCACACTGTCTATATTGATTGAAACTTGAAACTATCCCTAATCTCTAGTCTTCTTATGCTTCTATAGACGATGGTTTAGTCTCAGTTTAACCTGCTGACGCATACATCTTCTATTGGGCTGGAAGAGCCATTCTGCCTTTTCTCCTCCCTCCTTCCACAGCCCCGCCGTCCTCCTCCCCTTCCCTCTGCCCTTTCTCCCTCTTCCTCCCACTCCTCTCCTTCCTCTTGCCCCTCCTCCTGGTTGTTTAGGTATTACGTGGGAATTTTCATTTCTCCAGTGGACAGCTGTAAAACTTTAATGCTCATTAATCTCTGGTGAGTTGAATTATGTTGCTGAAACTCCGTGTGTGCTTTGTCCTACCCACTCTATAGCTCTCTTCCAGAGTCTCTGCCCAAAGTCACCTGTGCAATCGCTCACAAGAACCTAGGTCTGAAAGAGGGGAGGCAAGTGTAACCCTGAGCTCTCCTAGAGTGGGAACCCCAACAGGCGTCCATTGCTGCAGAGATGAACTCTGAGAGACAAGCTAGTACTATCTGTTGTTCTGGGCATCCACCCCTAACCCCAGACCCTTACTCCTAACTCTGTCTTCTTCTATTGACAGGTGCACACACCAGCCTGTCTCTCTCAGACCCTAGCATTGCTTGAGCAGGGGACAGAAGGATCTTGTATCCCCACTTAGGACCTAAGCTCATGGAACTCAGGGTAGGGAACACCTTGTAATCACCAGTGGACATAGCAGTGAAGCTCAGGCCCAGTCATGAGATAGCCTCCCTGGCTCCTGAAGGCTGGGGTCTACAGCTCTGGGGGGGGGCTGGTGCTACTGACACTTGATCTTACTAAAGCTATTTATATTCACATGCATTGTGCTGGCTAGTCTCATATCAAGTTGACACAGGTAGAGTTATCTGAGAGGAGGGAACCTCAATTCAAAAAAATGCCTCTGTAACATTGGCTGTAGGGCATTTTCTCAATTAGTGGTTGATGAGGGAGGAACCAACCCATCGTTGGTGAGACCATCCCTGGGCTGGTGATCCTGGGTTCTATAAGAAAGCAGGCTGAGCAAGTCATGAGAAGCAAGCCAGTAAGCAGCACCCTGCCATGGCCTCTGCATCAGCTCCTGCCTCCAGGTTCCATCCCTGTTTAAGTTCCTGTCCACAATGTCGTGGAAGTGTAAGCCAAGTACATCCTGGTCACGGTGTTTCATCACAGCAATAGTGAGTCTAGTGAACAGACACGTGCTTCTGTGCTCACACACGAGGCTGCCACTGGACAGTAAGTAGTGCCACTGGACAGTAAGTATGGGGGGCAGCCTCTCCCCCCAGAATCTCTAGACTCCTATACCATGAACCCCATGCTGAGGGGTCTGAGGATGGACTGCTGACCTGAGTTTGGAAGAAGGGAGTTCTCAGGTCATCCCTCTGTTCAGGTTGGGAGCTCTAATGACAGGGTCAGGGTCTTTTCCTCAGTCCCTTGGGGCAAGGCTGAACCTGCCCAACTCCCTGCATTTCCCTTATCTCGGTTTTCCCTGTGTGGACGTAGAGGTGAATCACTTGGGCCTGCCTCAAGGAAGGATTAGTACAGCTGGGAATGCATCGTAAGTCAGTAGAGTGGTTACACAGAATGCACAAAGCTCCGTGTTTACCCCCTAGTACTGTATAATCCAGGCACGCTGTGATATGTGCATTCAGGGAATGGAAGGAGAAGGATCAGGGGTTCAAGGTCATTCTCAGCTAAATAGCAAGTTCAAGGCTAGCCTGGGCTACATGAGACTCTGTCAAAGAAAGAGGTGCGGGGGGGGGGGGGGGGGAAGTGGAGAAGAGATCTTGTTTTCACCTCTATTGCACAGCCTGAAGGTCTCACCCATTCCCTGCCTTTTTTTCCTTTACCATACACCAGGCAATAAAATTTCCATTCTCCAAGACACATCTCAGTGTCTGCTCACTCAACCACCTGAAATGACACTTGTGCCAGGTGCCAGCCCTCCTCAGAGCTCTAGGCCCCAGCCTTCAGGAGCCAGGGAGGCTACCTCATGACTGGGCCTGAGCTTCACTGCTATGTCCACCGGTCATTACAAGGCATCCCCTACCCTGAGTTCCATGAGCTTAGCTCCTAAGTGGGGCTACAAGATCCCTCTGTCTCCAAGCCATGCTAGGGTCCTCAGAAGGCACAGTCCATGTTTCCATCAGTGACAAGCCTAGCCTCACCACAGGGCCAGACATGGTGATAGATAAGAGAGAGGTAATCGAAAGAAAGAACAAAAGAATATTCTTTAAACATTTGCTCAGGCCTCCCTGCGACCCTCCAACCTAAGGAGCTGAAAATGCTCTGGCACTCAGAAAGGTCTAGCCTGCAATGAAGGGACATACTGAGGAGGTGGGAGCAGCTGTCAGCACCCCACACTGATACAGAACTAAAGCTATTGATCCTGACGGCAATGTGATTGGATCTGCTCTCAAGTGGCTCCCCAGGCCACATCTGCCACCTGGCCTTGACTTAGCCCCATTACGAAGGTCAAGGACACTCCATGTTTCATGGCTACCCTTACCATTCACCAGAACCACCTCCTCCTCATTGACTCATCAGCTACAGCACAAGGCACTGACTGAGACATCCTGAGAGGTGGCTGCAGGTCTGGAGGAGGAGAGGGTGGCTCACACCATAGGGATGCATCGGGCTGGAAGCCAGACAGGACTGGATGAGTAACTGTAGATTCTTTCAGCTGAGCTTGTTGTCACGGGGAATGGCAAGTGATTGTCTCCCCCTCCCCCGCTTCATCCGCTGCACCCGTGATTCTGGCAACTAGAATCTGAGCCAAAATCTGGGAACAGGTTGCAGGGATCCAGTAGAGATCAGCTAGCACAGGACTCGAGTAAGAACAGCTTCAGAAATGGGGCAGAACATGGCTCAGGCTCTCCTGTGACTGTTCTGACGTAGATTTGTGAGGCAAAGGCAGGCCATATGGGAATCCCTTCTGAGGACATGGTGGGAAAGGTAACTACAACCACCACAGGTGCCTGCTCCCTCAGCCTCAGGTGCCTGCTCCCCCAGCCTCAGGTGCCTGCTCCCTCAGCTTCGGGTGCCTGTGCCCTCAGCCTCAGGTGCCTGCTCCCTCAGCCTCAGGTGCCTGCTCCCTCAGCCTCGGGTGTACCTGGTCCCCAAGCCTCATGAAGCCCATCTGCCCCCATCTCTGCTTCTGACCTCAGAGACGTTGTCCCTTCCTTCCTGAAGCCTTTCCTATTACCTAGGTAAACAACAGTGGCCTCCTCCTCAGATTCCACAAGGCTCCCCAAGAGTAGGCAGGTTGACCTCCCAGAGTCTCAGAACACAGACTTTAAGAAGCAGGCGTTGACAGAGGTAACATGGGTTGCATTTTTAAGGTTGGTTTGTTTTTTTGGTTTTTTTTTTTTTTTTTTTGCTGTTTTCCTGCTCCTTTTGTTTCTGAGTGTGTCTTGTGTCCTTTGATGGTAAGGAAGGGTGTATCCCCAGGGAACAACCAGAAAGAAAGAGAGTAGCTTTCACAGCAGAGAACTGGAAGAGAAGCTATTCTCCCTGAGCCATCTTCCTCTGCTGGGGGTTGGGCTGGGAAGGCACCAGGGGGTCTTGCACCAGGGGGTGCTGCCGATGCTGTCAGCTGCAGCCTAGCACCAGCCTTCCAATCTGCAACTGAAGAAGGATCAGAGTGGACAGGCCAGCTATCACCACCGATGGCCTCTACCTCCCTGGTGAAGGTCACAGAGCAAAATTGAGTCTGGCTTCCCACTCCCTTCCATGTACCCGAAAGCCCCCCAAGATCTCTGTCCACAGAGAACAAGAACATGCTAACAGGTTCATAAGGTGAAGCCCTGCAGCCTTTTGCTCAGGCTGGTCTGAAATCCACAGGAATCCTCCTCCCTCAGCCTCCAGAGCAGTGGGAGCACAGGCGCGTGCCACCATGCCCCATTTGCCAATGGGATATCATCATGCTGCAGCTGCCTAGGTGACATATGGGCGTGGGCAGGGTTGAGAGTCAAAGCTCACATCTGGGACTTGAACATACCACCTCAAGAGCTGATAGGCACCCACTGTCCCGTTAGAGGCCTAAGGCCTGAGAGGAGGGTGCCCATGGCCACAAAGGAGGCAAACTCCTGATTCCTGCGCTCACAGTGGCTCCCAAAATCCTAGCCCTAAAGCTCTGGATGGCAGCTACTAAACAGCTTCCTCTTCTAACACGTCATATCTGGAGAAAGGCCTGTGCCAACTAGCCCATTCTCTATACGGAAGCAGAAATTTCAGCGAGTGCCTCTTACCTCTCACCTCAATGCCCTGATTCGTAGCAGACGCCTGGATCAGGATCAGGATCAAGGGGAGAGAGACAACAAGGGAGGTGCGGTAGACTAGGAAGGAGAGGAAAGAGGAAGGTCAGGGGTCGCTTCCAGACTTTTCTGTAATCGACCTCAAGGCCACGCCTACAGCCCGTTTCCCACGTTGCAGGTTGGGAAGGCTGGAGAGTCCTCGGGAAATTCCCGCACCCCTGCTGGCCAGAAAGCGCCTGGAGACCGACTTCCTTCAAGAGGATCATACACCGGACTTCGCGCAGGGACCTGAGGCCCTCTCCACCTCTGCACCGAACCCCGCCCCTCCTCCCACTTTCTATCCCACTGTGCCATCAGCCCCCCACATCACCTTCTCACCGTGACCACTCGAGCTCTCAGAAAACCATCTGAATGGGTTCCCTAAGAATTCGCGCAAAAAGGACTCAGAGTCAGTGACCCCGCGCCCTACGCTAGCACCGAATAATAGCACCGAGCCCTAAAGACAAGCGTCGGAGGTAGAGCAGCCTCAGATCACCCGCTACCGGCCCGCCCGATCTTGGAGACTCAGCACGGGACACTGGCACCCTGGTCCTAGCTCCTGGGGACTCCGGGAGGACGGGTCTGTGGGCAGTCTGGGCCTGAAAAAGGGTACAGGCTTCAGTTCCCGCGCGGGGGCGCTGGAACATTGACTTCGCGTCCCTCACAAACTGCGCGGGCCGAGACGCGTCCAGCTCTCAGTGCACCCTGCCCAGGGAGCGGCCAAGAGGAACCCCAAGTCGCGGCTCCCGGACCCCGGCTGCGCTCCCCTCGGCTTCTCCCTTGTCGCAGACAGTTCCAGTAGCGTGATCCGCCGGACCCCTTCGGAGCCCAGCCTGCAGCTCTGGAAAGCTGCAGCCCTTCTCGTCCAAGAATCTGGGCTGCAAGCCGACGTGGAAACCGGGGAGCCGGCCGCTGGCCCCCCTGGAGCCGACGACTGGAGGAGCTCACTGCCGAGGGCCGAGGGCGCGGTCGGGATTGGGAGAGAAGGTGCGGGCGCGGGGAACGCTGGGCGGTGAGGAGCTCAGCGTCCCGGCATCGGAGCCTAAAGGATGCACGCTAACTAGCAGCTCCCGACGACGCGCACCTCTAGCAGGACTCTGCGCTCACGCCCCCAGGGCGCCCAGGCTCCTCCCCCTACCTTCGCCGAGGCACCGCCTACGCCGCGCCATTGGCTAACCTCGCCGCCCGTCAGACGAGCCCCCGCCGCCCTCCCGGGGCCTGGAGCTGCGCCTCTTAGCGCCCGGGCCGCTGGCCCGCGCCACTCTCCCGCGCTGCACCAGCCACAGACCCGGTAGCCTCTCCCGGCCACCTGCCGCGGGCTCAGGGTGGACCATGCGCCCTCCGAGCCCACCGCCTGCACGCTGGCTCTGCGTGCTGGCAGGAACCCTCGGCTGCGCCCTCGGACCGGCGGTGAGTGTGCGCCCCTCCACCCAGATCCTGGGGATGGGGGAACTGCGGGGGCGGCGGATCCGGGACCATCTGGCCATCGGGGGGCAGCAGGAGCGCGGATCTCGTCTCCTCCCTTCCCCTGGGACCGGATCTAGCCCAGAGGCGTGGGAGCTCGGTGTCGCCGGGTCCCACATAGCCCAACCTAGAGCGCTCACCGTGAGGTGATCCTAAGCCGCGGTGGAGAGGTTGGGGGCGAAAGGGAGCCCCAGACTTGCCTTGCGATGAGTGCCTGTGGGAGTACGTGAGGAGGAGAGCTGTGAGTGGCACGATCGATCGGGTGAGATAGGAGATCCTGTAGACTGTCGGGTGGGAAAGAGGCTGTGAGTGTCTGGAAGCCTCTCTGGTTATTTTGTGAACTTGTGGGATGAAGACAGCACAGCATCAGACACAGCGTTAGTCCTTGTACCCTGGGAAGGGGTCCTTGGGATCTGGTGAGACTCTCCTTCTTGTGTTCTACCTCCTGTAACTATAGGCTGATGGTGAGCAGGTAAAGGTCAGAGTTGGTGACAGGAACAGGCATGTGTTGGGAAAAGCAGGGGGGCTTGCTACCTGTGGCTGGGTCAGGCTCACCAGAGCCATGGGGCAGACACCTAGCACCTCCTCTGAGAGTAAGGAAGACCTCAAGACTCAGAGTCCTCCTAAACCCGTTTTACAGAAGGGCAGAAGGAGGCCACAGGAGCCACAAATGCCCCTGCCAGCCACACTTGGAAGGAGGTAATCTTCTGCTCCCTTTCCTCCAGGCCTGTGGAGCTGTTGCTTCAAGATTGTCTTTTTCTTAGTGGATTCTGGTCTAGAATAAGCAGGCTGCCTGGAGGAGGTGGAGAATCCTGGTCACCTAGTGTGGTCTATCCCATGGTTCCTCCCTTATCACCATCTCCACCAGGGCAGGGATCAGGACATGAATCTGTTTCCACCTAGCTGGTGTCTGGAACACCCTACCCTGGGAAAGCTGCCCCACCCCCAGAAGGCGCTGCCCTCTGAGAATTGGCGAGTGCTATCCCCTTCCTCCTGTTCATAGTCCCTCTCCACGCTCCAGGCTTCATCAGACTCAGGCCCTCAGTGTCACAGTCTTCAAGCCACACCAGCAACCCTCCAGCCTCCCCAGCTCTGTCCCAGATACTCCACTTTGGATAAGCCAGGGGGATTGGGACCACTGGAGGCCTCTGACCCCAGGTACCATCCATTTGGAAACAGGTCAAGCCCAGCCCCTCCAATACCCACCATCCCATCTTCCCACTTCTTATCCAGTGGCATCAACTCTGGCTCCTCCTCCACGGAGCCTTCCCTGGTTGCTCGTGATCTTTCCACTCCAACCCCATCTTCAGTTCCACCAGCCTCAGCTGTTATGTCCATCAAGGGGAATGAGACTCACTGTCCTCTTGGTCCACAAAACAAGGGGAAGGGACTTAGCCTGGACTGGAGGAGGATCCCAGCTCCTACGGTTCTCTCCCCGTCCTCATTTGCTCCCTCCTGGAATGGACACCCAGTGTTCCTGCTCCAGCCAGACTGGGGGGGGGGGGGGACATGTTATCAGAGTCATAAAATGGCAGCTGCAGGGTTCACAGTGAAGGCACAGAGCCTTATCACTCTGTTTATGGGGCCCTGCCTTGGCCTAGAATGGGAAATCTTTGAACGGAGAAGCCAAAAAAAAAAAAAAACAGGAAAGAAAACTTCTGTGTCCCAAAGGAGGAAGTGAAGTGTGTCCCAAGGCCTTCCATAGCTCCTCCCCCCTGGGCAGCAGACAGGTGCCCAGTGCCAGGCTGGTGGGGACACTCAGACTAGAGACAGTATGAGGTCCTACCTTGCAAGCGTCTCCACTGGAGGAGCTCGTCACAACCAGTAACCTCAGATAGATATGGGGTACAAAGTCTTAGAACTGAGGGACAGGCCTGCTGTGACAGACAGACAGACAGGGAAACCCAGAGGAAGAAGCAGGGCAGTGTCCTGAAGTTTGGCTACACTTGCCAACCTTCAACTGTGAACTGTGAAAACAGCCTTTGTTAGCCTGGCTTCTATCCGAACCTGGATGGCTGGGATGGAAGGCAAGGCTGGCCCCTCTGAGTGTTCCCCGGGCAGGCCACACCTCACCAGAGGAGTCCTTTCTGGACACTACTAACAGCCTTTCCAGGATCTGCTCACTGCTACCCAGTCTTCTGGCCTCAGCAAACCATACTGTGATCTTTAGGAAACATGGTGGCTCCTGGGCCAGAATACCTTCTGGAATAGAGAGATGACCTCAGTTATGTCTGCCCAGGACTCCTGGGCACTCTGCATGAAAGATAGAACTCTCTTTAGATGTATATGCTTCCCCATCCTGGAGTCTGGAGACCTAGCCTCCTCTGAGGCTTCTGTAGCTAGCATGGGAGCCACAGCTTGGGACAAGAGCCTTGGACCCTGCCCCTCCCCACAGCCATGTCTAGTTGGCTTAGGAAACATCTTTAGTATCCACAGAAAGACCTGGTTTCCTCATCTCTGAAGGGACCAGAGAACCCTTGGCCCAGTGTGAAGAAGAGTTGGGGAGGCAGGGCTGAGCTGGAACCAGCCCCACTCTTTGGCTGAGGCCTGATCTTCTCAGGTCTCAAGTGAGACAGGGTTGGGTGTCCAGACACGACCTTCATGGACTCTGAAGGAGGAGGTGATAGTAAAGATGTCGGGTGGCCCGTGTGACAAGTCATCTCTGCTCCTTGGTACCTAGCTTGGACCTTTTATATAGCCAGGGCATGTGAGATCCACGGAGTAGGTGGGGTGTCTTCATGAAGTGTCTTCAGGGCCTCTCTGAGGAGAGTGGGCAATAGTTGGTGGGACATCTCCAAGTAAGGAACACCTTGGTGACGTCCAGCTTGTGACGTCACCTGACGGGGGCCTCTACCCGGCTTCCGTCTCTCCTCTATCAACCCCTCCATTTGGCCTCTTGGTTCATGGACGAGGGCTGGAGGCTGGAGACAAACGTGAGCCTCACCTTTCTCTTAGTCTCCCAGGCTTTGCCCCCTGCCCCATTCGGATTCCTAACCTGAAAATAAGCAAGTAGAAAGAATATCGCGATAAAGTGGTGAATGGCGGCTCATGCCTCACTCAAGAGGCTGAGGGAGGAGGAATGAATTCAAGGCCAGCCTAGGCTCTTTGGTGATAAATAAATAAATATATAAATAAGAATCGCATAATGAGGGACAGGAGAAATGGCTTGGGAGTTAAGAGCGGCATCCTGCTCTTGCAGAGGACCCATTATTGTACACCTCCCACTATCCATAACTCGGCTCCAGGGCATCCAGCGCCCTCCTGTGGCCTCCTTGGGCACCTGCAGGTATGTGGTGCACCCACATGCACTAAGACACACACACACACTCGCACATAAAAGTTTTTTTAAATCTTTGTAAAAGGATAGTATAATGAATATACAAACATTTCCTAAGTTTGACATTGACTAATTTCGATGTTTAATATTTACATCATTTGTTTATTTTGGCTAAAATATATTTGAGTCAATTAGAGGAATGTTGACCTTTAACTCCTTGGTTCAAAATGCATCTCTAAAAGCAAAGACCACTTTCCTGTGTGCTATGACATCCTGGTTACAACACCAGTCACCCTCATTCCCATATTTAAGTGTTCTCCAACCACACTTAAGCACCACAGGATGAACAGTGGCATCCTCAGAGGGTTTTCTTGTTGCCATGGCTCTTCTGTCTGACTGACGGGGTCAGATAGCCAGCAGGCCGGCATTTGGGGTGAGAGTGAGGTGCGTTGGCAGTAAGCGTTGGGTAGGGCTTTCCCACGCACGACCAGCCCTCTATGTATTCTATCTTATGTGGCTCAAGAGTCTAAGATCCACATCTCTCAGGAAGTGCCTTCTCCTAGCTACCTTCAGAAACAAGTTCTTCCTGCATAACAGGTCACTGGGGGAGGGGAAGAGTCTACAGGCTGGCATCTGTAAGTTGAAGACTTGCAGCCTTGGGCTCCTTGGGTGGTTGGTGTGTGTGCAGCATTCTGCAGGTGATAGATATCAATACTAGCAGCACCCACAGATCCTGGTCCCTCTTCTCCAGGGGTGCCCAGACAACAGGAGCTGTAAATTGAACATGTACCCTGAAAGGTTTTCTGCCCTAGAGGAAACTTTCCCAACAAGTGTACTGAGGGAGCAGGTTGGCTGAGCTGAGATTCCAGCATTTATGAGAGCCCTTGAAAGTGTGTGCTCTCTGTCTGACTGACTGACTGACTGACTGACTATCTGTCTCTGTGTTTAGTCATATAGTTGTCATTGTTGTTGAACAGAGCTGGGCACAGTGACATGCACATAGTCTCAGCACTGAGGAGGCTGAGGCAAGAGAATCAGAAGGGAGAGCTGAGCTCTGGATCTATAACCAAAACAATGTCAAAAACAAATGAGAGACAGTGTACGGGGTAGGGGAAGGAGTTTAAAATGAGCTGGGCATGGTAACACTCACTTGTAATCTCAGCACTCAGGAGGCTGAGGCAGGAAGATTGCCAGAATGGTTTCCAGATTAGCGCCATTGTAAGTAAGGGGCTGTGTGCATTCACAGAAAAGTTTGTGTAGGGGCACCCATTTTGTTTTCTTGGGTAAATGCCTGGGCTGGCTAGCCAGATGTGCACCACTGTACGTGGCTTTTACCTGGGTGCTAAGGATCCAGACTCAGGTCCTCATACTCGCTCACTCAGCAAATACTTTACAGATGGGGGCATCTCTACAACCCCCTGGAAAGCTTCTTAACCTCCAAATGCAGCTCTGTATCCTGATTTCTCTGCTTTCCTCACTTTGCACATGCATGTACACACACACGCTCACATACACACAACTACATACACACACACACACACACACACACACACACCAGTTTGAGTTATACTTTTCTCACTCTGAGCATGCAGCTGTCCTCAGGAGGAGCCATGATTCACAAAATGTGAATCAGCTGAGAGGGAAGATTCACGTTCTTGGGGAAAGGGAAAAGAATTCAGATGTGTTAGACATGGAGCGAACAGGCGGCCCGAAACCTGTCCGTGACTGGTTATGGTTGCCACTTGTCAATGGGTAGGGTGTTCAGACTGCCTGCACATTTGAAAGGCATATATGACAGGGGCAGGCCTGACCTGACATGAGAACTGAGATAGGGCTTCAGTCATAACTGCTACCTACTTACAGCCTACTGTGAGGCTTGAGTTGTTGGCATGTAAAGCCAGACATGATAGGCTCGTGCTGTTGGGAACAATAGTGTTTTAGGGGACTGGTGCAGATGCGCCAGAGTAAATCACCCAGTCACCCATCCATGTAGTAGCCACCTGTCTGATCCAGAATCTGTGGTCCTCACAAGGCTCTGCCATCTCCTCAGGGGCTGTGCCTGTGCCCATGCTTACAAAGACTGTTTTTTTTTTAAATTAGAAAAACGTACAGATTTGAAGTGGCAGCTCAGCAACTTAAGGTGTGGGGGCAGGGGGGTTGTGGTGTTTGTGTGTGTGTGGTGTGGGGGTGTGTGTGTGCATGTGTGGGGGTGGTATTTGTGTGTGTGTGTGTGTAGAGTGTGTGGTGTGGGGTTGTGGGGTGTGTGTGTGTGGTATGTGTTTATGTGTGTGTGTGTGATGTGGGGTTGTGGTGTGCATGTGTGTGCACATGCTTGCATGCGTGTGTTGGTGTGGTTAACTTACCACACCTTCCACCTTTCTGCCAGGCTTTCTCATGCCCTCAGCAAGAAGATGGGGTCTTTAGTCTCTACAGAGCTTTCCTGTTCTTCTGGTTATCAGGGTGTTTCTGCCTAGCATCATGTGATCTTGAGTTCAGGCATGGGGGACACATAAATGGACAGCAGTATGTGTGACGGTGTCTATATAGGGCTAGTGCAATAGGAAGACATTAAATAGGACCAAGGTGTCCTACCAACTACTGCCAATTTCCCATCTCCTCTGATGGTCCCAAATTCTATGACAGGTCACAGTGGTGCAAGTCATTCATAGTGATTCCTAGAGTTTAGAATTCTGCAGACCACACACTTTCCCTGGCTAAGTCCACCTCAAGCTACCTGTCCCCCCAAAGACACTTATTTCCCTGTATCCAACCACATATAATGTGACAGGTCTTTGCAAAGTGTGTGCCCCTACCTTCACCCCACATCTTTGAGGATTCCCCTAAGAGTCAAAGCTTATACTTCAAAACTGACATCCTAGGTCCTTCCCAAGTCTAACCCCACTTCATCTCCATAACTCTTTACAAGATATTCCCAGAACTCCTCGCCATATCTACACAAGGCTTCCGGCAACCTCCCACATAGGGATTTCATGTCTGCCTGTCTGTGTGTACCCTGGGATGCTGACCACCCCTCATTGTCTGACTCTTCCTCATTTTATAAACTCTCTCTGCGACCCACCCTGATACTCACTGTCTACCTAGTCCCCAGCCTGGAGCTCATCCAGTGATCAGCGAGCTTGGCTGTATTTGGCCAAGGAATTTTCCAATGTCCACCGTGTATCTGAAGTCCAGAAGGGTAATGAGGATGTTTAGAAAAAGGAGATGTAGAGGAAGTCCAAGGGCTGCCTGAATTTCTCAGTGATAAGGGCCAGAGGGAGCTGCCCTGGCTCTGTCCTCCCAAGGGCCATGGTTGACCAGATGGCCAAAGGCAAATCTCTGGCAAAAGATTGATGCTACACAGACTAGGGTCAGAGACTTGGGTCCTATCTGGGAATGTGACTTACTGAGTGACCTCAGGTCCCTCTCTGGGTCACCATTTCCTCTACATTCCTCCAGACAGGGGTATTTACCCAATTACTGGATACCATACCTCTTCCTGGTTCACAGCTCTCCGGAATTCCAGATTACCCTGGGGACTCTTGGATCCATGCCCCTCTCCTCTCCCTGACCCAAAACCATGCTCTGGGGCAGTGCTCCTGGACGGACAGTTGCATGGTGCCAGCCAGGATTCTGTTAAAGGGTAGGAGGCATAACTGGCTAAGAACTGGTACCCCACAGTGATTCAAAAAGGAACATCTGGGGAGATGGTTGTTGGTAACCCACTTGCCATACAAGCACAGTACTTGAGTTGGATCCCTGGGACCCATGCTAAAAATAGAGGAAGAAACAGGAGGAATAGAGGGAGGAAAGAAGGAAGGAAGGAAGGAAGGAAGGAAGGAAGACAAAACTGAGTGGCTAGCAAGAACTTGACATCTCAGTGCTGAGGAATCAGAGACGGGTAGATCCTTAGGACTTGCAAGACAGCCAACCCAGTCTGTTTGGCATGTTCTAGTCCAATGAAAGCCCCTCTTCCAAAAAAACCAAGGTAGATGGTTCCTGAAGAACAGTGCCTAAAGCTAATCTCTGGTCTCTTATGTGCATAGTCACACATTTGTGCACATGTACACACACACACACAATATATATATATGCATACATATATACATGTGCATGTACATATACATGTATGATGTATGTATATATGCATGTATATGTACATGGAGATACATATACATGTTTAGATGCTTAGAAAAAGGGAAAGATGGGAGAGATGATCTGAGACCAGCCTGAATTCCTCAGTGGTAAGGGCCAGAGGGAGCTGCCCTGGCTCTGTCCTTCCATATATGTATAGAGTACCACCTGGCAGTCTTTATGGTCGCTACTCTGGCTTAAGAGGGACCCTAAAAGCGAGAGGCATCCACTGTTCTCTCCTCACACTGCAAGAATGGACATGGTGGGTTCCTGGGACAGGAAAATTAACTGGCTTGAGCCATAACCAAGGCTATTGGCTCGCATTGTGGGAAGATCTGGCTTCAGACATGACCCGCCTTCTCTGTCATGCAGCTCTGGGTTTTCTCTGAGTCCATCCTGCCAACCCTCAGTGGCCTCATCTTCATGTTCTGTTTGTCAACATTACCACAGAAGCCCCAGCCTCTGATCCTTTGAGGTTTTTCTAATTCAGTGGGGAGAATTAAACCTACTTGCCTAGCTTAATCCAAAGTCCCAGACATGCGAGCCTTCTGCCTCAGAGGAGCCTAGCTTGGGCTGGGTGCCAGGCGCTGAGGCTGGGAATACTGACTGACTTAAGTCTTGGTCACAGCAATCTTCTGCAAGAGTGTTGACCAGGCGCAGTGACGGAGTGGGGGGTGGGGGGGGTCTTCCCAATTGAGAACCTGGCACCAGAGGAGAGAAAAGCTTGTGCTTGCAGCACTCGTATAGACACAGCTGGCATCCGCGTGGTCCATCCTGCTTTCAAACTCCTGCACAGTGTTGACACAAGGTAACAATGTGAGGAGGACCCCGAAAGTCTGGGGTGAGGCTGCAAATCCAAAGGCATCTGGCTGTTGGTAGACTGGTGCCCGGGAGGACACCAAACAAGGTGGAATGGTGATGGACAGAGTTGGCCGGCCAGCCTGACTTCCTCTTTCAGAGGTCCCCCCGAACTACCCTATGCCCCACACCTAGGGATGAGTTAGTCACAGATTCCCAAAGCCACACTGATACAAGTGTTCTAACTGAGAAGGTAGAGCATGTGATCCCTAAGAGGATACAGAGGCACCAGGTCTCCTTCAAACTGCCTTTCGCTTCTTTAAGCGGTTCTACTGAAGGCTCCATGACAGCACCATGCTAATTTCCTTATGCCAAGCTGAAAAGGACTTAGCAGCCCAAGTCTGGACTCCAGTTGGCTGGGTACCTGTGTTTGCTGTGTGACATCCAAGCCTGGACAAGTGAGGTGTGGGTGGCAGGGACTTCCCATGGATCTGGGTTAGGACAATCACAGTGCTAGTTGGACCACTGGTGACCTGGGAAATGATGAGGCTCACAGGAACAAGAGACATACTGGGGTAGAAGGGACCTTTCTCTTGGTGGTAGTGGAGAGGGCCCTGCTGTCTGGGTGCAGGTCAGTCACTGGGGTTGACTCACATAGACCACTGGTCCAATTCTATGTTCTTCGATGCTGCTGGCCATGAGATCCCCTTACAAGGAGGAAACACAGGGAAGCTCCCATGTCTGTGTTACATCAGCAGGCCGTTAAGTCGGGGGGAGGAGGAGAACTGATGTCCATTTTCCAGGTAGAGACTGAGCCCCAGGTATGAACACTGCAAGGTAGACTCGGAGTCTCTAACCCTGAGGTCTCTGGAGCTTTACCTAGGGCACTGGTGGAGGCTGATGCTCTCCAACCCAGGCAGACAAGAGGAAACTGACAGAAGATTGCCAAGAATAGCAGCTACTTCCTAATGTCAGAGGCAGACTGAAGCTGTCCTGTTCCAACTGCTCATCCACAGAGGCCTTTATCTTCACTTCTACCCCCAAGGCCCAACATTGCCCCTTGGTCCCAGACAGCCACTACTCAGACTCATATCTACCCCAGTGCCATGTCTTGTCATGATGTCTGCTCACCTCATCCTGCTTCTGGGTTAGGGCTTGCTGGAGGGCAAGGGAGAATCAGGGCTTCTCCACCATCTCCTCTCCCAGCTTTCCAGAGGCTCCAGAGGTTGCTTGGGGACTGCAGATTTCTTGTGAGGCCCCGCCTACTTGCTTAAGCCTCCCTGGTCCTTATGGAGTCCATTTTAGTTTTTATTTTTCTGTGGTGAAGGAGACGGTGAAGAAGTGTTGGTACTGCTTTCCCATCTTCATGAGCAAGAATGAGCAGAGGCTCCTTCCATGAAGGAGGTGCTGCAGCCGGGCTCCTTTGTTCTGCCTGGGCTTGGCCCCAGGAGCCAGAGGCTTGGATCCAATGTCCTATAATGGAATCACTAGCAAGGGCCCACCCATAGAGGGAGATTGAGACAGGGCCAGAGTAGCAGATCCTAGTGATCAGTTCAAGACCCTAGGGAAAAGCTCTTGCCAGCGTCAGAATCCTTACAGCAGCTGCACTGCTTGGGAGCCAAGAGTCTTGAGAGGGTCCTCGAGGCAAAAGCTGGGAGTCAATGAGAACATTTGAGGCACACAGGTTGGGATCAGGGTGCTGTCTAGGGCTGAGGTAGAGATGGTGCTCAATCTGGGGCTTTTGTAGGGAACAAATGAGAACTGGGATAAGGGCTACAGAGTGGGTTGGAGTTGAGGTTCGGTATGGGGCTAGGGTGAAGACCTTCGCCAGAGTGAATATCCAATGTGGAACCCAGATCCCCAGGCTAATCCCCAGGTTCAACCTTGGCTGACCCAGCTTGGCCCTCTGCTCCTCCTCTAGTCTTTGGTTGAGGCTGAAACCTTCTGTCTGCTTTGTCTTCAGGGCAGCCAGGCAGCCAGCCCACACCAGGTGTGTGAGTACCTGCAGCTGATTGAGATACAGCAGCAGCAGTGCCTGGAGGAGGCCCAGCTGGAGAATGAAACCACAGGTGAGCCGGGCGCGAGCGAGTGGAGGTGTCCCAAGTTCCCTCGTGTCACGAGCCCAGTCCAAAGCATGTGGCTCCCATGCTTTGGCATCCCAGTCGGATGGGGATCCAGGGCACTGGTCATACCCCAGAGCTCTGGGCCTCAGACACAGCAGAAGGGCCACAAGGCCACCATGCTTTCCTGACCCCACCCACATCTGGGGAATTCCCAGCTCTTATCTGGGAACTGCCTTTAAGGGTCTAGCCATGACTGCTGGGCTACCCAAGGAGGGAGACAGAGGGTACTCAATGGTAAGGGTTTTCCATGATGAGGCTGGTAGCTTCCATGAGCCCCAGCCTCTCCTCACCCACCATGGGGCACCCCAAATCAACTTCCTCAATCCCTGACTTATCTAGAGCTTAGGAGAGACTAGTTGGCCAGATCCTGCAACAACCTATCAGGACAAATGAGAGAGAGCTCTGTCAATTTGGCTTGGTTATTCAGAGTTGAGAAAATTTGAAAAGTTGTCAGGTCTAGGGAAGCAGAGGGCCTGGGCGGATGGGAAATTCAAGCTCACTGTATTAGAGGAGAGCTACCATGGTGGGGCAAAGACAGGCAGCAGGGACTCCATTCCAGGTCATCTCCCCAGGTTGGGCTTATGGTTACATAATGGGAGCAGGGTGCACCTGTCCAGCTTGCTGGCTCCTGGCTCCCAACAGCACTCCGAAGCTGTTATGTAATCGTTTTGGGTCCCTCCTTAACCCTGGTGCACAGACTTCCTGTGCTCATGAGTGGAAGCGGGTACATACTCTCACAGATGGGCCTGGCCTGAGCCACACTTTATAGTGGGATGGTCCCCTGACTCCTGTGACCCTGAGACCAAGGTCTGGTGGGTAACTAGACCTGCCTACTATATGCCCTACCCTATGCTGCCAGACTGCAGACTGGCCTCAGCAGGCCTCAGGATGGTGGGCGAAGCCCAAGAAGCTCAGACTCCAGACCCTGGGCCTCATTGCAGCTCCTCTCCAAACTCATCCCCAGAGCAGAGACCGGCCACACTCATGATCCTAATGAGGTCACTGCTGGCACAGGGTGCCAGTGGAGTGCCAGCGCCCCATACACAGCAACCAACCTGGGACTTGGAAGAAGGCAGGCATAGGTGTGCAAACTGCATGTCTGCACTGACTGCTGCTGAGGTTCTTATACACGTACATTCACGTGGATGTAGGTGGGCACTCCTGGCCCAAGTCTGACTGAGGCTGGCCTTCCGGAGTCTATCTCTCTGCCTGCCTCTGAGTATCTCTGTAAGACAGAGGCCTGTATCTGTTCAAACCTGGATGTGACAGGTGTGTGGTGTCCCTGCCTGTCCGCGAGGGTGCACCAACGTATGTCCTGTCTGTGTATGTCACTCCTCTACTCACGTGGTGGCCTGCCTTCCCATACCCATGCATGTAGATCTGCATGGATGCCTGGGCTCAGTATACCTGAGAGTGCATGTGAGTGTATGTCCTATGTATAGGAGCTTCTGTAAAATTGACTCACTGGGGCCTTGTGCCAGCCTGCCTCTCCACCCCTCCTCTCGGCATTGGGGTCTTAGCCCTGAGTGGGGAAATCTCCCAGACACAGTCATTTCTAAAAACTATAAGCATTTGCATGACTGTTATTCCACCATGACCTCCCAGGCCAGCTGCCCCAGCAAACCAGCCCTGAGGCACCCCCTGCAAGGATCCTCTGAACCCACACCCCACGGGCCTCTTTTCCTCAGTTCCCTGCCTGCGTGCTGACCTGGGCCCAGTACCAGTTCACAGCATGCCATTAGCTGTGCTGCACTTCTTTGAGGCCAAATGCAGCGTCCCCACAGGGCAGAGCCCAGTCTCTTCTATTCTTTCCCACCTCTGGCGTTGCTGAGCACAGTACCCAGCACCCCCTAGCCCCCAACACACACACACACACACACACACCTCTTCAGCTCAGGCTGGCAACTCTGAAAGTCCAAGGCTTGGCAGAGACCCAGACACAATAGCTGGTCTGCAAAACAAGGTGTGCCCTGCACTGTCATCAAGGGTACATAAAGTCCAGCGGCAGCCAAATTCCCAGAGAAATGCTACCGAGCCCTGCAAATCAGGAGAGGAATGTGTGAATAGGTGAGAGACTTGCCACACCTCATCCTGCCCTGCGGGGTTGCCTCCATTTCCTCATCTGTGAAATGGCCTGGGTATATAAGCTACTGATTTAGAGACTGAAACAATGTTGCAACATTCCAAAGCTGGTACTTACTGATGTTAATTGAAACAGGTCATAAATCAGGAGCAGATTTGCCGGGCCTGAGGGGGTCTTGTATGTCCTCCTAGGAGCAGAAGATGGACCATCAGCCAAAGCAAACTGGGATTCAGGGGAGACAGAAGGGAAATGTTTATGTGGGGGGCCCACCTGAAGAGAGGCTGTTCTCCCTGCGGGTGTCACCTGACTGCTGCAATTCCGGGAGGCCCCGCCCCCTCCCACCTCACTCCATCCCTTTGCTGCCACATGACCACAGCACTGAGAGTCCTGCTCTTAGCCCAAGTGGGTGCATTCCTTCACCTCCTCTTCCCAGGCCCCCTTCTTGAGAACTTGAACCTTCGGACCTGGGCTGGTCTGGGCTTGGCCCAGCTGCCATTGACTTTGACTCTGGGGTTGGGTTTCCTGAGCAAATCTGTAGGGCTGGCAGCATTGCAAAGAGACTTGCACCCACAAGAGGGGGGTCCAGAGGAGTCATCTCACCACAAGGGCACCCATTTTTTAGAACCGCAGGAGACACCCCTTTACATCCTCACCAGCCAGTCTCAAACACTAATAAATCTTTACTCACCGCCAGATTGCAGTGCTTTGCAAGCTCTGTGACGAGCCAGCTGCCACCAGCATGCTCCGTTGTACCCGGAATCCTACAGCAAACATCTCCAACGCTGCCTTTACTATTATAAAACAAAATTCAAGTGGCACACGCTCGTGTTTTTCAACAATGACAGTCTTTAACAGAGCCTCTTGGGATGGATCTTGCTTTTTTTTTGAATGTGGATTAATAGCCTTATCTGTGTCAAGAAGGCAGGCACAAACTGCAGGGCTGAATTGCTTGAAAGTACTGCCGGTAATTTGGTAATATAAGATTTTGAAATCTAAATGTCTGTTTTCTTATAAACCGTAAAGATGAAGGCCACTCATTGTGCTGCTGGAAATATATACGACACTCTATAAAAGAAAGCACAGAAAGGAGAGGTTTATAATCAAATGCCTTGTGCATGTGCAGGCGTGATGGCAGTAAAAGATAAGAGGGTACAGTCTGAAGGTTGTGCCTATAAATACAAGCACTGGGAACAAGAGAGCTATAAACGCAGATTGAAGTCTACGTCTGACTCAGATACCACAGGCACTGCTGCAGGTGACACGGCTCCCGAAACTTCAACCGACTCTCATTAAAGTTCAGAAAAAGTAAAATGCAGGCTAGGCTCCCTTTTCTCAGTGAATGCTTCCCTGGAACGCTCCACAGAAATAAAGCCAGTGCTCCGGGGACTTGGATGCCGGAGCCTCAGCTCTTGTCATTCAAAAAGACTGACACCCATGCAAGTGTTCAGTAGCTCATCCAGAATGAGAGACAGTTTCCCATCAGGCAGAACGAGCTGGGCTGCATGCCTGGCATCTCTGCTGCTTGTCTTATCAAATGGGGATGTAGCTCAGTTGGCAGTTAGTGTCCTGGGTTTAATCCCTAGCACCATATAAACTGGGCATTGTGGTGCACACCTGTAATCTTAATAGAACTCAAGAGACAGAGACAGGAGGACCAGAAGTTCAAGGTCTCCCTCAGGACCAAAATAAAAAAATAAATGATGCCATGTAGGGAAACTATCCTTTATGGAGAGAGAACACTCTCCTTCCCGTCAGCACAAGACATGTGCATTCTCTGAGCAGGCGTGGCTTCCACTCAGGCAGGAGCCCCTCTAAGGGAAGAAGGAGGAAGAGAGTCCTCACTATGCTCATTTGATGACCCGTACCCTCTGCCTTCACCCCACAGGCTGCAGCAAGATGTGGGACAACCTCACCTGCTGGCCGACGACCCCTCGGGGCCAGGTGGTAGTCCTGGACTGCCCCCTCATCTTGCAGCTGTTTTCCCCCATTCATGGTAAGAGCCCTGGGCTGAAGCTGGGTTCAGGATCAGCCAGGGGGCTTTGCCACTTAAGGAAGTGGGAAAGCTGTCTGAGGGACTAGAGGAAACTGGGGGCTTCATGGCCAAGAATAGCATTGGGTCTGGAGAAGAGTTGTGAGATTTGATTAGCTCTTCACATAAAGATAAGCATGTGGGAAGGGCTCACTAAGTATTTGCTCAGCAATTGATAACTGATTGACCGGCAGGTCTAACTGAGTTATGGCTCCCATGTTCTTGTTGTCTTGGTCGTGACTCAGTCTGTCAAGGCCTGGAACAGATGACCTTTGGGGCCTAAGGAAACTGTCACACAGCATTGCTTACACACCTTGCCATGTTCTATTTGATCAATCATTCACATGTAAGACAAAAGGGGACCTCTAGATCACATTCAGTCAGTATGAATGTGGTGGCTTCCATTGCACCAAGCTCTGCTCCCCAAACAGCGGGAAGGGACTTTGAAAACTGCCACCCGCTTGCCCTCGGGGAGACTCAGTGTTAGCTGGAGACACCTTTAAGTGAGACAATAAACAAATGTATAATAAATGGGCAGAGTCCCTGGGAGGAAGGAAGAGATGGGTCATCCCCTGATGCCCTCTGAGATGAGGACCTGACAGGATGTGAACAAGCTAGCTCCTCCATAGGCACAGCCATCCTCACCCCAGAGTGTACCTGAGTATGGAGATCTGAGCCCTCAGTCCCCAACGGCCAGATGACCTTGTGAAGTGAGCAGCCTGTGCAGCTGTACTCCATGGTTCCAGCTCTGAGGCTGATGGAGAGAAACGGGAGACTAGAGCTAGTGACTGGATATACGGCAAGAGTGTGAAGGAGAAGATACGCAGTTGGCCTTCCATCCCAAGGGGGCCATTTGCAAGAGGGATAAGGTTGATGCTCACTCCTGTGCTTTGGGGAAGCAGGGCTGAGGAAAGCATACCCCCCTCCCTTCCCTACAAAGAGTCTTGTTTCCTATGGGAGATTAAAAAATATCAGAGGGCTAGAAGGAACTATTCTACTGTGGCCGGATAAAATGCCTGCAGGAAGCCTGGGGAGTTAGTTCCATGGGCAAAACCCTTGCTGTGCACGCATGAGGACGCCAGTGTTCAGATCCTCAGCACCCTTGTAAATACTTGGGGTGCATCTGCAATCCCTGCAGTCTCAAGACAGAGACTCCAATTAAAGGCAGAGCTGACAGATGTGGAAAGAAAATCCAGAGGCTAGATGAGTTAACGAGGATCCCAACTGACAGGCTACTGGAGGTACAGAGCCCAGACACAGCACCCAGACTGGCAGAGATACCACTGGGGAAAGACACAGGACCAGGCACAGATGGATGGACAGACAGACAAGTGGATGCATGGGCAGATGGATAGATAGACATTCGAGTGGGCCATGCTGAGCAATCAGAAACATGCTGAGCGGCAGCCCCAGGGACAGTAAGGCATTCTCTGTCCCCTGACATATACACTGGATCAGATGACAGGTCAGTGGGGCCACCGTAGAGTTAGGCGTCAGGCTCTTTTTTTGCACCCTTCATTGGTCTAGTGTGTTTGACAATCTCTTGCCTGGCTCTTCTGACATGGACTTAGTAAATCCACAGGCCCACATGTTCCTAATGTTCTCTGACAAGTGTAGAGCATGATACCTTTCTGTTCGCATGACTAAATTGCTCATCCGTCTGTGCCTTCAGTTGGTGCTGGACAGGTGGTGACTATGTACACAGACCAGAGTCTTTCTGCCTCTTCATTTGAGCTTTTAAAAAGGAGCCAAATTCTGTTTTGCAACTGGAGTCGCAGTGACATCTGCTGAGTCTGTCATTTGGACAGCCGGGGCCCCCAGCAGCTCTGCAGGAGCCTCTCCTCACCTCAAGGGTCATGGAGCAGGAGCCTGGCAGCACCATGGACAGAACTCAGCCCTGGTCTGCCTCCTGGCTCTACCTACACTCAGTGTCTCTTCGCTCTGTCGCCTGCTTATAGGCTACAACATCAGCCGTAGCTGCACTGAAGAAGGCTGGTCACAACTGGAGCCCGGCCCCTACCACATTGCCTGCGGCCTGAATGACAGGGCACTTAGTCTGGATGAGGTGAGGGGGTCTTGTGCCTCTGTAAATCCTGGGGTCTACCCTCCTCAAGTTCACATCTCCCAAGACCCATCCCCTGGCTCCTCTAACAGGCTATATGCAGAGGACCACACCCAAGGGGGGCTAGCTCCTGAGGAGCCAAAACTGAAATAGAACCCACAAGCTGATTTGCCTCTCTCTCTCTCCATCTGTAATTCCAGAACTTGGGAAGCCAGGGAAGAAGATCATGAGTTTGAGGCTAGCCTGGACTAACCCCCAAGCTGGTTTGCTTTTCTATAGCTGTAATCCCAGCACTTGGGAGGCTGGGGCTAAAAGACCACGAGTTTGAGGCTAGCCTGGGCTATCCAGGGAGACTCCTCAAAATTCTATTTTTTTAAAAAAAAATGAGTAATTGGCAGGTGGGAGTTGTGGGGTCTCCACTCTTATCCATGCTGACATCCGTCATGCACAGCAGAGAGAGGAACCCATTCACCTTCTATCACTCTCTGGGCAGTGTCAATTTATCTGTGAAAATCAGGGCTTAGTGAGTACCACTCAGCTACTCTTGGGAGTCCTAAGCACATCTTCCTTACATCAGGCAGGGGCAGCAGGCAGAGCATATAGCTGGCCCATCCCCACCAACAGCCCCAGTTTTGAGCTCCCCCCAACCCCCTGCACGCCTACCCAAAACCTTTGCCTGCCTCCCTGCAGCAGCAACAGACTGAGTTCTACAGTGCCGTGAAGACCGGCTACACCATCGGCTACAGCTTGTCCCTTGCCAGCCTCCTGGTTGCCATGGCTATCTTGATCCTGTTCAGGTGAGGCCCAGCCCCAGGCAGCTCACAGTCTCTGCCCTTGCCTCTGCTAGGCCAGCCATCTCAACCTCAACAGCAGGTGGCCAAGAGCAGTCTTTGTCCCCTTTCCTGTATATTGGGCACCAGAGGTAGAGCCTGCCAAAACACTCTCGATGTACAGGAGGTTGGGGACTGGGCATGTGCCACCTTAGAGGCGGGGTCTGTAACCTGGAGGCTACATCTCCTCACCACCTTGCCTAAAGCATGGCACTATGCAAGCCAGGATGGGGTGGTCCAAGGCCCCTCTGCATCCCAGATGTACCTGCCCCTTGCAGGAAGCTGCACTGTACCCGAAACTACATCCACATGCATCTCTTCATGTCCTTTATCCTGAGGGCCACCGCCGTCTTCATCAAGGACATAGCCCTCTTCAACAGCGGGGAGATGGACCACTGCTCTAAGGCCTCGGTGAGGACCCATCTGACCCCACACACTTCCTCCTTTTCCTCCTCCTCCTCCTCCTCCTCCTCCTCCTCCTCCTCCTCCTCCTCCTTCTCCTCCTCCTCCATGCTCAGAGCCCCCATCCAGCCTCATCATAAATTTCTGATCTGACCTCAGTCCACTCCCTGCCTCAGTTTCCCCATCTGTACAAGTCCTCCCCACATTCCTGCCAGCTCAGCCATGATGTTGCTCCCCACACCACTGTCCTTCCCTACTGCTCTTGCCACCTGCCTCCCTCAGCCCTTCCCTGGGCTTTCTTAGGGCCAGGAGGCTCACAGACCCCCTGAGGAATGTTGCCAGGCACTGGAGAAAGTGTCTCTGTAATTGTTATATTTTTTCATTGCTGAGACAAGATGCCTGATGAGCACAGTGGAAGGAAAGAGGTCTTGTTTGCTCATGGTGTGAGCTGCAGCCCAACATGGTGGGAAGGCATGGAGGCAGGAGCCGTGAGGCAGCGGGTCACATGGCACCCACAGTCTGGTAGCAGAGAGAGAGGAACCCTGGTGCTCAGATCACTTTCTCCTTTTTATTCAGTCCGGGGCCCCGGGCCATGGGACGGTGATGGTCACCTCCTAATTAACAAAACCTAAAAACTCCTCTCAGCATGCCCTGAGTATGCCAGCTTCTGTCAATTTGACAATATTAACCACCATGGTCTCTACAGAACTCAAAGGACTTCACCCTAGGACACGGCTTGAAGTGGGACTCCTATGCTGTATTCTAAGGACACATGACCTCTGAGTGAACCCAGAGAGGCAGCACACTGCTTCCAGATCAATAGTGGGATTCCCAAAATAATGGGCTCTCAGTGGGGAGAAAAGCCCAGGGTGAGTCCACAAGCTGGGGCTAAGAGAAGACCAGAGAGAGGCCTGCAACCCCCAGAGAACTTATAAAGCTGATAGGGCCGGCCGGCCTCTGGAGAGACTAGAGTGTGACCCAGGAAAAGACTTTCCGATCCTAGGCAGGAGAGAGAAGGCTGCTCCATGTGGATGCCTCACAGACAAAGGCCTCAGGTGGAGGGGAGGCGGCCCAGGTTCTGTGTTTGGTGCCTCTGAGAGGTGAAGCTGTGGAATGAGTGTTTCTGTGAGGGGACCTTCATTCAGGTTCTGTCAACTTGGCCACTCAGAGACCCTGGTCACCCTGCTCCATGGGTCATGCATCTCCTGTTCTCCTCACCTGCCTGGGCCATTATTCACCAGCTCCTACGGCTCCCAGGAGGAAGAGCGCCCCCTGCCTTTTCTGTTCTCCTAGTTTTCTATTGCTGTGATAAACACCATGATCGAAAGCAATTGAGGATGAAAGGGTAATTTCATTACAGATCACAGTCCATCATCCAGGGCAGTCAGGGCAGGAACCTGGAGGCAGAAACAGAAGCAGAGGCACGGCAGAATGCTACTTACTGGTTAGCTCCTCACAGCTTGCCCAGCCTGCCTTCTTACAGTGCCCTTGACCAGCCTCCTGGGGATGGCACCGCTATGGTGAGCTGAGCCCTCCCCCATCAGTCATCAATCCAGGAAAACACCCTACAGACTTTCACACAAGCCAGGCTGCTATGGACACTTTACCAGTTGAGGTTTCCTCTTCCAAACAGACGCCAGCTTGTGCCAAGTTGACAGGAAATTAGCCAGCACACTTGTTCTACCTTCCCTTTGGCCTTCTCCACACTGTCTCTGGCCCCTCCAAAGCCTCAACCCACACCTGTAGTCAGGGAGCTCCTGAAGTCTTCACCCTCAGGCTCCTAGCTCCTCCCAGTACTCACTGGAGGGCAGGGAGCAGGGAGCAATGGACAGGCTGTGAGGAGGGGAAAGGAGGGCGGTGGGCAGAGAACAATATGGAGGCTGTTGGAAGGAGCAGGGAGGTGGTTATACTGGCAGGGTTGTGTGAGTCCTGGGCTGGCTCAAAAGTGGATGGACAGATGAATGGATAAATGGGTGCTATGTGGGTGAGTGGAGAGACAGCTTAAGTGAGTGGGTGTGGAGACAGCTTAAGTGAGTGGGTGGTTGATGGATGAGCAGACACAGTTGATGAATGGATGGTCAAGTTGTCATGAGTGGAGAGGTCAGTAAATAGATAAATGGCCAGGCATGGTAGCTCACACCTATAGCCCCAGATGCAGAAGGCTGAGGTATAACTGAGTTGGAAGGCAGCCAGGGATACATAGTGAGTTCTAGACCAGCCTGCTTACAGTGTGAGATTGACTGAGAAGCCACTCTAGCACAAGCAGACAAATGTCTGGTAAATGGGCAGGTGGGTAGGCGGACAGGAAGTGCGTCCGCAGCTTTTGCCAGCCTTTGACATTGTGACACCACGGTGTTACCAGTCAAGCTCATGCTGGAGAACCTCAAAATGCAGTTACCAAAAATAGGACCCCCCCCAAAAAAAACCCTAACATTTTAAACAAGCTTACCATTTCGAGTTGGACTGCATCCATGGCTATTCTCAGCCACATGCAGCCAGCCACACGCTCAGGATTGGACATGCCCAGAGACGCTGGGATCTGTAGCCAGAAGACGTGCAGAAGACACACTGACAGATGGGTAGCTTAAAGTGCCCACGGATGTAAAGTTAAGATCACTGCACACATTTCAAGAGCCCAACTGGGAACTGACAGAGACCAAGTTGGCTGGGCACAACTGTGTTTGCCCCCCTACCGACCCAGAGGTTGGGCAGCGAGGGACCTGCCACCCCTGAACCTCCCTCCTTTCCTCCCCACAGATGGGCTGCAAGGCAGCTGTGGTTTTCTTCCAGTATTGTGTCATGGCCAACTTCTTCTGGCTGCTGGTCGAGGGTCTCTACCTGCACACACTGCTGGCCGTCTCCTTCTTCTCTGAGAGGAAGTACTTCTGGGGATACATACTCATTGGCTGGGGTATGGTACCAGGGAGGGGCAAGGCTGGGGAAGCTCCCTGGGAGGTGGGAGGGGACAACCCTAGCCTGCTTAGGAGTCTCTCCACCGATACTCATCAGTGTCTCCAGAATGTGTGACCCTGGGGCCCCTCCCAGCCTCCTGTGGCTGCTCATGGTGCAGAGCCTGAACAGAAACATCTATTCCCCCTTTCTGATCCTGACACAGAGGGATGCTGTCAATCTATAAGGGGTTAAAAATCAGAAAAAAAAAATGGTCTAAGTAGTCACAGACCCTCAGGCATATGGCATCACTAAACCTTAAAGAATCTTTATACTGTGAACAATTTTATATGCTGCACACTGTAGGTAGAAGCCCTAAGTGTCCACCCTTCTTTCTCCCTCCCTCTCTTTGGTTCCTCCTCCAAATCCTCTCCCTGTGTTCTCTGCCCCCATTTCCTTCTCTTCCTTTTCTTCTTTGGCCCTGACAGGAGTGCCCAGTGTATTCATCATGATATGGACAATTGTCAGGATCCATTTTGAGGATTTCGGGTGAGCTGTTGTCCCATCCCTTCCCTCTGGCTGCTATCATTTGGGGTCAGAGTCCCTGGGTATGATGCTACTGTCAAGGTTTGGCAGGTAGACAGACCACAGCATCAAGCCCAAAGGGAGAGGCTGAAGGGATATGCTGGGAGTAGCAGATTCTGCTCTTGGGGGCAGAGCCAGAGGCACCTGAGGGATGGGTTACTCTCAGACTGAGGACTTCTCTCACCCAAATCTCCATGTTAGGTGCTGGGACACCATCACCAACTCCTCGCTATGGTGGATCATAAAGGCCCCCATCCTCATGTCCATCTTGGTAAGCCCTCTTCTCACCACTGAGCCCAGAGTAGGCAGCCTCAGAGCACAGAGGAAATGAGGGTTTAGGTCAGAAAGGAACCTCAGGTTTCCGTCACCCACCATGCTTCCAGCTCTCCCCTCTAGAGCAGGTCAGTTGGATGGCGGGTCCTTGGGGAGGCAAAGGAGAGTCCCAGATGATTTGCCCCAAAGGGATAGTATGGAGGGGCAGAGAACACTGGAGAAGAAAACAACCCACCCCCAGCCTCCTCTCTCTAGTGGCCAACATTGGGGGTTCTCTCATCCAACAGGTGAACTTCATCCTGTTTATCTGTATCATCCGAATCCTGGTTCAGAAACTACGGCCACCTGACATTGGGAAGAATGATAGCAGCCCATACTCGTAAGTGTGGGCCCAGCACCCCAGCTCTAAGCTTCCATCCTGGGTCCTCAGATCACCCCCTACACATCACCTCACACCACTACATTACTCTTCTCCATGGCCAGGCTCAGCATCCCCTGCCCGTCTCCAAACCCTTCGCACCTACATCTGCTCTCCTGATTCTCAATGTCCTTCAGAGTTCAAACTGCTGCCCCAGGGAGCATGAAGGGCGTGGAAACCCTGTGCCTGCCTCACACACTGTGCCTGCCTCACACACTGGCTTCGGTCTGACCTGTACCTGGTAGAGAAGGGAATACAATAGATGTCCATCAGGAGATGTCCCGGGAGACCCATTCCACCTTAAGGCAACCATGTTCAGTACACACACACACACACACACACACACACACACACACACACACAGTTTTGATAAGCATCCTTGCAGAGATCATGCCAGGCAAAGGCTGAGAGGTCTCTATGCCTTAGCGTGTGTCACACTCAGGATCCCCAGTAAAATGTTCCCAACTATACAGAAGGCAGATACACACTTCCTCACCCTCCAAGATTGGGGTACGCCACTATGGGCAGGAAGAGAGGAGGTATTTTCTTTCCTTGTTGCTGTAACAAAGCCCTTACAGGCAATTTGGGGAAGCAGTTAAAAACCATGTTTTAGCTAATGGTTCGAGGGTACCATCCATCATGGCAGAGACATGGCTGCAGAAGCATAAGGCCTAGTCATCTTGATCCAGTCTTGAAGTAAGAGATGAATGCCGGTGCCCAGCTCACTTTCTCCTTTTTGTTTAAGTCTGGGACCCCAGCCTGTGGAATGATGCCACCAATAGTCAGGGTGGGTCTTCCCACCTCAACCCCATCCAGAAATCCCCTCTCAGACATGCCCAGAGGTTTGTCTCCTCCATGATTCTAAGTCATGTTGACAATTGGTATTAACCATCAATTAACCATCGCAAGGGCCAGAATTCATTGCTAAGAAAGAGAGGAGGAGTGCAGGGCACTGGGGTGACCAGCAAGTTTCAAAATCAGAAATCAGAGCTTGCAGGCAAGTGAAGGAAACACAAAACATGACCAGGGCACCCATGAAAAGGCCCGTAGAACCTTCACACTTATGGTGGCAAGGGGGAACAGACCCCCCCCCCCGATGCAGGCCAGATAAGTCTGGCAGTCCCACAAGGGCCATCCAGTCCTGGGATCCTAGATGTTCTTAAAATGGCCTCTGTTAGGGGGCTCTCAGCTGTAGTTTGGAAGACTCCCTACTAGAAAGTCACGAGCTGCTGGGTTTGGGATTCTGTTCTGGAACCCTGTGACTGTCAGGCCTGAGGCTGATGCTTCCTCCCATTCCTGGTGTGACAGCATTCTGTCCTCAGCAGGCTGTGTGGGCAGAACATCCCTCTCCTTTCCAGAAGGAGAGGAGCTTGCATGAAGGACTTGCCCACTGCCGAGAGGCAGCACTCCTGTCCCTCACTCAAGGGTGTCCTTTCCGAAGCAACCTTGTTTCCCAGAAGTCCAGCTGCAATGGGCTAGAATCTGGGGGACAGAACCCAAACTGGTCATGGCCAGGTCTGTGTGGGTGAGATGGAAAGGAACAGCTGTTGTAGACAGAAGGGGGAGCTGGAGCTGGCGATCCCCAAGGAGGGGCTGTCAGTTCCCACTCTTAATTTAAAGAAAGACTCCATCTGTCAGCCTCTGAGTATGGGATGGGTTCGTGGCCAAAAAGGTGTGGCTGGGAGCCAGGCCCGAGAAGGAGGGGAGAGCTAGGGTGCCTCTGCATGGGTGGGACTTCAGAATCAAGGCAGGAGAGGCAGAAGCAAACGTGTACTCCACCCACATCCATTCTGACCTATTATCTGCCAAGGAATCAGGAAACCATGGCCCTCATTGCCTGAGCTAGCTATGAGGTCTGTTGAGTGTACATAGTGGAGGGCCATAGGTGTGCTTGGAGGGAATGCTGGCCCCACTGGCACCAGGGCAGCAGAAAGACAAGCTGGTGTTTTGGAGCAGGACTGCAAAGATTCAGGAGGCATGCAAGCTCAGGGAAAGTGGCAACCTCCAGAGACAGGGCCAGAGCAGAAGCCACAAGTCTGCACATACTAACCTGACGAGCAGGCATAACACCGAATACTCCTCACCCTCCTGCACACTGCTCACTCCATGTGGCCAGCCCTGGAGCTGGGAAGACTCCATTCCTAGGAGCTAGTGTTTGTGGAGACACCCACAGCACTTCCGAGGAGACAGCATCCCCGAAGAGTGACATAGCCTCACTCTTCAGCTGGGGACACAGACCAGGAGGAGGGAGACCAACCGGGAAGTCTCGCCTCCTGAGTCTTATATAACACGTCATCCTCAGTGACCTTCATCCAGAAGGGGGAGAATGAAGGGAAATTAATTCTCTCATATGCTTTCCCTAGGCAAGGAGATGGGAGGGGGGGCAGGAGAGTAGGAACACTGACAGACAGAGGACCGGAGTAAAGTGGGCATGCCATGGGAATGGGGCAGGCACTGTTCATCCTCACAGGCTCTGGCCACTATCAGCATTTGGTATGCCCACAGCCATCTACCCGTGTGGAAATACATATCCACACCCTGCCTCTCCCTGTCCCCAGGAGGCTGGCAAAGTCCACGCTTCTGCTCATCCCCCTGTTTGGAGTTCACTATGTCATGTTTGCCGCCTTCCCCGACAACTTTAAGGCCCAGGTGAAAATGGTCTTCGAACTTGTCGTGGGGTCTTTCCAGGTATGGACGTGGGCTTGAGGAATTCACTGGGGGCTGCTGTGGGCCGTGGATTCCAGTCCTTTCCTTGTCATAAGTCCTGGATAAGCACCCCCTTTGTGCTCAGTGCTTTCCTTAAGCGGGGGGAGTGAAGAGACTGTGGGGAAGCAGGGTGGGCTGGGGGAGCTGGGAGTGCCCAGCAAAGGCAGTCCCTTTGCCTCACCTCTGCTGTCCTCTTCCTCCTCAGGGTTTTGTGGTGGCCATCCTCTACTGCTTCCTCAATGGTGAGGTGAGCGCCTCCCAGAACTTGGTGGACCGGCTCAGGGTCTACAAACCTTGATAGAATCCTGGCGAGCAAGGATAGCTAAAAACTTGCCTCTCTCTGGGGTGGTTCTCAGACTGCAGCACCCTAAGTTGCCTGCAATCTCATTTTAAAATGCACCCTGATTGCTCCACGGACCTGAGGACTTAAAGCCTGCACTTTTACAAGCCCTGGGTGGGTTGAGGAGCGGGGGTCCCGTTCGAATCAGAAGTGAAGAATACGTCCAGTTAAGAGGGTGTGGGCTAAACAGGGAGGAAGACATCGGGGGAAGGTGCAGTTGCTGCCACAAACACACACTCAAGTGGGTGCCTGGATGAAGGATTGGGGTACACTCCCCAGGCAGGACCCCTCTGGCTCCCCATACTGCATTTTGTGACGTTCTACATCCCATCTTTCCTCTCTCCAAGTTCCTGAGTTGATTCTCTGGCTCCCAGCCTTGCCCCAAGCCTCCCAAGATAACATCCAGGCCTCTCAATTTAAGCTAGGGAACATCTATGGCCCGCTTAACAACGCTGCGCGGGAGGCTGATCACCCTTCCCGCCCCTAGGTGCAGGCGGAGCTGCGGCGGAAGTGGCGGCGTTGGCATCTGCAGGGCGTCCTGGGCTGGAGCTCCAAATCCCAGCACCCGTGGGGAGGCAGCAACAGCGCCACGTGCAGCACGCAGGTGTCCATGCTGACCCGCGTCAGCCCGAGCGCGAGCGCGCGCCGCTCCTCCAGCTTCCAAGCGGAGGTCTCCCTGGTCTGACCGCCAGAGGCCGCCAGGCCCCTTCGCACCCTCCCCACGCCGCCGGCCCCTGGAGCAGAGGTCTGCAGCGACGCCGCTGGCTCCAGCCTTCCGTGGGGACACACTCTTCTGCTGTAGCCAGCACCGGGTCCATGCTAGCTTGGAGAGCAGGGAGGTCTAATCCTGGAGGATGCAAGGAGGAACCAGCATCGGACTCCACCTCCCAAGGCCGCTCTGCCAGTCGTGTGCGCAAAGTCTGCATACACCTCCTGGAAAGCAAACCACCTGTCCTCAAAGCTTTAGAACTCTGAGGGCTAAAGGTTCCGCCCTGTTGGTGCCTAGAATTCCACTGGGGCGCTCAAGTCGCTTTGGGTTACGCGTGGCCATTGAGACTCCTCTCTGAGAATGCAGCCAGCCCCCTCCCTGCGTTTATCTGCCAGCTCTTCCGGGTGGGTGAGTTGTTCTACCTCAGGCAGATATGGTTGTGGCCTGGAGTTTCAGTTTGGGGATCACAGCTGTGTTGTGGTCCTCCCTCAGAATGGAGTTGTCCCAGTGTATCGTCAGACCTGGGAGCTCAGGGACCTACCTCTGGGGAGGGAGGGAGAAGACAGCCCCAGCCAGTGCTCACCAAGTGACTTTGTCTATTAAGTAGGCACTATGCCACTAGCCTTATGCACAACCAAAGCAATAGCGAGCTGCCTGCTCTGGGCGCTCATCTACACACTACTGCTGCAAGGGTCAGAGGCATGGACACACAGGCCCCTTGATCCTGACGTCACTGGTAGTGACACCAAGTCTCAGTGAGAACAGGTATTCTTCCCTGTCACTAGTGCAAACATAAAGACTACCTTTTTACACATCTGCCGGATTCTCTTGGGGTTGTATTACCACAGATGCTATTGCCCCCCTCAGTCTCCCGTTCCTGTGCTGCCTTGGAGCGTGATTGGATATGTCACTGACAGAAAAGCCTGGGGGTCAAGGCATCTTATGCCTCCCTTCACCCTTATAACTATATGGCTTCTAATCCAAGCTGGTGTCGGCAGGCTCCCCTCAGAGCTGCACCAGGCTTGTATGACAATAAACATCGTCTCTAACAGGCTTAATTCCCCTGGCCACTATGGGTCTCCTGCTTCTTCTAAGCAGCCGTGTCACCTCTGCTCTGGTGAGAGATTAAAGCCACCACCCTTCTGTCTTTGGACAGGATCCCTACACTTCCATGTGTGGGTTTATTCCAAGAGCCTTTGATTCACGTATGTGAAGAGGTTGTGACCCTCTCTCCCCTAGACCCATCTGGAAGGAGTCAGATTTTGTCTTAGACTGAATCAAAACAGCCAACAGAGCTGTCACAAACAGCAAAGGTTCATGATCATTCCTGAAAACACAGCAAACAGGAAATGCAGTAACCAGGTCACTGCTGCCTACGAGCCAACCAAGAGAGTTCAATCAACAGAGATTTCCCAGCACAAATCAGTGAGGAGAGGCCTGTGGCTAAGGGAAAGGAGTAGACACAGCAGTGGGGCAAAGCAGGTGACATTGGTCGGTTGGTGAGAGATAGATAGCTCCCAGGGGTTTGTACAAAGATACTTGTGTAAACTTGTGGGTGTCAGGCTGGTGTAAAGAAGCCAGAATGGGCTAGCAGAGGTTCAGATCTGCCTGCAATACCCCATTAAAGGCTACTGACTTCAGTTCCAACCCCATGCCTAAATGAATGGGCCCAAGATTCCCCCAGCAGTGCCATGTTGTGGCACCAGTGTAAGGCACAGGGCCCTGGGAGGGGAGCAGTTACCAGCCAAGAGGACAAAGTGAGTAAAACTCAAAAGTATTCGAGGGAGGGAGGGCAGAGTTAGGTAAGAGGCTCTGTGGAGGGCATTTTGGGATAGAGAGAGACTGGGAGCCTTGGGTCAGGAGCTGAGAGAACTTGTGCTGGCATCCTAGGTTAGTGACAGCCATGGGGCTTTCGGGCTGGGTTATTACAGTCCCTTCTTCCTCTGCAATCACCCAGGTCCTTCTGGCCCTGCCAGGCACCTGTCTAGCCAGGTGAACTCATCTCTACCGCCACCTGGTGGACACTTCAAAGTCTTCAACTTTAGCTACCTTAGGGCTTCATTCTGTCAAGTAGGTCTCACACTGGGAGACAACCAGCACAGAAAGCAGTTCTCCGTACTGAGCTCTCAAGAGTGATGTGTGGCCCATACCTAGGGCTAGCACCACACCTTAGACTCAGGTCAAACCACTGGCCCCGTGTTGAGTCTTGCCTTGACCCAAAAGAACCCGATGGAACCCAGCCCCCCGGTGGCTCCTTAAAACTGAACTCTACCCGCAGTCTCCAAGGGCAAAAAGCTAGTTAACTGTAGTGGGTATGGACAGGGAGCTGTGCCATCTGAGCCCAGAGAAGCCCATTCGTTCTGTGGTAAAGGCTTGTTCACAGGCAGTCCTCCTACTCTGGACACAGCCTGTCTGAGGAGATGGGTTTACCTGCTTGCAGAACAGCCCTGAGCTGTTTGAGGTTCAGGAGAGGTCTTAGAGTCCCAAGGGAATGTGTTGGGTGTCAGGGACGCCCGGGTTTGGCAGAGTAGACGTTGGGGGCACTTGCCAGTAGAGACAAAGAGAAGGTCTATCAGATGAGGCTGAGAGATGGGAAGGAGTAAACAGAGAAGGACCCAGGTCTGGAAAGGGTGCCAGGCTATCAGTAGGAAAGGGAGGAGGTCAGTGGATGAGACAATGACCTGGTTTGGGACATGCTGAATGTTATGTCTGCAGGGTGTCCCAAAAGAATCCCTCTGAGGCTGTTTGAAATATGACCTAAAGGGACACAAGTCGGGAAGACCAAGGCAGCCCCTTTGGAAGGAACAGTGAGTGTTGGGGCAAGTCCCCAGGCACCCCATGGGTTGTGCTGGGCACAGTCAGGAGAGGAGGCTGACTCAGCCCCTCCGTCCTAGCTGCCACACAGGGTCTGTTTTAATGAGCAGTGGCCAGCTTCCCTACCCCCATGTGGGAACTGGGACAGCTCTTATCCCTCTGGGGGAAGGGGAAGGGGTGGGGCCACAGCTGGCAGTCATTAAACACCCTGCTCTAGGCAGGGATGGCCAGGCTATTAATAGCCTCTGGAGGCTATGGCCCTGAAGACTTGGCCTCCCAGGAAAAGGACAGAATAGCCACCACAGACCAGAGGGATGTGTCAGGAGGCCATCTTGGCAATGCCCCAGCCTCCACACAAGGCAGATGGGATAACCAGAAAATAGAGAGGGAAAGTCACTGTAGAGGCAGATGTTGAACCCAACTTTCCAAATCTTCTGGTTGTGTCTCAGATATTATTTATATATATATTGTCAAAGATGGGGTCATTTGATCCAGTTAGAAATCCTAATTCTGTCTTGACATATTGTTTATCTTGTATTTTGCATTATTTTTTATATTTTAAAATACTGTATTAAAATACTATTTACCTTAAGTCCTGAGCTGCTGTTTTGTTTACTCGCTTGGATGGTGCCCCCTCAGAACTGCCTCGGTGGCGTCACACCCTAGCCCTCCTCACAGTCCAGGAGTCTCAGCATCCCTGAGTTCTGGGGTGCCATGGTGGTACAAGTATTGAAGGGCTACACGCTGTCCTCTGGGTTTCCAGGGTGATGCCAACTGGACTGGACAGCCCCAGGGCTAAAGGCTCGTGTCAGCATAGACCCGTGTTTCTGCTTTCCTTCTCAGTTAGCTTTCTCTGGTCTATAAGATGCCTGACAATGCCCCGAGCACTGTGTTCCCAGAAGCCCATCCACAGGAAGGGAGAACGCCCTTATCCAGAAAGATAGTCCATCTGGGACTTACCTTCTTCAGAGCACAAGGATAAGGAGGATAGGTCACAAGGTCACCTCGTCATGTCCACACAGGACATGAGGGATAATGGATGTCAAAAAAAGGGATTCTACTTGACACAAACTAGAGACACATGGGAAGAGAGAGCCTCAACTGAGGAACTACCTCCATCAGATTGGAACGGTCTCCTTCATCGGACTGCCATACAGCATGCATGTCTGTGGGGGCACTTCCTTGAGTGTTTTGATGAAGGAGAATCTATCCCACTGTGGGTGGTCACCCCTGGGCCTGTGGGCCTAGGTTGTGTGTGGAAGCCAGCTGAGCAGAGGCAGGGAGCAAGCCAGTGAGCATCGTTCCTCTGTGGTGTCTGTTTTTGTTCCTGCCTGGGCTTCCCTCAGTGATAGATTTTAAAGGGTGAAATTAAATAAGCCCCCAGTTGCTTTGGATAAGGATTTTAGCACAACCATAAAAAGTAAACTAGGACAGCCCAGCTTCCACAAAGCGAGCTGACTCATTTTTTAATCCAGCTCGGTCTCCTTTTGCTACTCTCTGGGGACAAGTGTGGTCTATGGCTGGCTTCACTTGAGCTGCTTGGTGCATATGCACTAGATCTGAAGGCACCAAGCCAGCCAAGGCACAGGACAGGGACATGCTTTGGGCATTTTATGCAGAATGAGAGGCAGTGGGGGGGGTAGAAGAGAAGTCAGGGCACACTTCTAGACTCATGGACACTGTCCCCCAACCCCAGAAAATTCCTTCCAACGTCCCTGTTGCTTATCTATTAAGCTAGTGGCAAGAAAGCTCTGTGACCAGCCAGAGCCTGCCGGTGTCCACCACACTGCAGTAAGAACTGTCTGCACCTTCCTGGGGCCTTCCAGTCATTGCCAAAGCTTCTCTCTAGGAGAATCCAGTATGCAGAATCTGGGAGGCTTTCCTAGAGCCTTCTGGACCTGACAACACACAGGGACACAGAGGGGTCTAGAGGGAAGGCTGGATGCCACTTCTAACACAGCAGTGTTTTAGTACACATTCTCCACACTGAAGTGAGAAAGGTCTACGGCCAGGAAGCAGGAGCAAAGCTTGGAAGTGGAGAAAGCCCATATAAATGACTGATGGAGCCGGCCACTCACAGGGCAACTGGGATTCTGAGGAGCTGGCAGAGCATTCCTGAGGGGCAGAAAAGAAGTGTCATCCCATGACTGTCTTTGCCTGTTGACGAAGGTATGGCCATGTCAGGCCACTAGGGCTCCAGGTGAGGGTTCTGATTAATTATTTTTGCTGTTGCTCCAGTAAAACAGATGACCAAAGCGATGTAAGGAGGGAGAGTTTGGCTCACTGCTTAAGAAGGGAGAAGAGGCTGGAGAGACTTCTCAGCCGTTAAGAACACTTGCGCCTTCTGAGGACCTGAGTTCAGTCCCCAGCACTCACACTGACTGTTCACAGCTGCCTGTGACTCCAGTTCTAAGGAGATCTGATGCCCTTCTCCGGTCTCCGCAGGTACCTGTACACATGTGGGATTCACTTACGCACACACACACAAACACAAAAACAAATCATTTAAAAAACATTTTTGAAATAAAGAATATAGTTTATCACATCAGGGAAGGCATAAGGGCTGGAGCAGGAGGCAGTTGGTTGTTAACCGTGAGGAAGCGAAGAGCTGACAGGAAGTGGTGCAAGGTTGTCAACCCACAAGTTTCACCCCCAGTGGCCCACTTCCTCCCTTGAGGCCCAACTTCTTAAACGCCTTCCGAAACAGTGTCATCATCTGGGGACAAAGTGCTCACATGCATGAAGCTGTGGAGGACAGTTCATGTTCAAGCTAACACAGCCTGCATGGGAGGCTGGCAGGTCCCTCCTGGCGCCTGATACTTTCCACATGGGCATGGCTGGGGATACTTCAGGAAGAACTGAGCAGGAGGACATGAGGCAGAGCCCACTGAGGTGTCTGTCTGGACAGGAAAGAACCTGGCACTGAGTAAGAGTCTTTGAGGGCACTTTCCAGTCTGGCTATACAAGATTGTGGCCGTTATTCACAGCCTGTTCTTCTGACAGGCTCTGGCTGACCCACCTCCTCTGGGGATCTCCAGATCCCCTTGGTCTCAGCCTTGCCTCCCACCGTTTCCAGGTTATGAGCTGTCTTACCACAACTTCAAGGGTGGACCCCCACCATGCACCAGTAGCTCCTGCACAGACTTACAAGACCCAGTTTGCTTGTGCTCTGTGGCTCTCTGGAGGTTCCAGGCCTCTGGGGCCAATGGGCTGGATGTTCACACAGTCAGGTTTTGATTCCTTTCCCATCTTTTAAGGGGTGTGGGTGGGGGTAAGAAAGAATCTCATATAACCCAGGCTGGCCTTGAACTCACCAAGTAGCTGAGGACGACCTTGAACTTCAGATCCTTCTGCTTCTATCTCCGGAGTGCTAGTTTAATAGGTGAGCACCACCACGCCCTGTTTATGCTGTGGTGGGAATCAAACCCAGGGCTTTGGGCATGCTAGACATGCACTCTACCAACTGAGCTGCCTCCTCCCACCGTCTTAAAATGTTAATATGAACTTTTTTGAAAAGGGATTGGACGAGGCAGCTGAGATCAGCCTTGACCTTGAATCATCTCGCCCAGCTTCCCAAGAGCTAGGCTTCCCATGGTGCACCAAGCTTACCTTCACTGAAGTCCTCTCCTGTTCAACCTGTGGCTTCCTTTGTCCCTGGACTGCTAGGGCTGGGGGAGGGACTCTTGTTTTGATGGGGAGCAGGGATTTGGGGGGTGGGAATACTTCTCCTTTTTTGGTTTTCAGATGTTCCAGGGCATGAGACAGGGCTGCCTGTGTCGGAGTCTCCTTTCCTCCAGGCAGTTCTAAAGCATCTTCTTCCCACATCTTCTGGAGGTGGAAGTTCCCTTTCTCACCTTTCCCAGGGACAGAAAAGGGCAGTGGGTTGCACAGGAGTGAGGGTTCAGAATCCCAGCTCTGACTCTGTCACTGCACGTTTTCACATACATTCAACAGCGTCATGGTGTTAGGGGACACTTCCTGATGGCAGCGAAGTCCCAGCAGGATGTGTGCGATGCAGCTGGTGACGTTCGGAGAGATGGACGCTGGTACCCAGCTTGCTTTCTCCTCTTTACTCAGCCTGAGACCCCAGCCCATGGGATGGAGGAACCCGAATTCACCTAATCCCTTCTGGAAATATCCTCAGATAGACCCAAAGGCATGAAATTACAAACACAGTCAAGACAACAAAGGATGACCGTCACATTGGCTCACCACTCACCCTGTGCAAAGGGGCCGGTGCTGAGGATGGGGGTGAGAGAGACGATATTCCCAGGAGGGATAATAGAGACATATACAGAGAATCACAGAGAAAATAAACAGGCTAGAGGCTGGAGTTGGACTTCGTGGTCAGGTAGGATGCTTCCAAGGCCTCCTCTAGGCACTGACAGGAAGACATGGAGAGCCTGTTTCCCCTTCCTGATAAGCACTGTATTTCATGGGTACATAAATCAGAACTGGGGCCAATATACCTCAAGGTCAAATCAAGTAAAATTCCCAGATCTCTTCATCAGTATAAGCCACTTGACCAGTGTCTGAGGAGAGAGGGGTGCAGGATGAGGTAGGGCTTAGGGTCTGGGGTGGTCTTCTGCAGGCTCTCAGGTGTAGCTACTGGAAGCAGGGGTGGGCTTTTTTCGTAAGTAGCGACGGAAGGACACAGACCGCATCAAGCATGTGTAGACGGAGAGGTCCCCTACCCCAAGCTCAACATCCTCTATGCCAAGTGACAGAGAACAGGCAGCTCTTGAAAAGACTAATATTTACTCTTCAAATGGGAACTAGCATGGGCTGTTTCCTGTGGTTGGTGGCTGGTTCACCCAGCATGGACACAAAGGAGATGAGCAGATGTCCCCTCAGATACCAGCAATGAGACAAGATGATGTCTGTGTGATGGAGACAGCATGTTCCAAGGTCCCCCTGCACCCAACCCCTCAGCGTGCACACCTCCAGGACAAAGCTTCCGGCCTTTGTGAGGCCTGCTGGACTGTCCCGTGAGAAAGTTCACTCTGACTGGCCCCACGTTCCTTGCCTCTGGCCCTTGCACTGATCCCTGGGGCCTTGGAAAATGTGCCTGGAACAAGCCCCCAGGGTCATGGTGGTCCTGGTCCATTTCATCAAACCCCGCCACCCTGGCTTTGCTTCCTCAGGCTTGCACTCTGGGCTCGGGCTATTTCTGGGGTGGGAGGGAGGGCTGGCTTGGGGACACCTCTGTCCCCCTACAGCTGTTCTTGTCCTTGTGACGCCTTTCAGCCTCCTGTGGGAAAGTCTCAGCCAGAAAACTACCTCAGTCAGCCTGGATCTGGGAAAGAAGATTTAGGGATGGGGATGCTGACTGGTGCCCACTGCTGCTTTTCTCCCTTTGAGATCCCCTACTTTCTGCCCCCACCCCCCACTTTTCCCATCCCTCATGGTCCCCAGAAACACACCCTTACCACTCCAGCCCCTAGCCTCTGCTTTGGCTCCTCTTTGAACCCAGAAGCAGCCATGGATGCTCTTTTCATTGTTTGGTTGACAAAGGGTCTCATGTAGCCCAGGCTGGCCTTGAACCCCTAAGTAGTGCCAAGAACAACTTCTGATCCCCCCACCTCCTCTTCCTGAGTGCTGGGACCACAGTCTTGAGCCACATACCTGGCGTATGCGGTGTTAGGGACTGAACCTAGGGCTTCTGGCATGCCAGTCACCCTACTGACTCAGCCACACCCTAGCCCTACCATTCAGCCTACTGTCTTGCAAAGTTCATTGGTGCACGGTGATGTCTTCCTGCTGTTTTAACATGTGCCCCCGCACTGATGGTCACTTATTCTGTTGCTTGCTTTTTCTTTGGGTTTTTAATCTCGACTGTCGTTTCTTGCTGATCCACACAAACTCCAGTCCCTGCTGCTTCCACTTCTGACCGGATGCTCCAGTTCTTTTCACTGTCTTTTCTCTTCACACTTTGGTCTTCACAGTTCTTTTCTCCTGTTATCAAACTTGTCAATCTTTTTAAAACCTTTTAAATCTTTTTTAACTTATTTTTTTATATTTATGGGGGATTCCCATGTGAGTGTCAGTGCACCACATGCATGCCTGGTGCCTGCAGAGACCAGAAGGCCTCAGATGCCCTGTAACTGGAGTCATAGGCAGTTGTGGACTGCCATGCAAGTGCTGGAAACCAAATCTAGGTCCTCTGAAAGAACAGGCAGCACCCTTAACAGCTGAGCCATCTCTTCGGCCCCAAACCTGTCCATCTTTTTAAGGGTTGTGCCTGTGACTTTAGGTAAAGAATCTTCCCCCCTCAGATCTGAGGGTCTTCTCTTTGGCATTCAGCAAATGCCTCCATCTGAGAGCTGGTTCACAGAGCCTCTGCCAGGCCCTTCTTCTTGGTCTTTCCCTCTGCTGGCAGAGTGAGCATGCTTGGCAGCTGTCATCAGGCCTCCTGCAGGAACTCAAGGAAAAGGCTCTCATCAGCCCTCTTTCCAGCACAGAAGAGGCATCTTCGCGGCCCAGGATTGTGGTTTATTACTAGTGGATGCTAGCAGATGGGACAGTCCTCCCTTCCAGGCTGGGGGACAGGTATCTGGGCTGCTCTCTGACTGGCATTCTAGGCCAGGCCTCAGCTTCTTCACCTGAGCGACAGGACTTTTATCTTCAAACCCCAATCCAGCAATCCAGCAACTCAGATTTGTATTGGAAAATGGCCTTGGCCTCCTGCAATGGGTGGGACTCTGGACAAAGCAGAGATGCTGGGAACACCCCCACCCCTCCTGCAAGGCTTGGGAGGCTGGTCCAAAGAGGCTGTTTGCACTTCCTGGGAATTCTGTCAGCTGTTTCTAAAGCAGCCTCTGAGAAGGGCAGCAGCCCTGGGGTGGGACTAGGTGATGCGGCCAGTTGCTGCGCCTCCTGGTGGCCATTTTTTGATAGGGCTGGCCTGTCGATATGAAACCTTCACCCCTAGTCCAGAACTCTGAGGTGCCTTTCAGGCACACAGGAGGTGGCAGCTACAGAGCCTGTAGGCTGCCCAGCCCATAGAACAGCCCCACCCCTCCCTTTCTGGTTAGGCACCTGTACCAAAGCCTGAGTCCTCAGACCTGTTCAGACCAGGATGTCACAATCCCCACCCACCCACCCAAAAGACCTCTCCCACAGACCACACCTCAGACCCACAAGGAAAAGGGACCCTGATTCAGAGCTGTTCACACATACACACATTAGTAAACACTTTAGATTATTCTCCACACACTTAAGCAGCCTCACATCATTTTAATTTTAATATACACAGTATATAAACAGCTGTCTAAAATCCGCACGTTGACACATGTTTCAGTGTGAGCATGAGAAAGTTAGAATGTGCCCATTATGGACTCAAAATAGATCTTTATTGTCAATGGAAAAGTAGCTTATAACACGGGCGGCACATACTGAGGGTGATTCTAGGGGTAACTGGTTTTGCCGAAACTAGTCTCAGATTTTATGTTCTTAGTAGAAAAGCCCATTAAGTCAAATCAAAGAGGCTGAGTGAGACAAAGATCTCATAACTGAAGCAATCGGAGGATCATATCATGTAAGTAAGGATCAAGGTCACATGTAAGCAGCAAACACAGCTCAAGGGGAAGGAAAGAACGGGTTTCATTTTACCTTAAGATAAAAGGCAGCTGAGGGCCACAGCCCTGCCATGACTTCACAGGTGCAGACATTTCCCTAGCCCACTATTCCCAGATGTGAATACCAAGCCCCTTTCCACAGCTGTCCTGCTGACATCTATCTCCTTAGCAACACAAGAGTGACAGTGCCAGCCAGGCGGTAGTGACACACACCACACATTTTAGTACTCGGGAGGCAGAGGCAGGTGGATCTGCAAGTTTGAAGCCAGCCTGGTCTACAGAGCAAGTTTCAGGACAGCCAGGGCTAGAGAAACCCTGTATTGAAAAAACAAAACAAAGAAAAGAGGAAGAGGAAGAAGAGGAAGAGGAGGAGGAGGAAGAGGAGGAAGAAGAGGAAGAAGAGGAGAAGGAAGAGGAGGAAGAAGAGGAAGAGGAGGAGGAGGAGGAGGAGGAGGAGGAGGAGGAGGAGGAGGAGGAGGAG
>JADRCH010000127.1:2350101-2367080 GCA_019843965.1 Rhynchomys soricoides | reverse complement strand
CATCAGCATCCAGGTTCCTACATCAGCATCCAGGTTCCTACATCAGCGTCCAGGTTCCTACATCAGCGTCCGGGTTCCTACATCAGCATCCAGGGTTCCTTCATCAGTGTCCGGGGTTCCTTCATCAGTGTCCGGGGTTCCTACATCAGCATCCAGGGTTCCTTCATCAGTGTCCGGGGTTCCTACATCAGCATTCAGGTTCGTACATCAGCATCCGGGGTTCCTACATCAGCGTCCGGGGTTCCTACATCAGCGTCCGGGGTTCAATACCCACAACCACCCCCCTTCACTCTGTAGGCAACACACAACACTGCTGTGAGCGCTGTCTCTCTATCTTTTCTTTTTAACCTGAAAATTCATACAATATACGCTAACCACAATTTCTCCTCTTACACACCCTCCTACCCTCCCACCCAACCAACGCCACACTTTCTTTCTCTCTTTAAAAAAACAAACATTTGGGGCTGGAGAGATGGCTCAGGGATTAAGAGCACTGACTGCTCTTCCAGAGGTCCTGAGTTCAATTCCCAGCACCCACATGGTGGCTCACAACCATCTGTAATGGGATCCGATGCCCTCTTCTGGTGTGTCTGAAGACAGTGACAGTGAACTCATATACATAAAATAAATAAATAAATCTTAAAAAAAAAAAAAACATGCAGAAAAAAGGAGAAAGAAAAAAACAGAAAACACAGTAAACACATAAAAATATATATACACATGCACACACACGCACATACATACGGAGAAACCATAATATACAAGCAAAAGACCAGGACGATAACAATAAAAATGCCCAAATGAAGCAATATGAGACAAAAAAAAAAATCTCCAGAAACATTATGGCTCTAGCTTTAAAAACAACAACTACCTGCTTGAGCTAATAATAATTCTAGTCCTCTGTCAAGTACTGAAATACTTCTCAAAATATTTTTAAAGAAATATTTTTTAAAAGCCTTGAAATAGAAAGCGGTTTCACCACCAGTGGCCAACTAAAGGAATGCTCACTGGGGCCCAGGATGTGGCTCTCTGACAGAGATGATGTTGCCACACATCACACGGTGATAACACCTTTTCCTAGAACCTAACAGTGTCAGAATCCAACCTGCATCCTGCTGCTTACACCAACCTTGGTTCCTAAGGGCAAGAGGCAGCCCAGAGGGCACAGAGGCAGCCTTGAGTTCCTGCAGCAAAGCTGTCTAAGTCTTAGCAACACCCCAGAACTCCCAAGGACAGTCACAAAAGAGATCCTTTCAGATTTGTTCAACTTACTGCAAAGAGTAATTTTTTGTTTTATTCTTTTATCTGATACCCTAAGCTGGCCCAGAATGCTATGTAGCTGAAGATGGCCTTGAACTTCTGAGCCTCCTGCCTCCACCTCCCCAGTGCTGGGACGGCAGGGAAGCATCACCATGTCCAGCCTATGGATTAAAATTTCTAAACTGTCGTATTTCAGTTTTTAACATTCATAAAACCCACCTGTGCTGGACAGTGATGGCACACACCTTTGAACCTAGCACTCAGGAAGCAAAGGCAGGTGGATGAGTTTAAGGCCAACCTGGTCTACAGAGTGAGCTCCAGAATAGCTACACAGAGAAAACCTGTCTCGAAAATTTAACAAAAGCCAAACCAAAACTAAACACTAATAATCTGATCAATAAAATGCCTCCCATCATTATCTTCTGTCACTTGTAAAGAAGAGTTGGGGATGCAGCTCCAGGCTAAAAGGTCCGGGCCGAAGTATTCATAAGGTCCTGGGATCAATCCCCAACACCACTAAAACCAAACAAAGCAACCCTGTAAAGGGGGCACCTGTAAAGAGTGCTCTGCGAGGTGAACTCCACGGATGAGGTTCAGCGCCGCGCACATTATGTTGAGAACAAGGGAGAGCACACCCAGGGCTGTCACCGGCTTCATCCGCAGATTCGGAGCTTCCCAAGGAAGAGAAAGAAGAGTGTCTTGTGAGAATCATCTCTGACAGAAAGGTGAAGACCACTAACTAGACCTCTGCTAACGGGCTCACACGCTAAACACAGACCACAAATGTGCACGTTTACAAAGCCGTGAAAGTTAGCAGGGCAAGCAAGAAATGAACGGATCTCAGAAACGGAGGCGAACTTCTTCCAGGAAAAATAAAGTTAATAATAATAATAATAATAACAATAATAATAATAATAATAATAATAATAATAATAAAGGCCTTTTCATATCAAACATAAATTTGCAAGTACTTAATCCCCTTTTTATTTTAACCAGGGGTGACTTGCTCCTGAAGTGAGGTGCAGAGATACCTGTGATCGTCAGCAGGAGACATGAGCGTCAGTGACATTGGGAAGTGTCCCTCCAGGACAAAAGGTCCCAACACAGAATCAGCCACTGCTGCGGGCCAACAGGTCAGGCTGAGGTGCTGGGGGTAGGGATTGCCAAGACTCTAGAAGCACCCCATCATCTGCCTCAGTCTTCAGCTTGTATGCTGTTCCACTCTTTTTCCAATGCAGACACTGTTTAGTGTCATGTGGGCATCCAAAATTATTCACAGCAGATAACTTTTTAAATTCTAAAATACTCAGGAAGAGGACGTATTTGATCTCGAACAGTCTAGATATGTAGACTGTAACTGTGGCCAGGCTGATATTGGGAACAGACTCACTGTTTCCCAAAGGTCACAACCGAAAGGGATTCTGGTTCACCAGCCTGGTCCAGCCCGGTCTCCTGTCCTGCTCCTTCCCGAGATCCTTTCTGGTCCTGACATTTCACAACACAGCACGCACGCACGCACGCACGCACGCACGCACGCACGCACGCCCTGTGAAGCACAGCCCGGCTAACACCTACTGTTAGTTCCCGCCGAGCAATTCAAGTTCCCGTTAGAGCAGCGTGCTACCTGTGAGGCCTCTAGCCTCGGGCCAGTAAGGTGAGGGAAACCACAGTAAAATGTCTTAGACAGACGGGCAAGTTGGCACTTTCAGGATTGCTCCTCTTGTCTAAGTGTTTAAAAAACAAAAACCATATGTCACAAAGGTGTCCCCATGCTCATGTGAAGCAAGGGAGAAACTTGGGCTCGATGATCCAGTCTCCTCCTTCAAAGGCCCAGGGTCCCCCACCATAAATTGGAACAGCCTGCTCACTGGCAAGTGAGCCAATCTTGGGATTTACTGGTTTAAACACATTAAGCCAAAAACCACTTTAATTTGCCACAGACACAAATTTAATACGCCACTTACATTTCGAGCCACAAGTTTAGTACAGAAGTTTTTTTTAAAAAAAAAATTAGATTGTTATGATGTAGACTGCTTCCACAGTAGATACACCCTGGCCTGTCTGCAGAGGTCAGAGGACAACTGGACAGAGTCTCCTTCAACCATGGAGTATCCAGGGATCAAACCCAGGAGCTCGAGCTTGGCGACTAGGCTTTACGCAGAGCCACGACACTGCCCCCATTGCAGGATTCTTAGATGCTACACAAACACTTCCCACACAGCCTTCCTCCAACACGAGGGTCAGGGCTTCCCAGAGCAAGATTCCAGTGGTGCAATCAGTCAAGGAGAACCCATACAGTCCAACGAGAGGCTCCCAATAGTGTAGTTCTTTGAACACTAAAACCTGTGGAATTCATCTTGAACAGCCTGCCTGGCTGTTTAGTCTAAAATCTCCAGAATGTAACCCGCTGCTTCCTTAAAGCAAGCCTCGATCACAGCAGTAAGGTTTGGTTTGGTTTGTTCTTTATTACAAACCGTCTGGAAATGGGGCCCATCTATATTCTTCCCGCCATACTTGATATGTCCCTATCAAACCAGCCCATTTCCAATGAGGAAAAAAAAAAAATCCTATTTGACATGCATCCCCTCACCTTCATCGGAGAACAGTGGGCACTTACCAGGTTCAGTGTGCACTGGGGTGTGGCCGTTCAGCATGCCATTTGCCACATCTGTGTCCTCCAGGGACAGGACTGCTGGAGGCTGGAACTCGAGATCCTCTTGGATCTTCTCTAAGCTGCTCTTCATCTGGGAGGAGCTTGTGTGGTTAAAATGCCACTTTGTTTTCTGAATGACACCGTCTGCAGAGAGAGAGAGGGGCCAAGTTCAGCATCCTCAGAACATTGCGGATGGGAAGCGAAGCGCCCGTTGCTAAGCAACCAGTAAGTCAGATTCCACACAGAGTCAGTTACGGGAGGTCAGATGACTGCTACATATTAACACTAGTCTGATCCACTTCTTCAAAGAAGAATAATGAAAGTGTGGCTGCAGAGAAGACACCAACCTTTGGGGACCCCAGAGTTGGCAGGAGGCACTGGGCCTGCCCCTTCAGGCTGTCTCTAAGCTTGGAGTCAGGAATGGCTATCCCTGACAGTCTCATATCAAAAGCTTTAAAAAAAAAAAAAAAATCACAAATAAATGTGACTCCATTGTACAAGCTGGGAAGGAATATTTGGAAGGCGTGCTGATTGTGTTTGCCAACCTGACATGAGCGAGAGTCATCTGGGAAGAAGGAACTTTACATCTGAGGAAGGCTTTTCCTATGGGGCCTTTCTTAAGTTATGATTGATGTGGAGGACAGAGCCCACTGTGCTCAGTGCCACCCCTGAGGAGGTTGGCCGGGGCTTCTAAGAAGGCAGGCAGAACAAGCCGTGGAGAGGAAGCCTGCAAGCAGCACCCTCCACAGGCTCTGCCTCAGTGCTTGTTCCAGGTTCCTGCCTTGACTTCCCTTCAGGGTTGGCCAAATAAATAATCCTTTTCTTCCCACTGGCCTTTTGTCATGGTGCTTACCACGGGGACGGCAAACAAACCAGGACAGAAGTGTTGGCTTTGATTCTTTTGGTTATATTAACTATTAATCCACTCCAACAAATCATAACACGATTCTGTCTGTCTGTCTGTCTTAAATAAAGGGTTCATATAGTCCAGGCTGGCCTCAAACCTGCTATGGAGCCAATGATGGCCTTTAACTCCTGATGTGCACCCCCATGCCCGGCCTAACAAGCTCTGAAGTGGAAGTCCAATCAAGCAGTTCTAATGTCACTGTTCTCTGACTCTAAGAGCTACAGTGGTGCTAGGGAAGGTCCCCTATCAGACCCAGCTCACTGCTTTGCAAGGCCCATACAGAGAGAAGGGCAAAAGAAGGCAGCTTCATTCTTCTCCAAATCAACTAGGGCCAAGGGAGCCATAGTTATGGCCTGCCTACAGCCAGCCAGCAAAGTCCTGACAGGAAGAAGTGGGTCCAGGGTAGCAGCTTCATGAAAGCCTCCCAGAGCACCCTAGGTCTGCCACAGTGAGGCCTCACACCTGGGCATTCCTGCCCCTGAAAGTGACAACCCAGACAGGAGGCCACTAGGGACGGTGAAGGCTCTGGCAGTCACAGTCAGATGGCCTAAGTGCTGGCCTCACACCTGACTGTCTGTGTCAAAAACTTCCAGATCCCTGTTCTAGTCCATCCCAGATACCAAATGTCCACTGCCTACCTCTCTTGCTCCCAGAGCAGTGTTCCCAACTCCCCCAACCCTGAGGCCCTTTAATACAGTTCCTCGTGTTAGGGTGACACCCCCCAACCATGAAATTATTTTTGTTGCTACTTCATAAGTGTAATCTTGCTACTGTTATGAATTGTAATGCAAATATCTGATATATATGATGGTCTTAGGTGACTCCTTTAAAGGGATTGTCAAACCCCCTCCCCTCCCTCCACAGAGGGTTGCCACCCACAGGTTGAGAAACACTGCCCTAGAGCTCAAAATGAACCACCCTTGGCCCAAATTGGGCAAGCCCCATGGCTACCAGGCTGTGTTCTGTAGACTCGAGACCACAAAGAACCTCTTGGCTGAGCCTGGTACAAAAATGTCTTCTTCCAAAGCAGTCCTTGTCAACCTGCTTGAGGGAAGGATCACATTTTTCTCATTTCCAAACTGTTACAAGCCTGATGCTTTGACAAAATGGAGGGGAAAAAAAACCAAACAAACAAACTCCTGCAGAAATGTGTAATCACCACAGACGTTGGAAGCATTCTCTATCTCCCAGGCTCACTCACACTCCCTCAGAGGCTCTGCCCCAGAACTTTCTCTTAAACAGTTCAGGCTCCAGGGCGATCCTGTCTTGGGCAAAGCATCACAGTCCTGATAGCACAACTCTGGTCTATACAGGCTGTGGTTTGCTGACCCCAGCTTCAGGAGCCTGTGGTGAATAGTAGCCTACACAGGCTTCACCCTTCTGCCACCTCCCCACAGGCTCTGAAGACACAGAAAGCCACTGTGGTAAGCTTCAGGGCCACTCTCATTGCCATGAAGTCAATGGCATGTGCTCTCACCTCCCATGGTTTTCCTGGACGGTTGAGGCCAAACCTAAACTTTCTATGCACATAACATCATACAAGAGGAGAAAAGCATGAAAGACGGATACAAACCAAACTCAAGAAAGGCGTAGGGCCGGGAGGCCAGGCCAATGCAGGTGGTGTCGTAGGAAGCGGTGAATTCCCACCACAGAGCCTCCAGGAAGCAGAAGGCCATGGCTGCCGGGCACTGGCGCGAGCAGATGGCCATGCAGGCCACGTCCCCTGATGATGAAGAACTGAAAGAGAAGGAGATGTCTGAGCTTCTAGGAAGCAGGCTGAGCAACCCACCTCATCTTCCTTGTTGTTTGTCTTCTGTTGTGGATAGCCCTGGGGCTTTCTGTATTCTCTTAATTCTGCCCTCCTGGGAGGGGCTTCAGACAAGGAGTGAGTTACACACCTGTGACTTCTTGTGAACCAATCCCTTAATGAATAAAGGAGACAATCACTGGGCAGGTAGGAGGGACTTCCTGGTCAGAGAGAGAAGAGAGGAGGAAGAGGAGGAGGAGGAGGAGGAGGAGGAGGAGGGGGAAGAGGAGGAGGAAGAAGAAGAAGAAGAGGAGGAGGAAGAAGAAGAAGAGGAAGAGGAAGAGGAAGAGGAGGAGGAGGGGAAGAGAAAGGGTGCTTTTGGATGGGGACAGCAGATGGGTAAGATGTAGCTACTAGAGTCTCCCGGTATCATGGCGGATCCTCAAGGATTCGACACCAGAGGAATCAGATTTTGATAAGGTTTACAAGATTAGGTTTTAGTTGATTCACCCAGAGACTGAGTTATCACTGTTTCTGAACTAAGTTTGTGTGGTGTTTTCCTTCATGCGGTGGCTCATCTGGGTTCCAGAGAGAAAGGTACAAAGTGTGGGTTTGCCTGATGTGTACCACAGAGGCCATGGGGGTATTGAAGCACGGGGCTGGAGTGGTAGCAACTCAGAGCTCCACAAGATAAAAGCAGGTCAGCCATTGCTCGCTGGTGCTTGCCTGGCCAGCACAACGGGAATGAGAGAGCCCCGTGAAGAACATGCTGCTATACATTCCTTCTTTTTAAAATATTTCCTGCAACAGTCTTTTTATTTTCTTTGCTTTAAAGACAAAATTTCTCTATGTAAGTCAGGCTGGCAGCAAACTATGTAGTCCAGGCTAGCCCTTTAACTGATGCCCCTCCTGCCTCAGCCTCCTAGGATTATAGACATAAACTTGGTGCATACATACACATGCAGGCAAAGCACTCATACACATAAAAAAGTACATCTAAATTAATTGATTTTCAAGAAAAGACTAATGCTGCCAAGATGGCTGAGTAACTAGAGGAGCTTGCAGCCAAGGCTGATGGCCCGAGTTAAATCTCCAGAATCCACATTAAAGAGTTGCATGCACCTGCAGCCCATGTGCTCCTGGAGCAGGATGGAAGATGGAGACAGAATCGCTTAGAAGGTGTAGGTGAGCTAGCCCATAATATTCAGTGCAGTAGAAACAAGAGATGCCTGGCCTCACAAGGTGAGAGAGGACAGCACCAGGTCCCAAAAGTTGAAATCAGACCTCCCCACATGAATTTGAGTGGTCACATTTATGAGTACGTGCATGTGCGCCACACATTTTCTAGTGTGCGTAAGACACTGGGGTCCATCAATGGCACCATGAAAACAAGAAAAACAAGAAAAAGCAGCAGAGTAGAACATTTTACCATCCTGTCTTTTATATTTGATTGTGATATCATAGTTCTGTTGTCCCCCCCAACCCAGGAAAAAGATGTCCTGCACAGACCAGCTTCTCAGTGCTCCATGTAGAAGGTGCTCAGAGGAAATGGAAGAGGAGGAGGAAGAGGAGGAGGAAGAGGAGGAGGAAGAGGAGGAGGAGGAAAAGGGGAAGGAAAAGGAGGAGAAAGAGGAGGAGGAAGAGGAGGAAGTAAAGGGAAAGGAAGAGGAGGAAGAGGAGGAGGAGGAGGAGGAAGAGGGAAAGGAAGAGGAGGAAGAGGAGGAGGAGGAGGAGGCAGCGGGAGCAATTCAGAGGAGTCTGCTCTGTGGGTGACAGCTCAAGTCTCCAGCCACCACCCTGCCTGCCTGCCTGCCAGCACCCTTCCAACTAGTATGGTTGACACCTTCCTTTTCTTTTATGATTCTGAGACCAAGTGACCCTAAAACACCTAAAAGACCCAACTTCTCTTGCCACTTACAAGAATTATAAAAAGGGAACAAGAGGGACTTGGTAAACAAAGACATATGTAAAATCTCAGGTGTGAAGTCTGTAATAAGCCACTCTGCCATTTAAGCCTGCCTTGCCCCCAGGGCTTCGTACCTCAAGTCTCAACATTAAGAAAGACTGCAACTAAACGGTGTTTGTAGCTGTTTTATCACACAGTAGATTCCATCCGTTCACTGTACTTCTCTGAGTTGTCCTACATGCAAGTACATGTTTTTAATGTTGTCTGTCTTCTGTGCTGTTCCTGTAAGTTTGCTATTAAAATACATTAAACTACTTAAAAAAAAAAAAAAAAAAAAAAAACAAAAAAAAACAAAAAAAACTAATGCATGAGCAGCACACCTGGGGACCAACTCGCTGCCCTCAAATCCTGGCTCTGCCACTTGCTTGCTGGAGCCTGGGCTAAGTCACTTGACCTCAATCCCTCTCTGTAAAACACGTGACCCTGCCTGACCTTCCAAGTGCACCACGGGGGGGGGGGGGGGGGGGGGGGGGGGCGGGGGGAAGGGGGGGAAAGGCGGGGGGGGGGCGGCAGGGGGGGGGGGGGGGGGGGGGGGGGGGGGGGTGGGGGGGTAGCTGCTGGAAGTACAGGAAAGTCAGGAAGCATCCAGCAGCAGTGTCACGGGCTGGCCGGCACCCACCCTACAGTGGGGCTCCCCCTATTGTGCTAACACAGAAATCTACATCTCACTTTAAGTCTCTGAAATGAGAGACCCACCCTCACCCGTTTTCATTCCCCTGTTCCTCGTAGGAGGATCGGAAGTTCAAGGCCATCCTCAGCTACAGTCTAAGCACCCGGCTGAGGGAAATCCTGTGTCTGGGCTCGTCCACTCTCTCCTCTTCCCTTGCTGACATTTTACTGTAGCTTCCTCTCTTCTACTGTACCCAAGTAGAAAATAAGGTAACTAAAGGGTGCCCATGGGACAGGGGCACAGCAGAGGGATGACCAGTGCTGACTCGGGGCTCTGAAGATGGACACCACTCCTTCCTTAGTCTGTTGCAAGTGTACACAACCTCTGACTGCTGAGACCAAACCTTCCCTTCCCCAAGCTGCCTTTAACAGTGCCACTCTGACATTCAGGCCCTGGAGAAGTGTTTACTTACTAGATACGGAAGTCACAGCTTTCTGCACAGCCTCGGCCTGGATTCTGAGCCAGCCTCTGGGCTAAGGTCCTGAGCTGCCTTCTGCATTCCAGAAACTCCTGGGCGTGGTAAAAGTCAGTGGAGGCTGAGAGGGGTTGCCCATCCCTCACCCGTACGATGCTGGCAAAAAGGATCATGGACATGGTCCGAGAGAGAAGTCATGAGGACACCTGAGGAAAGAAAGGAGCCTTTGGCAGTGAGGCCAGGAGATGAAAACTGTTCCTGTGCCTTCTGAAGCCTACCCTTCCTCATTCGTAACATTTCTCCTCTTTGCTGAAGACTTCCCTCCCCAGAACTAAGCTGGGATGAGGGTCAGAGGGATGGAGAAAGAGGTGGGGCCAGCAGGGCTCAGGAGCAACAGCAGCAGCTAGAAAATGGAGGGTGTGCTGGAGTCTGGGCACTGCAGTGGCGGTGGCAGGGAGAGGCAGAAGGCAGTTGCCGAGCTGAGCGAGCACATCCTCCGGAATTTCTGTTCCCTGGTACAAAGCCAGTCAGTCTTCAGAATGATGACTGAGCCCTTACAGATGGCTGAAGGGAGTCGGTTAGCAAATCACATCCTGGTAAGATATTAAACATTTGGTCACGCTGTGTGAACACATTAAGAAACAAAAGGAAATAGATATGGGCCATGTACCTGTCAGGACGGAAGGAAACCCATGTTAGCATGGCCACAGAGCCAGCAGGGGTTGGGCTTCCCACTGACTGCGCGGCACATCTGGACAGGACAGGGCCTACGCATCTGTGTATGAGTCAGCCCAGCAAGGACTGGCCTCTGTGGCCAAAACGGCTCTGGCTGGTCTTTCCAGGCTACAATTCCTCTTTGTGATCCTGTCTATTGAGTGGGATTCCTGGATACACTAGTGGCAAAGGCTCAGGAAGACAGCCTTACTCCGACACCACTCCTGGCCTCTATTCACCCGTGCCCTTTTCAGGGGCAGTGAACACACACTTACACACACACACACCTACACAACACACCTACACAACACACCTACATATATACACACACCTATACATCCACCTACACATACACACCTATGCACACACACACCTACCCACATGCACATGCATACACACACACAAACACCTACCCACACACCTATGCACTCACACACCTACACACACACCGACATATACACACACCTACACACATACCTACACACACACTGTTGGCATCAGGACCTCCAAACTGGTGACATCACACCCAGGTGACAGCGTGACCTGTCCACCTGTTGCCAAGGCAACAGCTACCATATTCCCATAATCCACTTGGCCCACCTCAACAAAAATACCACATGCTGGCAAAGGCTGTCTGACCAGCCTCAGCTGCTAACCCAGACTCCTGGTCTTCTACGGCTCAGAGTCCACCAGCCCCTGCTATAAATGTGGTCAACAAGGTCACTGGGTGAGGGCTTGTCCCAACCCCAACAAGCCAAGGGATCATGTCCTAGGTGCCATCAGGAGGTACACTGGGCAGTCGACTGCCCTCATGTTGTGAAGAACAGAGGAACGTCACTCCCAGGTAACCCTCCAGTCGACCTCCTAGGCTTGGCTATGGATGACTGACGGGGCCTGAGCTCTCTCGACCCGGCCATGCCTATCACTAGCAGGGAGTCCCAGGTAGCTATCATGGTATGTGGGTGGCCCATCTCCTTTCTCTTGGACACTGGGGCCACTTACTCGATCCTGACAGAGTTTTGGGGACCCTTTTCACCTTCGAGTTTTCCTATTGTCAGAATAGGACAACCTTACCTCCCTCATCAGACCCAACCACTGAGTTGCATTTTTAGGGGTGTACCCCTCATCCATTCCTTTTTGGTAGTGCCGACATGTCCTGTCCCCTTATTGGGAAGAGATCTTTTAGCTAAGTTGGGAGCTCCTATTTCCTTTGTTCCACCCATTCACCTAAACCCAAGGTCATCAGCAGCTCCTCGTTCCTTCTTCTTGGCAGTCAACCTACTAACACTAACGTGTTGTTTCCTTTACCAGCTTCTCAGGTGGACCCCCGAGTTTGGAACATCCAGAACCCCTCTGTTGCTAAACATCATTCTCCTGTTGTCTTCCAGTTACTGGACTCTACCAGGACCTTGCTCTGTAAAGCACCGGAGGACGTTGAGACCACCCACTTTGTCCCCAATCCCAGAAAATGAGACTCCACTCCAGCAGCCAAGCTCGACCTCACTGGATTAGACATGGGTTTCTCGCCTTCTCCCTGCTGTTCATTTCCATCCAGGGTAGCCCTTACATCTGGAGATTCGAAGTTCAAGAAACCCCCACAGACAACAAACAGTCTTTCCAAATAGGGTCTGGAAACTGCTCCATAGCCGGATGTCAGGAGCCGATCCAAACTGCTATCATCCCTGCATCTGTTATCCCATCTAAACATTATGATCTCTATGCTTAATTTATCTTAGACCAGACAAAAGATTATTGTAAAAAATGGCCAGACGAATATGGGGGCTGTCCATACCAGTCTTGTCAGATATGTATGCTAGGTTCATGGACCAATCATTTCTTCTATCAGCAACGCAAGACACCCTTTTTCTACATACAAGACTCATGGGATTCCAGGGAGACAGGAGTTGTTGGTAAGCTCTACTGTAAGAATCAACCTGGCTCCCCAGTGAGTACCATCCGTATCCAGAGAAAATATGTCTCAGTTGCCCAACCTCTAGACATTAGAAAAGTAGGGGAAGTAATCAGAGTAATCTCCTCTGAGGTCCTTACCTCTTTGACATCACCCCTCATAAATGGCGCTAACTTGTCATTTCCCCTTTTGCTTCAGACCTTGACCTCAGTGTACCAACTCCTTAATGTCACCAGGCCTGGTCGTTTTAAAAATTGTTGGTTATGTGTACCCTCTGGAATTAACTCACAATTGCACTTACAGCCTCTCTGGTGATATTGCCAAGTAACCTTACCTCACCTTTTGTCAGCTGCCCTGACTCCGATGTCGCCATGACTCCATACCTTACCTCTATCCCTCTTTGGCATGGCAAAGTGTTTTAAGACCTCCAGGGCACGCTCTGTAGGAATGCTAAGCTCCCTAGACTGCAATAGAACCATAACCCTTGATATATCATCTCTGCTGCAATGCCCTGCAGTCCAGAACACGTCAATTCTTTGTGGCACTCAGGTATATCATCACCTTCCCGCCAGCTGGTCAGGAGTTTGCACGTTGGTGCTCCTTTTCCCTGAACTGGGAGTAATCTAGAGAAACGAGCCCCTGCCAATCCCAGTTGTAGATATCATAGCTGCTCAACATAAGAGGGCAGTTCAGGCCCTGCCACTCTTGGTTGCCACGGGAGTAGCCATAGGTGTTGGTACTGGAGTTGCAGGGATAACGACTTCCATGACCAATACAATGAATTCACTTCCCAGTTTGAAAGCAATCTTCAAGAAATGACTGAAACTGTGCTTACTATCCAGAAACAGGTCGATTCTTTGGCAGCTGTGGTGCTTCAGAACCGACAAGAGCTAGATGTCCTGACAGTTAAAGAAGGTGGTCTTTGCCTGTTCCTCCAAGAAGAACGCTGTTTCTATGTCAACCAATCCAGGATAGTGAGAAACAAAATCCAGGAGCTACAGTCAGACACACGGAATTTCAGGGACCGTGAGCCCTCCAGTTCTGGGATTTTCAAAAACCCTGTATGGAAGTGGATACTCCCTTTCCTAACTCCTTTCCTAGTCACCTTCCTGGTGTTATTATTTGCTCCCTGCCTCATTAATCTTATTTCTATATTCCTTCAATGACAAATGCAAAAAAAAAATCTAACCAAACTATTAACCGGTTCCAGTTACAGGATCACCAGCCGCTGCCCCCAGAAGAGCCGCTGTCCACAGAGGAACCTGATGCAAACGTTTAACCAGGTGGACCCCGCAGGTGAAAGTCAGCTACACCCCAAAACTGACAACGCCCCTACACAGCAGGAAGCAGCTTAAGAGACACCACGCCCTGATTCCCTTTGCACCATCGGCTCCCCCCTCCCTTTTTTCTCCTTCTTTTATAATAATAAGAAGGGAGGTATGTTGGCATCAGGACCTCCAAAACTGTGACATCACACCCAGGTGACAGCGTGACCCGCCCACCTGTTGCCAAGGCAACAGCCACCATATTCCCAGAATCCACTTGGCTCACCTCCCACCTTTACCTGTAGCTACGTATATAAACGGAAGACCCCCTCTGCGCTCGCTCTCTCTTCCCCCTTCTCTTCTCGCTGCCGCCTTGCCCCTCCCTTCCAATAAACCCCCACGTGGAACTGTTTGGCCTGGTGTGGTTTCTGGAGACACGCACTATCACTACACACATGCCTCCCCCACCCCCACACACACACCAAGGGAGATCTCAACTCCTTCATCCCAAAACCTTCCAGGCTTGCCAGACTGGACTGACCTCTCCCCTCTGTCAGACAGCCAATTCTCATTCCCCAGGTCTAGCACTTCCACTAGAGTCAACTGTTAAGACCAATAGCCAGGCTTCAGAGTCCCTGCAGCTCCTGCAGGGCCAGGCCAGCCACCAGAGGGCACTGTAGGCTCTGTAGCCTTGCATGGCCAGTGGCCACCAGAGGGCACTGTCGGTTTCGCTTCACAGCCTACAAAACATAGTTTTGTTGAGACTGACTCCAGGGAAGAAGAGAAGCACAGTGAGCACTGAGGTCAACAGAACTGGTTTTTAAAAACATTTTTTTAAATGCTTTTAAACTGAGACAGGAAAAACACAAGATCAGTTTGAGAGCAGAACAACCCTGGGGTTCAAAACACTAACTCCTAAGGAGGTCTCACGTGGTCAGTATGGCCTCACATGGCACAAGGAAAAAGAATGAATCAAAGCTACAGCAGAAGGGTTAAGACAGGCCCACACCCGACGTACAATACCCACTGTGTTCAGCTGTCTGCTAAGACCGCACGGAGGAAATGGGTTTGAAGGTGACAGTATTTCTAAGAGCCAGTCTGACCGCTATCAGAAGGACCCAGAGGGCCTCCACTTCACCCACAAGGCTTAGCGGTACAAGAGCTACCAAGGCTGGAACCTTTAAATCCTCCAGGTTATCTCTGATGACGGAATAAAGGTGGCATTAGGGATAGGTCACCTGTGTCTGAGGGCCTGAGATGCAGCTACCTGAGGGGCTGAGGGAGAATTCTAGAAATGGAGACAGAGCTTTGAAACACTATTTTCCTTTAGTAACATGCACGTCGGGGTGGGGTGTTATGGCTCAGTGGTAGAACACCCACCTACTACACACAAAGCGCCCAGTGCCAGTGTCCGGCACAACAAGCAAATAACCATAGTTCCAAAAGATGGAAGAAGAGTTTGCAAGAAAGGGAGGCTGATCTTTGTGGGGATTGAGGTTTGTAAGCTTGGGCCGTGAGCTGTCATAGTGCAAACTACACTGGGGAGCATGCTTACAGACAGCTCTGTTGTCCCTGCTCTTCAGAGGCGGAGGGGAGGGTCCTGAGTTCAAAGTCAGTTGGGGCTACAGAGTAAGTCCCTACCTCTGAAACTCAGAATAGAAAAGGGGAATGCAGGGGAGATGTGGTCACTCTGTTCTGATGTACAGAGTAGGCTTTTCCAGGCCCCACTAAGTGCAGATAAAACCCTGGAAATCAGCTACAGAACAATCACAAACAGGTTCTAAAAGGATCACAGGGTCCTTCTGTGTCACACATCCCAGACTGTTGGAAGAACCGGCACCTCAAAGCCTCCAATAGGGAGAGGGCACATCCCTCATCACTACAAAACCTCTCACTTTACGCAGAATCAGGAGTGCTGCAGCCTTGAAAACCAGAAAAGCTTCACATTAAAAACCAATCTGGAAGCCGGAGAGATGGCTCAGCAGTTAAGAACACCAGTTCACTCTTTTAGAAGACCCAGGTTCAATTCCCAGCACCCACATGGTGGCTCACAACCATCTGTAACTCCTGTCCCATGTAGTCTAAGCCCTCTTCTGGCTTTTCCAGGTTCTGCCCTCCTGTGTACATACCTACATAGAGACACACACATATGCACATATGTAAAAATAAAATAAATCTAAAATAAGAATGAAGAGGGCCGCATAGTGGTGGTCCACTTGGGAGGCAGAGGCAGGTGGATCTCTGTGAGTTAGAGGCCAGCCTGGTCTACAAAGTAAGTTCCAGAACAACCAGGGCTACTCAGAGAAACCCTGTCTCTGTCTGTCTCTCTCTCTCTGTGTAAAATATATATATATATATATATATATATATATATATATATATATATATATACACACACACACACACATACACACACACACACACATGTATAATATACACACACATAATATATATACACCCTGACACACCACACAGAATAAAGGTGCTTGCTGTCCACCTGTCCACCTGTCCACCTGTCCACCTGGAGCATGCACAACTAAAAATAAATATTTTAGCCGGGTAGTGGTGATAGATGGACCAGAGCGGGTTCCAGGACACCAAGGCCACATAGAGAAACTCTGTCTCAACAAAACAAAACAAAAACAAAAAAGCCTGCTGAGCAGACAGGAACTGGAAGTTATCTATTTCGGTTACTGAAACAAGAAATGTGATCTCAGTGTCCCTGCCATATTACCGAGCCATACACTGAAGATTTTACACACGACTGGAGACAGAGCAAGAAGCTTTCTGCTTCGGCGTTCTGTGTCAGCAGAAGCACGGAAGACGACCAAACATCCATGCTCATGTTTTATATGACAGGACTTTTTGTTTTGTTTGTTGTTTTGGGTTTTGGTTGATTGGTTGGTTGGTTGGTTTTTGTTCTGATTTGGTTTGGTTTTATTTGCATGTTTGAGATAGGGTTTTTATGTGCAGTCCTGTCTGTCCTGAAACTTACTCTGTAGGCCAGGCTGGCCTTGAACTTGCAGAGATAAGCCCTATTCAGACTCACAGGTGATGGGATTGATGGTGTATCCACCACCACCTAGCTGATATACACATCTCAATACACTTCCTACACTTTCTAATTCTCTTTACCAGGTTTGCAACTGTCCTGCTCTGTCTACATCACAGACTGTCCTGCTGTCTACATCACAGACTGTCCTGCTGTCTACATCACAGACTGTCCTGCTGTCTACATCACAGACTGTCCTGCTGTCTACATCACAGACTTTCCTGCTGTCTACATCACAGACTGTCCTGCTCTGTCTACATCACAGACTGTCCTGCTGTCTACATCACAGACTGTCCTGCTGTCTACATCACAGACTGTCCTGCTCTGTCTACATCACAGACTGTCCTGCTCTGTCTACATCACAGACTGTCCTGCTGTCTACATCACAGACCGTCCTGCTCTGTCTACATCACAGACCGTC
>JADRCH010000127.1:2279351-2349925 GCA_019843965.1 Rhynchomys soricoides | reverse complement strand
TGCTCTGTCTACATCACAGACCGTCCTGCTCTGTCTACATCACAGACTGTCCTGCTGTACCCACACACTTTGTTCTTATACAGTAGCCACTCTATAATTCTCATTTTCTGCTCACATTTACCCCCAAATCCCCCTAAGATAGGAACAAAAGTGAGGTGCAAAATACCAATTTTAACAAGCAAAAGGAGCTGAATTTAGTACAGTCAAGTACAGGTACCCATCATAGGCACAGTACTGAAGAAAGCAAGCCAAGGGGACAATAAGCCCATGATGGATTCGCTCTCTGATACAAGATCTGAGGACCGATTTCCAACTTGGGATCCTCTAGGCTACAAGTTGCTTGTGGATGGGTCAGAGGGAGACAGGTTAACTATGGCATCTCTAAGAGCTGAAAGCAGAAGGAAGCTGAACTGGATAGGAAGACTATCACTCGGCCGTCCCTCTGCACCTGATCTTAGTCAAAAGGCTGAAAAGCAACTCAACCCACCTTCTATATTTGTGGGCACAGCACCTGCAGATGCAACCAACCTCAGATGGAAAATAGTTTTTAAAAAACTGCATCTGCACTGAGTATGTTTGTACAGACTTGTCATGATTTCCTCAACAATGTGATATGCAGCAACCGCACACAGAACACACTATGTAGATGTTATAATTAATGCAGATATTATCTGAGGCACACAGGGGAACGTGCAGAGATTTCCACAAACACAAAGCCACTGTATGCAATGGACTGAGCCTGGTCTTCCAAGGATGCAGAGGGACTAGGACCTTCATATGCATAATGCTACTAAGTGCTCAGTGCTTCCTTGGACCCACATAACAGGTGAGGAAATCTCTGGATCAGGAGGTAGAAGTGGGCTTCAATTTCCAACTTCCATATTCTTTCCATGGTATGTGGACCTCTAAACCAAACCTTTGAGTTCAGAGCTATCATCTCTCTAAAGACACCCTTCTCCAGCACAGTACTGCCAACACCTACCCAGAGGCCGGTGTGGGTCTCAAACCTGTAATCCCAGCACCCAAGAGCTTGGGCTATGGTGAGACTCTATTTAAAAATAAAAACCATCTCTAATCGGAGACTTGCTGTTAGAGGAAGGGGCCCAAGGTTACACCTGTTACAAGTACAAGTACTTTAACACCCCTTAAAAAAGCAGAGTGTGATAGCTTATGCTCATAATACCAGCACTTTGGGGAGAGGGAGTGGAGGCAAGAAGGTCAGGAGCTCAAGGTCACCCCCAGCTAAGTGGCATGCTAAACGTCAGTTTAGGCTACAGGACACCCTGTCTAAAAAGAGAGGCAAGGGGGTGGGTAAACTTCTGGAGTTATAGCTCAGTGGCACACACCTTTAATCTCAGTACTTAGAAGAGGCAGGCAGATCTCCAGGCCAGCATGGTCTACATAAGTTTCAGACCAGCCAGGGCTCCATAGTGAGACCCTGTCTCTAAAATAAAACGACCTCTCCTTACCTGGTGTATTATACCCTAAAGTAAGCTGTCTTGTCTGGCCATGCACTGCCTCGATCTCTGCCACCTGAGGGCTGGGATTAAAGACATGCACTATCACCCCTGGCTTGATCTGAAATTCTTTACGAGACCTCAAGATGTCTTCTCTGTTGTCCATAAAACATTTAAGTGGTATCTCTAGGGACCTGTCTACATCTGTCTTCCCGAGAAAGCTGTGGTGCGACTGAATCCTGTGTATCAATGTCAGGCCACTCAGAGCTGTCCCCATTTTCATTTCCCTGACAGGTTCTTTACCTGAATAAACTCTCTGTGTAGACTTTTACAGACACTTTGCCCTGTCGTTGGCTCTGCGCTGAGGGTTGCTTTAGTTTCTCTGATCTTGTCACCAGCAACACCAACTGAGCTGGGCATGGAGGTCACACACCTGTGATCCCAGAACTTGGGGGGTGGAGGCAGGAGGATCCCATGCTCAAGGCCAAACTCGAGTTACATGGGGCCCAGTTTCACAAAACCGCAAACTGTACCAACTCCTTTCATCAGAGGCAACACCGTTCCTTCCCTGGATTTGGCTTTTTGCAAGCTTGACCCCCACCCTGCTCTGCGGGTTCTTTGTCCCGGGTTATCCAAGTCCAGGAAAGTTGGTGCAGAGGTGACCAGGCCTTAAAGAAACCAAGTCCTGCAAGACCAGCAGAAGCAAGAGCCAGAACTAAAGCTTACAGTCTATGAAAAGGAAACCACCGCCCCGCCCTCCAGAGACACGCCCCGGCCCCGCCCCGGGCAGCGGGCAGAGCGGGCAGCAGGTCCCCACAGGTACGCACCGTGCAGGGGGCCGGGCCTCGGCGGAGTCCCATCGGTCCGGGTTGCAGCCCGGTGGCCTGGACCCCGACCCCACCTCTCCACGCGCCTGGCCCGCTAACCTCACCTCGCCCCCGCGGCCGACCTCCGCCTCGGCCACCGCAGCCCAGCCTACCCGGCGGCCGGCGGGGTGCAGGGTACCCGCTGCCCGGCTGCAGGAGGTAGGGTGTTGTGCGCATGCGCACACCGTGAGCTCCCATTCGCTGCTGCTAAGCGACGCTCACACCCAAACAGACCAATCGTGGTGTGTCTCTGCTGTCCAGTTGTTCAGACTCCGGAATTGTGTGAATCTTCCAGGGCTGGCGCCCGTTTGCTCCCCTCGACCCGCGTCTCCTTCACAGGGCTGGAGGCTCATCTGTGAATCTCACCTCGAGCGGTGTGAAGAGGCTCCAATGTCCCCTCGATGCCTGGCCAGGAGCAGACAGGGCTGTTACCCCTTGGCCTCTAGGCCCCGAGAGACTGGAGTGACACTCCCTGGGCGTGGGTTCTTGCAGGCTACGCAGCTGGGCAGGAGGCCCGAGATAGAAGATCCGAAGAGCACAGCCTTCTGCCAGCCTGGAGGAGGTGCCAAAGTCCGATCCCCAAGCAACACCCTCGATATGAGGCTGGATGGAGATTGGATAGCAAAGTTAGGCCCTTACTGTTTTGACAAGTGCTGAGCACCGACCGCTGTGTGCCACTCACTGTGTACACAGCAAGTGTGAACACAGAAACCAAATCGAGAGAAGTGGGTAGGGCGCCAGGTAGGAACGCAGGTGTCTAAACACGAGTCATGCTTCACAGAAACATGGGTTCCAAAGAGGAACTCTTGTCTTGGAGTTGGGGTTCAGGGAGAGCTTCCCCAAGTCTCAGGCTGTTGGGCAAGGGAGAGTTGGTGTGTTTCAGAGACATTCACTTGTGCACAGTACTCTGTGGGGCTGCGGATGTATCTCTGTTGAACTACAAAACCCCGGATCAGCCCTGTCACCCCTTCCATACATCAGAACTCCAGGCTCTCCTTGGAACTACCATCAGTGATTCCCCATCGTCTCTGGTTCTCAGGACCTCAGCTTCTCACTAACGTTACACCATCAGCTTCGCAGAAGCTTCATTTTTACTCCTTGAGACAGGGTCTTATGTATCCCAAGCTGACCTTGCATTCACTATGTACCAGATTGTGACTCTGAAGGAGATCCTACTGCTGCCATTTCCTGGGTTCTGGGATTACTGATGTTTGCTTCCACAGCCAGCATGTGTGGAGCTGCAGATCAACCCCAGAGTGTTGCGGGAAATATTAAAAATGAAGGAATATACAGCACATGTTCCCAAGCTATGCTCTGGTTCTCTCATCCTGTCGGGCTGGCCAAGTACCGGCAAGCAATGGCCAAGCTGCTTTTATCTCATGGATCTCTGACTTAGAGCTCCACGATCTCTCCACCCAGCTCACTAGGTTCCCACTGACGGGTCAATACCACGACGGCCCCATGCTTCAATACCCCCATGGCCTCTGTGGTGCACATCGGGCAAACCCACACTTTGCTGCTGTACCTTTCTTTCTGGAACCCAGAGGAGCCACTGAGTGAAAGAAAACACAACACAAACTTAGCTCAGAAACAATGGTAACTCATCTGGGGGCAACAACTAAAGCCTAATCTTGTAAACCTTATCAAAATCTGATTCCTCTGGTGGCAAATCCTTTCCAATCTGCCATACCAGGAGACTCTACTAGCTACATCTTACCTATCTGCTATTCCCATTCCAAAAGAACCCCCTCTCTCTCTCTCCTGCTTCCTCTCTCCCTCTCTCCAACCTGCAAGTCCCTCTATGCGCCCAGTGATTGGCTCCTTTATTCATTAGGGGATTGGTTCACAAGAAGTCGAAGGTGTAACTCACTCCTTTCTGAAACCCCTCCCAGGAGGGCAGAATTAGCAGAATACAAAAAGCCCCAGGGCTATCCACAACACCAGGGTTTCCTGCCTTCTAGACAAGAGCACTACCCACTGAACCACATCCCCAGTTCCAGCTTTCCTGATTCTGAAGCCAAAGTGCAAGTCAGAGAAGCCCAGAACTGGCTCCCCTGGTTCTCAGCCTCTGTCACCACATGAGCACAGTCTTCTAATAATCCTTCATCATATAGACAGAGATCACCTATTCATTCCATCTCTATGGAGAAGCCTACAATGGGTGCCAACCTAGCAGCTGGATAGACGGGTTACATGGAGAGACCTGAGCTGAGCGAAGACTTCCAAACAGCATTTCTCTTGTGGGTGGAAATGGAAGCAGGGCTTATGTAACCGCAGACAAATTACAAAACGAACACAGGAAGACTTGTGACAGTCTAAACTGGCCTTTAGGCATTATTGTGCCCTGGTATTTAAGTCATGCCTCAGTTCCCTCCCACACTGAGTCAGGGCTGTCTGTAACAAGCCTCAACAAGGCTAGTTCATAACATTCACAAAGGAGAAAAACATAAAGGAGATCAACACCCTGACCACTGAATGCCCTGTCTAGACAGAAAATATTTGGTACTAGACCTAGAAAACTCTGGATTTAGCAGTTGTGATGGTTTGTATATGCTCAGCCCAGGGAGTGGCACTATTAGAAGGTGTGGCCCTGTTGGAATGGGTGTGGCCTTGTTGGAGTGGATGTGGCATTGTTGGAGTGGGTGTGTCACTATGGGTGTGGCCTTTCAGACCTTCATCCTAGCTGCCTGGAAGCCAGTATTCTGCTAGCAGCCTTCAGATGAAGATATAGAACTCTCAGCTCCTCCTGCACCATACCTGCCTGGATGTTGCCATGTTCCTGTCTTGATGATAATGGATTGAACCTCTGAACCTGTAAGCCAGCCCCAATTAAATGTTGTCCTTATAAGACTTGCCTTGGGCATGGTGTCTGTTCATAGCAGTAAACCCTAACTAAGATAGGAGTGTAGTGCCTTGAACCTGTATTAGCAGTATTCACACCAGTGTTTGAGAGGCTGGCAGGAGAGCCCTGCCATGGAGCTTAGCCTGACCTGGGCAAAATAGTGAATCCTAGGCCAGCCTGACTACAGAGACCCTATTTCAAAAAAAAAAAAAAAAAATCGGGGGGACTAGAGAGTTGGCTCAGGAATTTAGATCACTTGCTCCTCTTGCAGAGGACCTGGGCTTGACTCTCCACACTCACACAGTGGCTCACACACATCTGTAACTCCTAGATGACTTGACACCCTCTCCTGACCTCTACAGGCACCAGACAGGTATATGGTGCACATACACATATGCAGGCAAAACATTCACCCACATAAATAAATCTACACAAAATGTTTTAAAAAGCAAAAGTAGAGAACTCCGGACTGGGTGCCTGTGAGGGAACGTCTGCAGAGCATGCATGCATGGGATTATTTGTAGAGCACACATGAGTGAAGCCTTGACTTCTGTCCTCAGCACCACAACCACATCTGGAGTGACAGCACTCACATCTGGAGTGACAGCACTCAACAGATACAGATAGGAGAATCAGAAGCACAAGGTCATCCTCTGTGAGACACCTTCTTACAGCCAGAGTAAATGAGCAAGATCTCTTTGAATGTGATGAAGCCTTTGGGTATTAGTATCTGAGACATGAGTGACTTAGAATGTTCCTTCACCTTCTGTCTGGTACACCTGGTGAGCCTCAGTCTCTAACGGAGAATGAAATGGGAGTAAGGTGTAGTGCCTAAAATCCCAGCCCACATCTCCAATCACTGATCACTCATGGCCACTGTCCCCTCCTGAGGCTTTCCATTCCAAGCAAGCCTTTTCAGCTCCCCACCCCCACAATCTCTACATCTCCGCAGACAACTTCCATGTCCAGTTATTTATAACTTTCCACATTTGATCTCTGTCCTCCCCTCCAGCCCATTCGCCTTCTCCCTCCCACACTGTCCAGTGTGCCTCTACTTCGTTCTGTTCATTAATTCTTTTTAAATTTTCACTTCATTTCCCATGGGCTGGGAGTCCAGGGGTGATCACATCTACCACACTGTTTCTGACACACTGACACCCTTTTTGGGTCATCCTTCGGTCCACCATGCGTGTCCTCCCGGGCTGTAAATACTGCCGCCACAAGGATCTGTACCACCCGCAATGCTAGCCTCAGCCGGGTCCTTTATGCACCCAGCAGGTGCCCAGTCAGTTCTCTGCCCAGCCTTCCTAACATCCAATTCCAGATCTCCCTCATGCTCCTCCCCTACCTCCCACTCTTTGACCCCCTTTTGTCCTCCCAGGAACCTCTGTCATTGAAGAACAAGTAACCATGAAAGTGATGGGTGTCAGCTGCTGGCAATTCTTCTCCCAGCATCCTCCACTTTCTTTATCCTCTGTGCAGCCAAACCTCCTGGGAAACTCGGTCACTACTCAGTGCCTTCCCTTTTCCCAGCACTTCTAAGCACCCTGTGATTCTGACTTCTGCCTCATCTCATGGCTGTCCCAGCCTACACGAATGACGTCAAAGAGCTAGTCTTACCTTGTCTGTTCAGCATTGGTTATTCATAAGTCACTCTCTCTTTTCTTTAAGCCTTACCCCCACAGATCCCTAGTTTTAGTCTCTTTCCCCTCCCATTTCTTTTGCAGCTTCTTTCCCTCTGCATAAGTGAAACCACCACACTCTCCTTGGGCAGGCTTATCCACCACACGATTCGAATCAGATTGCCCAGGTGATGTTTGTCACAGCTCTGTCCCTCCAGACAGACTTCAAATAGCCATGAGCTTCAATATTTCCACATGGGATAACCTCAGACTACATTTCTGTTGCCTTCGGTCCAGCTTCCCCCCAACACCTGCTCCCTGCCTCCATAAATGGCATTGTGACTCTCTCAGATGCCAAACCCAGAACTCCCACTCACCATCCCTAGTTCCCCCTGCACCTTACTCACCACTTGGTCACTGAGGCTGACCGGGTCTCCTGCCTCAAGTGCACATTTCGATCACAGTATCCATCTCCTCTGGGCTGCTCGCCCGCAGCCACAACCTAACTGCTCTCCTTTGAACCTAACCTCCTTCCTACCTTTCATCTTATCCCTGCCAAGAAAGTTTTCAGGTATTACCAGCCTTCTGTCTGAGACCATCTGTGATTCCTGCTGCCTCCTGGAGAAAGTTCAGGATGGAGTCCTCTCACCCCTCTGATATCTACACCTGCACGCTGAGACTTCTTCCCCCCGGCACCTGCCCCTCCTGGATACCATCTCCTGCTGAAATCAGTCCTCCACTTCTAAATAGGAATTGCTGAGGGTGGAGTGGTACTAAGCAAGGTCTGCATCCTGCTCTTGATGATCCCACTCTGCCCATCCTGTCTTCTGTAGAATCTCTGAGAGATTCCTGTAGGGGAAGAACTTGAGAAGCAAGAATCTCTGAGTCTGACCTCACACAGACAGGTCTCCCCAACTTCTCTTGTTGGATCTTCATGCCTGGAATGGCATGGAAGCTGCTGCTTTGTACGCCTAAATGGGGGGTGGGGGGTGGGGTTCAACCCAATCTAGGGCAGGGAAACAAGCTCTAGGGAGCTCTCAAGATCTTCCCCCTAAATGAAGTTCTGAAGTCACGTTGCCCTGGCTCAGAGTCTGATGGTAATCGTTGGCCAATAGGACTCGGGGAAATGCATCTAGTCTCTGTTCTGTAAAATGGAGAAAATGCTAGGACTTTTTAGGGTGGCAACAAGCAATACATTGCAAACTTTTACTATGTGTTACATATGTGTTTGCCACATGTATTTGGGTGCCCGTGCCTCTAATGCAGAAGAGGGCATTAGATCTCCTGGAGCTAAAGTTACAGATGGTTGTGAGCCGCTCCAATTGGGTGGGGTGGGGATGGTCGTGGGGGCGGTTGGGAATCAAACTCTGGTCCTCTGGAAGAGCAGACAAGGAGGCTCTTAACCACTAACTAACTCCTGCCTGATTCGCTGTTTTTTAATTTTTATCTTTATTCCACAGAAAGAATCTAGGCATATTCATGTATTTTCCATGATAAGAGGAAAGCTAATATCAGTGCTTTCGGGTTTGATCTGACTGGAAGGGGCCCCTCAGTTCCCACTGTACTGGAACTAGGAAGGCTAGGGACAGGAGAGCCTGGCTACAGGCCAGCCCTTGGCCATCAATCATCAGCAAAGCCCTGCCCTCGGAGTAGCGTAATAGACTACGCAAGAGCAAGCCGGAGCGAGCTCGCGATCCAATCACAAGCGACGTCCCGCCCCACTCTGCGGCGCACCCAATCAGCGTTGAGTCTCTAACCCCCACCGCCACCCCCACACGTGGAGGCGCAGGCTTGCGTCAGCAGCGCGCGACTCGGGGTCTCCCAGCTCGGGATTCCGAGCTTCTTTGCAGCATGTCCGTCATTTTCGCTCCTGACTGGCTACGCGGCAAGGCCAAGGTCAACCAGGAGACTATCCAGCGGGTGAGTGACCGCGAGCCGGAGACCTGGTGCAGGAGCTTCCTGCAGGGGCCGGACCGTGGTGGGGACAGCCTGTGGGCTGGGGAAGGAATGGGAGCAGGGTCAGCTTGGCGCTTCCCCATCGTCCATCTTTCAGCTCCTGGAGGAGAATGACCAGCTGATCCGCTGTATCGTGGAGTATCAGAACAAGGGCCGAGCGAACGAGTGCGTCCAGTAAGTGTCACTGGGGATGTGCGGCAGCCTTGGGTGATGAGCCGACGAGAAAAGGGAGGGTGCACACCTGTAATCCTAGCACTGGGCAGGCTGCGGCCGGAGGATGGCCCCCGAGGATTACATAGCAAGACTGTGCTCCTCCCTCTAAAGGTTATTTACTTACAGCTCAAAACTATATTGACAGTTTATGGTAGAACCTGGAGTTACGGTTTCACAGAAAGCCCTGTCAACTGGCGACAGAGGAAAGCATCCCAAAGCAAGGCTCCGTAAGAGTCATGGTCTCTTTATTCGTCAATTTCACTTCCATCCCCCAAAAGTCAGGCCATTTGGTTAACTAGCAGTCGGTGTGTAGGAGATACATACGACCAATAAAGGGATTTCTACGTTAAACCAAAGCTTAATTCAGGATAGAATTTATGTGCTCTCTTATCAGATATCAGAATGGGAAGAAACAGAATCTGAGACCCCTTTTTAAATTTTGTCCAAGAACTAGGTAGGCCCCATTTCTTATAGAAAAATGCTTTGTTACTTTGTTTTTAAAATCCCATACTTTTTTTGCCTCTTAAAAAGTCATCTTCTCAAGGCACTTTGGAATAGCAGAATTGCCATTTTGAGGTGTTTATGTTTGACTCTAGCATTTGAGGTTTGCCATTTTACATTTTATAGTAAACGCTTTCTCTTGTTTAGAAAATGCCTGCTGCATATTCTTTTTGGTATACTGACTGTTATGCAAAGACACAAAGGTCCTACAAATGTACTCTGTCTTTTTCACATTGTGAAGGTCATACTTCTCAAGTCTGAGGACTTGCTGAATGGCCAGCAATTGACAATGGCTATGTGATGTGCTTACTTTGGTCATACAAGGGTCTCCTTTATAATCCCCCCCCCCCCCAACACACAAAGGTTTCCCTGTGTAGCTCTGGCTGTCCTGGAACTTGCTCTGTAAACCAAGCTGGCTATGAAGTCAGAGATCCCCCTGCCTCTGCCTCCCATGTGCTGGGACTAAGATGCACCACCACACCTAGCAGTGGTACTACAGATGAGGCAGTGTATGGTGAATAAGAAGCACAAAAGATTCCTACTCTTTGTGGAGCTGACATTCTAGACTCTAGAACTAGAGGGAAGAAATATAATAGACATGAAAAATATGTGCCTTAAATGGAATAAAGTCAGGGCATGCCCATCATGTACAGGAAGCCCTGGGTTCAGTGATTTCCAGTGTTGCAGAAATCAGGTAGGGTAAGTAGAAGATGGGGTGCAGAGTGTCCCTATGAGGTAACACTGAGAGAAGCCTGAGCCCCAGAAATAAGAAAGGCAGGACATCCTCAGGCACACCAAAGAAGCCCCTGTGTTCAGATCTCAGTGAAGGGAAAGCCACAGGAGATGAGGACACAGGCGTGACTGGAGACCCCATCACATGAGACCTTGTAGGGATGAGATGGGATCTTTAAGGGTTTTAGAGCAGTTAAATGACAGGATCCTGATTTAAACTGCTGTGATCACTCCAGCTCTGTAGAATACAGCGGGGCTACAATATAGACCATGGGGATGAGGAGACTGCTGTTGTAGTCCAGGCAAAAAAGGTGTAGTTGCTTGATCTAGAGGGTAGATGCGGGGGTGACAATGGCCAGGATTCTAAGTTAAACAAGGTTGGTAAAGCCAGGTGTGGTGGTACACTTGGGTAGGCAGAGGCAGATGGACAGCCAAGGCTATGTACAGTCAGACCATTTGGCTGATGGCCTCCGTCATTCAGTCAGTGGGAAAGCTGTCCTACCTCAGTGGGTAGGTTTAGCCTGCCTGGTGACTAAACACAAGGGTCTCATTTTTGTTTTTCACCCATAGGTATCAGCATGTGTTACATAGAAATCTCATTTATTTAGCTACCATCGCGGACGCCAACACAAGCAGTCTCACAAAGGCAGTGGAGTAGTCTTCCAGGAGGCTGCAATGAGGAGTGACTGCATGCAACCCATCTCCTGGAAATAAAGAGCTGCTCAGGACATGGGCAAAAAGTCCAGTTCATTTTAGACTGTGAAGAAACTTGCTGCCAACTCTACTGTAGTCTTACTGTAAATATTTTAGTAATAAAACAGATCCCATGGTAGAACTGTGAGGACCTGAGGTGTAGGACAGCAATGCCATTGTCATTGTCAACCACAGTGCTTAATTATCTGATAACACGTAATAATAAACGATGCACGCCTCTCCTCAGTGTTCCACGGCCACTAATGCCATTTCCTACAGCCCTATTTTCTCCTTTCTTCACCTCGTCTCCTAGGTTATAAACTGTTAAAGTCTCTTTTCGTGGAGAGAGGTTGAAGCAAGTACCCCTGCTTGAGGCTCAAGCAAAGGATGCATTCAGCACGGAGGGGGAAAAAGAAAGAAAAATAACAACCAACCCTAGGCACACCTGCAAGGTGGAGACAGGACATCAAGGTCAACCTGGGCTACATGAGACCCGGAAAAAGGAAAAATGTTTTTGTTAGCATATACATAATGGGCTTAGTGACATTTTCAGACATGTATATAATGTGTCTGATTACATTGACCCCCACTACTCTCTCTTGTTCCCTTCCTGCTTGAAAGCTTGATACAATTAAAAGATACTTTGCTTTTATACTGTGAGACCAGCCAGCCAGTCCTTTAGGACACTATATGTATCAGCTTGCTTTCTGTTGCTGTGATAGGAAACCATGATGAAAAGTAACTTGGGGAGGAAAGAGTTGTTGTGGCTTAAATGTCCTGGTCACAGGCCATCATGCAGGGAAGTCAGGGCAGGAATCTGGGGGCTGCGACTGAAGCAGAGCCCTTGGAAGATGCTGGCTTACTCTCTTCGTTGAAAAGATTGAAAATCTGTTAGTTCTTCCCTTGAGGCTGGATATCTCATCGATCCCAATCTTGCTCTGGAGGCCTGGGAGATTACTGGAGAGCTGCTGGTCTTCGGTCTGTGTAGGAATCCCAGATAAGTTGGTTCTAATACCAACCAACACAGTAATGACTCACTGACAGGATGAATGAGCTTGGTAGTAACAGTACAGTGGGCAAAAAAATCAAAAGTTTCCTTCCATGCCTTTTTTTTTTTTTTTTTTTTTTTTTAATTTATATGAGTACACTGCAGCTGTTTTCAGACACACCAGAAGAGGAGATCAGATCCCATTACAAATGGTTGTGAGCCACCATGTGGTTGCTGGGAATAGAACTCAGGACCTCTGGAAGAGCAGTCAGTGCTCTTAACCGCTGAGCCATCTCTCCAGCTCCTTCCATGTCTTTATATGGGTGCCAGCAGAAAGTGTGACTCGGTTTAGGGTTAGTCTCCAGGAAAGCCCTTGACAGGAGTGCCAGTAGCTTGGACTTGGGTTCCAGATGCAGTCAAGTTGACAGCCAGAATAGACTACCACAATGACTCTACACCAGAGTGTGGAAGTGTGGATGTACAGAGTGGGTATGAAGACAGGGAGAAGAGCTCTTCCAGATAACAAGCTTTCCCAGTTGGTTGATGATGGCTTCGCACACAAGGCGGGTGAGTGTACGTCACACCACTGGACTGCAATGAGAGATGGCTTTAAAAATGGTGAAGATTACATGATGCAACCGTTACAGGTTTATAAAAGGGTGGCACTGATAATCATAAGCAACTCATGGGTTAAAAAGATAGTCTTCAACAAAGGGACATTTGTTTAAGCACAGGCAGGGCACAAGACATGAGTCCCACCACATCTGAGACGTGAAGACGATTTAAACATCAAAGGGGAAACTCAGATTCCCAGATGAAAACAGAAAGTTCATGAACCACGTCCATTTTTCTCCCCTTCCTTTTCTGTCCTCCCTCCATTTTCTGGTGTTATAGATGGAACCCAGAGCATGTCCTGTACCACTGAGCTACATGCCCAGCTTCCAGGGAATTCTGAGTGCAGAAGCACAAACTGAAGGGAACAGCAGCAAAAAGCTGACCACCAGAATAAGACACTTTGCCAGGGCTAGCCCTGGTAAGTGTAGCTCTTACCCCTCATCAAGGAAACTTCCCTTTGCAGTAAACAGAGACCATTACAGAAAACCACAACTAGTCAAGATGCAGGGTTGTGGAGTCCAGTCCCAAGAGATCTACAAAACAACTCACACCTAAGCTCAGGGGACGTTTCCTGTCGGGACAAAAAGATCGTAAGAGCCAGAGAATCAGGGAGTTTGCTATTTTGTCTCAGTAATGTTGGAGGCTACACCCACAAACCTCACCAACTTGACTGTTTAAACAAGAGCTGAACAAAGACAACAGAAATGCCAAGCTGGAGTCCTCAACCCTACACAGAGAACTACTGGCAACTAAGGAGTGCTGAGAGGGAGAAATCGTCCTCCTCAGGGAAGTACACACCAACTAGCCATCCAATACCAAATGGTCAGACCTGAAAACACACAAGTAGCGTACAGACTGAGCAGACTGTGCTTAGGGATGTGTCTTGTGTATATACATGTAGAGATGGTGCGTTTATCCCCCAAAATAAAACTAGTTTTTAAAAACTAACCAAAATGTTGTAACTCCTATGAACAATTTTCAGCTCTAGGAAGTAACAGTCTTTTCATTGATAAAAAAGAATTTTTAAAAATAAAATCCTTTGGCAGAAGGCAGTCAAAACCAATGAAAAGCGAGGGCTGAGACTGCGAGAAAGTATTTGCTATAGTATGCAACAGGATTACATTCAGAAGACACATTTTCCTAACGAAGCATTTGTGTCCAGAACTCTTCACAGTTCATAGGCCAGGGGCTGTATTTAAAAGGTGAACAGAATCCTGATTGTGACAGAAACAGTTGTCCCGGCAGCACTGAATCCAAGTGGGAACCAACCTTCCAAACCTACTAGGTTTGGTTTTTATTTGTTACTACTTTTTGCATACTTAAAAATTTTGTGTATGTGCTTTCATGAGTTTATGTGCATCATGTCTGTTCGTGGGATGGTTAGAGAGTATTACATCAGAATCTAGAACTGAAGTTGCACATGGTGTGAGCCACCTGGTGTGGGTGCTAGATACCAGGTAGGTCCTCTGCAAGAACAGTAAGCACTCTTATTTTTAAGACAGGTTCCTGTTGGTGCGTTTGTTTGTTTGTTACTTTATTGGGTTCTTACACCTCTACTTCCCTTCCAACTCCCAAGGCTAGGTAGTAAGGAAAGAAAGTTAGAGGGGAAATGAGGCATAGACCTCTTTAGATTACTTCCTGCTGATTGGGGATGTTGAATTACTCGAGGCAAGTCCCAACTTCATGGTCAGGGTAGCTCCAATTTCTTCTCTTTGCTCACTAACACTTGGCAAAACTCCAGGAGTAGCAGTATTCCCAGAGCGTCCCAGCCCCTCTCGGGACTCTGGCATCCTCCCCAGAATTCTGAATGTAAATTATCTACAGCTGGCAAAAGCACGCTCCTGCCAGTGCACGAGGCAAATCATAATCACCTGCTGTGGAGTAGCCTCTTATCCCACACCTGGGATTAAAAAAAGACATTCGCACAATTATAACTGGGTTTTAAAAGAAACCAAAATTCTCATTATAGGGTCTCTCTTTATAGCCTTTCCTGGTACTCTCTGTAGATCAGGCTGGCCTTTGACTCACCAAGATCTACCTGTCTTTGCCTAAGTGCTAGGTGCCGTGATTAAAGGTGTGTGCCACTATAGCTGGCTTCAGTAAACACTCAACAGCTGAGCCATCTCTCCAAACATAAAGACAACATGTAGTAGAACCAATTTAAGGTTCTCAGCAACTAGATTATAAATAAATGAGACTCAGACTATGGTTATTTTATTTGGCTCTGACAATTATTGGAGGGTAACTCCTATTCTACTCTTCTAACTGCTGGCCTGGCTAACTCCCCAGGGGTATACCCCAGATATATACTGTTTTTCCTACTATGTGCTCATCCTCCATCTCCCCCTACTTGGTGGTCTCTCTTCTTACTCTTCTCCTTCCCACCCCCAACCAGGTAATTCAAAACCCACCTACCTCTAATCCCTCCAGTAATTGGCTGTAGCCAGTTTTATTTAACCAATAGTTTTAAATTAAGGAACAAGGTTTGAACAACAGAAACTTGTGAACATGTTGAGTCACTTATTGGTCTAGACCTTTGGGTATAGAATATAGCATTACAATACATAGCAACAGACCCAACCTCAACACTGATTTGGATTAAAAATTTCTACAATAACATATTCTTATTTCGTACTTTTTGTTTTGAGACAGGGTCTACGTGGACCTGACTGGCCAGAAAGGCAACATGTAGACCAGACTGTCCTCAAATTCAAGAGACCCACCTACCTCTGCCTCTTGAGTGCTGGGATTAAGGAGTGTGTATCATTGCTCACAGACTTTTCTAAGAGTTTACTTTCTGAGTGTATTGCCTGCATGTACGTCTGTGCACCATGTGCATGCTTGGTGTCCACGGAGGTCAGATGAACACGATGGAAACCCTGCAACTGGAGATGGTTGTAAGCCACCATGTGGCAGTTGAGTTGGGCTTTGAACCCAAGTCCTCTGCAACAGTAGCCTCGTAACTGCTAGTTTTGTTTCTTCAGACAGGCCTCAGGTAGCTCGGGCTGACCTTGAACTTACGAGTCTCCTGCCTTTGCCCTCCAGGTGCTGGAGCGCACGTGTGAACGCCATGGTTTCTGTTTTGCTTCGGGGTTCTGTTGTTGCTTTTTGTTTCCTTTCGTTGTATTTCTGAGAAAGTCTCAGTGACCCAGGCTAGCCTCGAGCTGGCGACCAGTCTCTTCTCATCCTGGCGGGCAAGTGACGCACATCTGGTTCCATCTGGTTCTCGATCCTTTTAACTGGAGACAAACAGCGTGACCGTATCAACCACGAGAGGGTACACGCCACCGGCCACGTCGGCCGGAAACCTCGACTTCACACTGGCCACGCACCCTGAAATCTCGCGACGCTGCATGAGCCGTGGTTGACAGCTTGCACACGTCTGCGCGCTCAGGATTGGACAGCTCATTCTAAGGGGCGGGGCACGAGGGCTCTCGCGCCCGCTGCCGCACAGGAACCACCCGCTCCGCGAGAAGAACTCTCGCGATACTTGCATCTAGTCTCGCGAGCTCTGGCGCGGCGCTCGGCGGCTGGCTCTAACGGGGAGGAGGTGGCGTTCCGTTGGTGACGTTAGGCTCCGGCGGCGCCGACAGGGCGTTCTCCGGAGCTGTGCGGCCTGGTGAGGAGCTCGACAGTAGTGCGGGTGGCCGTGGCTGGGGTGGGTGGGTGGGTGGGTGGGCGGCCTCCTGCGGCCGCGCCCCTCTCAAGCGGGCCGGGCCCCACCCTGCCCCGCCCCGGCCGCCCGCCCTCAGTACCCTCCTCCCTGTCCGCAGCTCCCGCCGTCGTCCCGCGGCTGCGCTCGCGATGGGCGCCCAGGACCGGCCGCAGTGCCACTTCGACATCGAGATCAACCGGGAGCCGGGTGAGAGGGGCGAGCCCGCGGCGGGGCCGGGGCCGGGGCGGGGCGGGGAGGGCTCCGCCGGCCGGAGCTGCGAAGCCGCCGCCGTCACGAGCCGGCCAGCTGCCCTCCACTCTCCCTCGGGACGTGGCTTGGGGGACAGAACGGCTTGTGCGGGTTCTGTTGCCCCGGGATTGCCGCGCTGATAGGCTGCAGCCGCCAGGTCTGGTCTGAGGAAGTCCAGAGTGCAGCCATTCAGTGATCCCGAGGCGTGGACGTCTGTGTACGGAGACGTAGCTGCACCCATAGGTGCTTGCACACGCAAAGACGCGTGTGTGGAGCTTGAACGTGTGTACGGATGCCGAGTTCTAAACTGACAGGCGTCTTAACTGGAGGTGTGTTGTGAGCGCCGCCTCTGTACACGGGTGTGCGTCCGGGGGGAAGGAGACAGGAAGTAAAGGGGCAAAGACGCCTTCCCTCCACTAGTGCCCTGTTAGTCAGGCCGCCGTGAGGAAGAAAAGGCCATCTTGAGATGACATTCGAGTAGATGCGAAGGTGGAGAACTGTGCTTGGTGGTGGCAGCCAACAGTTAACCGAGACAGTGCTCGTGTTTTTGAGGGAAAGCGAAGATCCCGGTCTGGCTGGAGTTGAGGGAAGAGAGTAAGGAAAACTCCGACTTCACGATAGAGGAAGACGGTTCTGAACAAAGGATTGGAGCGATCCTAAACATTTTGTTTTTCCCATTTAACATTTCGACCCTCACTGTAGCTGCAGTTGATTCAGCATTTATCAGACTTACTCTGGAGATTTTTCACGGATTTTTGCAATGTATGAGCATACTCAGAAAGTAATAGGAATGTATCTGGGAAGTATGTTCCTCGAATAACCAAGGACCTGACTTTGATCCCCAACACCACAGATAGATGTCATTCTTGAAAAGAATATACTTAACATGGCTATGCATCTTTGCTTAATGTCTGTTTTTTTTTACGTATCTTCTATTTTTAACTGTTTAGTTTTTGTTTTTGTTTTTCAAGGCAGGGTTTTTCTGTGTAGGCCAAACTGGCCTTGAACTCAAAGAGAACCGAGTGCTGTGATTAGAGGTGGACCACCACTGCCCCGATTATTTTTAAGACTCAGCCAGAAATACAGCTCAGTGGGAGAATGCTTGCTTGTCGTATTGTTGGCTCCAAGTTCAATTCCAGGCCTCACGAATAAAAGGATCTGATGTAGATGTGCTTTGATAAACAGAGGTGATGCAGGAATCAGGGTGTGCCTTCGCTGTTGCATAGCACGTATTTTCGGTTGCCGTCAGTACAGATGCAGAACAGTTCTCTTTTGAGTTATGAAACTTGAGTGACTGCAAATGCAGATTGAAGGGGGAACCTTTACACTGTGTAACTTGTTTCTGGTATGAATCCAGTAAATTGTTCCTATGGGAAATAATTCCATTGTTGCTCCGTAATAGTTGTTATTAAGGTTGTTAGCAGAGGCTCTGATTTCTTTAATTCAGGATTATTCTTTCACATGTCTGTTACTTAATTGATTTATTATTGGTGATCTGTGGCTTTTAAGAAACTAATATATTTATCTAACTTGTTAGATATAGGTGCTAGGAGGTTTTTTCGTAGTATGTAGTGATAGCTGATCTTTCTCTCCTGATTGAAAATATGTTGTTTACCGCTCTAATGGTGGCATGAACCTGGGAGAGCAGGGCCTAAAATAAAGTGGGCTAAAGACTCCTGTATTTATTCAGCACATCAGACAACTTAAACTCCAAGGGTTAAGAAGAGGCACCTACATAAAGTCAAAATGACAAGCAAAATGTGGAAAAAACATTTTTTTCAGAGAGGCATAGAGACCCAGCTTTAATGAATAAGCTAAAGTAAACTCCTATCCGCTACACCTGGGAGAGTCAGGAAAGCACATTCCAAGAACAAGTCCATGTTTTTTAAGAAGTTGAGGTCACAAGACTCTTGTTTTCTTGGAGTTTTCTCCCAAGCACTCATAATTCCCCTCTGTTCTTGTGCTGTTTGGACAATGTGTGCCTGTTGTCTTTTCCTCTTAACCTACCACAATCTGTCGTTTATTTAAGAACCAGGTTTTAGTGTCTTAGACTGTTATTGTCCTCTTTTTCAGCTTTATCAGTTTCAGTTTTTTAATCATTTCCTTCTAATGCTTGCTTTGGTTTTATTTTTTTCTATTCTAGGTTTTTTTTTCTTTAATTTTATGCGCACTAGTATTTTGTCTGAATGTATGCGTGCAGGAGGAGAGAGTTGGGTCTCTTAGGACTGAAGTTAGACAGTTGACAGCCACCATGTGAGTGCTGAAGCAGTCAGTGCTTTTAACCACTGAGCCGTCTCTCCAGCCCCTCTTTTCTGATTTCTTAAAGTAAATGCTGCAGTTGTTGCTGACTTAATTACTTTTCTTTTTTCCTTTAGTTTTATTGTTTTTGTTTTGTGTGTGTGTTTATAGAAACTTTAAGAGAATAAAGTTTAGTTTTAGTTCTTTTTTTTTTATCTTTTACTTTTGATACTGGCAATCAAACCCAGGTCGTGCTAACAATCACTCTACCACTGGAGGTGCATGCCCAACCCCTCCCTCCTCACCTGCCCTGAGCCCTGGGTTTTGTTTGTTTGTTTGTTTTTTGCTTGTGCCTTGTCTCTGAAAACAGCCGACTGGACCACATTGACTTGCTTTTCTTCAGAGATTCTCTTTAGAATGCCTTCTTCTGTTCAGGTTCAAAACTAAGAGTATCAAATGTTAGCTGTTCTCTATAAAATAATACAATTTTATTTGTTGAAAGTCTATTGTTTGTCTCATTAATGAGGTTAATTTATATTAATGTTTTCATGTTTTGTTTGTTTGTTTGTTTTTACAGAGATCAATTTCCATATGGGATTTGCTGTGCATCGAACTAATTCTTAAGTTACATATAGGCAGAAATTATGATAGTTCTTTTCTGATAAGTTTGTTCATGTTTCATTCAAAATGGAAGAGTAGACATATATATTTCAGTGGTAGAGCATGGCTTAATATGGTCTGTAGTGCATTAGGAACCTGATTTTGCTAATCTGTTTATCCTAGGTTATGTGTGTGCTCACTCACTCCAATATGGCACGAGAACGTGTGTGTGGGTCTACACATACACAGTGTGTGTGTAGGTCAGAACAGTCTTGGTTGTCAGTTCTAAGGCACCGTCTTGTCTGAGACAGAGTCTTTCATTGGTTTGGAATTTATCACAAAAGTCAGATTAGTTATAGTTACCATGTGTTCCCCTCTCCCCAGTTTACGTCTGGTTTTGGTTTTTTTGTTTGTTTGTTTGTTTTTGTTTTTTTGGTTTTTCAAGACAGGATTTGGGAGATTCACTTAGGTCTTCATGTTTGTGGTGTAGGTGTTTTGCCCTCTCCCTTGCCCTCGTGGTTCTCAACCTTCCTAATGCAGAGACCCTTTAATACAGTCCTTATGCTGTGATGACTCCCTGCCTTAACAACATGTTTTCCATTGCTACTTCATAACTGTAATTTAGTTACTGTTGCAGAATATCTGATATGCACCTCCCAAAGGGGTCAACCCACAACCCAACACTGCTCTAGGATATTTTAAGAAAAAATTTCTTGAGATGGCAATTTGCTCTGTTTTTTATTTGTAATTTATGTGTGGGTGTTTTGCTTGTGTGAATGTCAATGTACCACAAGTGTATCATGCCTGTGCAGGCCAGACACTGTGAGCCTAATGTAGGTGCTAGAATCGAACTTGAGTCTTCTGTAAGAGTAACCAGTAGTACTCTTAACTGCTGAGTCATCGCTCTAGCTGGGCATGGCTGTGTTTTACTCTTGTACCAAATTATAAAGTCCTACTAGTTTTAATTTTTGTCTATCCCTCAGTCTAATACTATGTAGAGAAAAACAAGCCTTTGCACTAAATCTTGCCTCGTGAGATTAAGAAACAGTAGAAACTTGTCTGCATCAAGTTAGAAGGTGAGATATTTGGATAAAATTTTTTAAAAATTATTTATTACTGAAGTTAGATCTACATCTCTTAACGTTTGATCTCACATTTTCAAATTTACTGTGCTAGTAGGAGGCAAATAACTAAAGTCAATCACCGTAGGGTAGAAGCATGCACCAGCTTCCATGTTAAAGCAGTGGTTTTCAGCCTGTGGCTCTCAACCCCTGTAGGGGGCAGAGGACCCTTCTACTGAGTCACCTAAGACCATTGGAGAATGGTTACATTATATGACATCGATATTTATGTTACAAGTCATCACAGTAGCACAATAACAGTTAGGAAGCAGCTGTGAAAGTGATTTTATTGGGGGTGGTCACAGCAGCATAAGGGACTGTATTAAAGAATCACAGCATTAGGAAGGTTGATGAGAACCATTGTTTAAAAGCACTGTGAGTTTTAGGTGGGGGTGGGGAACCTCTTGCTTTACAGTGGTTTTGTGGTTTTATGCCTAGACTGAAGCCTGCTAAATTCCAGCACTCAGGAGGCAGGGGCTGGTGGGTCTCTGTAGCTTCAGTGTAGAGACCCCGTCCCCAGGGGGTGGGGGGAGGAAGAAAGAAAAGAATAAAAACCTAGGGCTTTCTGAGGGCCACAGTAACCTAGGCTTGCTTGCTTTTTGGTTTTTCAAGACACGGTTTCTCTGTGTAGCCTGAGTTGTCCTAGAACTCACTCTGTAGACCAGGCTGGCCTTTAACTCACCAGCATCTGCCTGTCTTTAGAGTGCTTGGTGCTGGAATTAAAAGGAGAGGGGACTACGCCTGGCCTTGTTTTTGTCTTTTCTTTATTTTCAGTTTTTAAGACAGGGTTTCTCTGTAGCCCTGACTCTCCTAGAACTCACTCTGTAGACCAGGCTGGCCTCGAACCTAGAGATCCACCTGCCTCTACCTCCTGAGTGCTAGGATTAAAGACCACCACACTCAGCTGTTTTATGTCTTTTTGTCCTGCAGGCAATTATTGTACAATTATTCCAAAGATCTAAGTATGTTCTGATTGGCAAAGCTTATGATTGTGACCTTGAAGCCCATCTCAGCCATTTCAGGGGTTTATAAAGATTGATGCAGATATTTTTATTGCACTGGTATTTCCATGTTTCTGATGTTATAGGTATTCATGAAATATTCTGACATGTATTTATACACAGTAGTCATTTATTATCCAAAAGTCTTTTTGCTTTCCCCATCCTTTTCTTCAAAAAAACAAACAAAAACAAAACAACAACACAGCTGCAGCGTCAGTTTTAAAAATTGATATGGTTAGAGATTAGTCTTAAAACGTTGTGACATGGGGATGTTTCCTTCCATGATGGGCAGTAATGGTCCCAGTCTTACTCATGACAGGTATCAGTAGTGCAGCCCAGGACACACTAGGATAACTAGAAATATATTCTAACCTAGTGATAACAGTGTCTGTTCTAAACGTGGTTCATACTTGGTCTACAATTACTTTTGATTTATCCCCCCAACCCCTCCCTCTGTGGTTTTGGCTTTCGAAACAGGGTTTCTCTGTGTAACAGCCTTGGCTGTCCTGGTCTTACTGTGTAACCAGGCTGGAATTGAACACACCGGGATCAGACTGCCTCTGCCTCCTGAGTGCTGGGATTAAAGATTAAAGGCGTGCTCCTCCACGCCAGGCCCTTACCCTGTCTCTTAAGAAAAATGTCTGTAAGGGGAAGGATTTTGTAGAATGAGGGAGGGAGGAAATGGAGTTAGGAGAGAATTGGAAACTGAAACTTCATTTCTGGGGGGCCAATGAAATGGCTCAGTGGGAAAAGGTACTTGCTGCTGAACCTGACCCTCTGAATTTGATCCCTGGCACCCACACAGTGGACGGAGAAAACTCATTCTGTCAAGTTGTCCTCTGACTTCAACACACATTCTGTAATATATGGGTAGCCCCCCACCCCAAGCAAAAGGAAATAAACTTAATTTTTTTTTTTTTTTTAACTGAGATTCTTGAAGCAGGTTTATACAGTCAGAACTGTTTTTATGGTAATACTAAAATAGGATTTGCCCTCTCAGGAAAATCTCACTTCACCGACCTAAGTGCTAATGGAACGTGTACTTGAGTATTGTGCCTTAATTAATGTCTTGAGTTTTAATTTATACATGCTAATTAACAAGTGTAAACCATAAACAACAGCTTAGTAATTTTAAACAGTTTAAAAGATTCTTGAAACCAGAATTTGAGAACTGTTTTTCAGAGAATAGTGAGATCAGTTGCAGACTTGTTCCTTCTTGTTGCTGTTTATTGTAGGTGGCATTGATTCTTCAGAGCAAACTTTTATCCCCTGGTTCTCAGGGTGTAGAACATGAGCATTGAGTTTAGGTGATTGGCTTCAGCAGTTATCTCAGGAAAGAAAGCTCCAAAGAGGGCAGGAGAGAGCTTTCCTTTTAACTGCTGATCAGAAAAGGCTCTTAAGGAGGGGTGTGCTCATCCCTCACAGGGCCTAACAGGTCACGCAACTATTACTCAAGGATGCTGGGAGCTGGGAGTGTGTAGAGAGTACTTGCCGTGCATTCATATGAGGTACTGGGTTTGATCTTTGGCCTAGCAAACCCAAACATTTTTGAAAAGGTCATTAGTTCTGTATTAAGGGGATCTAATGTATAAGAAGACCCTGTTTTAAAAACACTTCCAGATCCTACAGTTCTTGTTTTAGATCCATGAGTTTAAACGCTTCTATTGTTTGGGGTTGAAGTCCAGTATTGTTTTAAAAAAGAAAAGCCAAGCTTACCACCGTTACTGGGCACCTCCTAGTAAGCTCTCTCACATGAGGTATTGCTACGTCACCAACTTGCTCACTGTTTTCCCCCTCATTTTGTTTCAGTTGGTCGAATTATGTTTCAGCTCTTCTCAGACATATGTCCAAAAACATGCAAAAATTTCCTATGCCTATGCTCAGGTGAGTGAATTTTTAACCTGTTTCCAATAAGAATGATTGGCTACTCACAGATGTATCTGCTTTAAGGCAGGAGAGCCTTCCTAAGTACATAATGTCTGCTAAGTGCGTTCTAGAGTGAGAACTTGAATAGGATATGAAATATGAAATGAAGGAAACATTTCTTAAGAGGAAAGGAGGAAAAAGAAATAATCTTTACCGTGATGAGGATCTACTTCATATAATACAATCTTTATAGATTAGTTTGTCAGATAAGACATTTTCAAAATTAGTTTGTCTTTGGAAAATGTTACCCAAATTTCAGTTCTTTAAATAAATTTAGCACCTCATTATTTTTTTAAAAAATTCCTTTTTATTATGTATCATTGCACACACTCTAGCCAAGAAGAATAAAACATAGTTAATGTTAAACATTAAAAATAGCAAACTTAATTTTTAAAACCTATGTTTGAACCCATTTTCTTGATTTTATTCTTTAGTAAAATAATCATCTCCATTCTTATCTCCTGTAGCACATAGAATTGTTTCTGGATCAATTTAAAACATACACTGCTTTTCATTCTTTATTTTGGTTTGTGCATTATGTATATATGCTGCATACATTGTGTCATCCGTCTGTGTCTTACGTCTTTCATATGGGATGTAAAGCACATGGGAGGGATTTGACCACAAATCAGTTGGTTGGTTATTCCCGTGGAATGATGGGTTTGTAGCTGAACTTCTTTTTTTTCCCCCCAGGGGAGAAAGGCCTTGGGAAAACAACTGGGAAGAAGTTATGTTACAAAGGTTCTACGTTCCACCGTGTGGTTAAGAACTTTATGATTCAGGGTGGGGACTTCAGCGAAGGTAGAGATAACAGTTCTATTCCTAATCAGTCCGTCCGTCAGTTTTTAAAGAACCTCACTATTGCTTTAGTTGTAAATATGTCACAGAATGATGAGAACATTGTGTCCTCAGTGCATCCTTATTGGATGAGCAGATGTTATACATCTAGAATTTGTGAAAAAGTAAAGACTGTGATATTTTATTTTGTTTATGTAATTTATTTTAGTAACATAATTATCAGATAGATTACCTTCCAGTGAACACCACAGTACTGTCCAATTACATCTGTTCTAGAAATTTCTTGTGACTGTTACTTGAAACAAATGGGTCATAGGGGTCATTTTTCTGATAGTATTTTTCATGATGCATGTTAAAGATTAATTGAATTGGGCTGGAGAGATGATTCAGTGGTTAAGAGCACTGACTGCTCTTGCAGAGGTCCTCAGTTTGATTCCCAGCAACCACATGGTGGCTCACAACCATCTGTAATAGGATCTGATGCCCTCTTCTGATGCGTCTGAAGACAGAAGCAGTGTACTCACATACATAAAATAAATCTTTAAAAAAAAAAAAAAAGAAAGAAAGAAAGATTGAGTGTTCCTAGAATCATGGAGTTTTTTGGGTTTTTGCTTTGTTTGTAGCAGTTAAAATGTTTAAGAGTTCCTTCATATTGAAGCCATCAAAAATAATTTATTGGGCTGAAAATGTAGCTGTATGGTCGAACATTTGATTGGTTTGTCCTAGGCTTCTGTTTCAATCTCGAGTACTGCAGTAACAGCAATAATAGTAGTAGAGGTGGGTGTGATGGCACACACCTGTAATCCCAACACTTGGGAGGCAGAGGCCAAGGATTTTGAGTTTAAAGTCACCCTGACTTATAATAGTGGGACTGTGTTTTAAATCCAAAGCAAATGGAGCCAGCAAGGTACTCAGTAGGTAAAGGCACTTGTGACTAAGCCTGATGACCTGAGTTCAGTCCCTGGGACTCACATGGTGGAAGGGGAGAACCAACTCCTGCAAGTTGTCCTCTGACCTCCACATGCACACTGTTGCACGCATGCACATCTGCATGCGCACGCGCGTGCGCGCGCGCGCGCACACACTAACTGTTAAAAATATAATCATTGACATGTGCTGAATATCTAAAATTTTTATTTTGATTCTTTGTTTTCAGGTAATGGAAAAGGTGGAGAATCAATTTATGGTGGATACTTTAAAGGTAAGGCCTGATATTTTGTGGATTTTTGTTTTTGTTTCAGTTCTGATATAAAGCAAGTTTGGTCGCATACTTTAATGAGAATAGGTTTACTTGTAGTTCACGTTTGCATGAAACTAATGCTGCATGAAAATACTTTATTTGCATGAGTTTGGGGATAAATTATACTGTAATATATAACTTTTAATTGACAAGATTAATTAAGGCTAACTTTAAGGTTAAACATGACTTTCAGCATGGAGGTTAGGCAACTATATACATGAAAACTCCTATCTTCCTGCCTAAAACTGTCAACATATTCTTTTGTTTATAGAGAATGTGGTCTTTTGCAAAATGAAAAGGTAAGAGAACGAAGCTCAGTAACACAAACTCCACTCTGCTCCCTGTGCCCTCCTAATAAATCCATGGACAGTCTGGTCAGGTTGTGCCTGGATTTCTGTATTGTTTGAAGACTTGGAAAACCTATGTGATTTCATACATGCATCTGTGCCTTTGTTTCTTTACAATGGGTTCTTAGATCTACATCAGGGAAAAAAGAAGCTAGTTGTGGTTTTTGTTCCCTTAAAACAAGCAATTTCTTTGAATAAAAATTGGTATTTTTTTCCTTTCTCAAAGGTTTGTATATTTTCTTTTGTGTACTAGAACTATATGGTTGTATTTTATTCCTACAGTCGTAACATTTCATTAAGTCTAACTATTGCACTTCCCCAAAAAGCCTTAGAAAAGTCAGTTGCAGGAATTTATAGTGGGCTCTGGCACTGCTGGGCTTGAACACCATCAAAGCTTCAGCGTGTAAATGGTCGTTTACATTTCCTTTGGGGAACCTGGATCACTGTGTTTCAGAAGCCTGTCCCCAAGGTATTTTTTTTTTTTAAGTTCTGTATTTCTCTTTGTTCCAAAGAAAGATTTGTTTGTATGAATATAAAAGGAAATTTGGTTTTAAAGTTATTTCTCCCTTCCAAATGTTTTTATCAGGCCTGACCCTGCTTAGCTTCTGATATTAGAGGAGATCAGGCACACTGGATGGTACGGCTGTCTAGTTTTAAAGATATTTCTGCTGAATTAAAGCCATCTCTAAGTGATGGTGATGATGATTTTCCCCTTTCTAGTTGGTTGTAATGGCATGTAGCAATTTGCACTTAATGTTGTGGGTCGCTTTAATGTGGCTATTCTCTGTGGCAGATGCTTTTGTATCTTAAAATATTTTTTTAAATCTTATTGTACAATAGTCTTCCTTGGGTAATTTTGTGATCCTACTGATACTTAATGTTTTCCTAAAACTAAATATGCATAGTATTTTTTTCCCTCATAGATCAGCTTGACTTCAGTGGAATAATAAATTTTCTATACAAACGTTAAGCGTTCAAAATTAGACTTATTAAAACTCACCTATGTATATAGTTCATGTGTCAGGCTAATTGGAAACTTGAAGGAAATACATCTTACTGTAGAGATTTTCTAAAAATTCCTTGGCTAGACTTCCCTGCGAGTCCATAGATTAAGTATCATTTAGCCAAGTGTGTTGCTGCTGAAAGTGACTGTTCTAAGGCTGTTTGTACAAAGTGTTAAATACCTGCTCTTCTCCTCAAAGCTTTAATTAGTATCTTTCGGCCTTTTTTGTGCTTTTGTTATTCAATTAGTTAATTTTTTTTTCTACATATTGCCAAATATCTTACTGACCAGAAGAGGAGTTTCATCCTTTGTTTTCAATTAAGTACTTGAACATTATTTTAAAAGCTTCTTATAATTGGAGACTAACAAATTTGTGTTTTCTTCAAACAGATGAAAACTTTATTCTCAAACATGACAGAGCGTTCCTTTTGTCAATGGCAAATCGAGGGAAACATACCAATGGTTCCCAGTTTTTCATGTGAGTAGGCGTAATGCAGAGATGAGCTTTTCCTACAGAGAAGCGCTGTTCATGAGAAAGATGGGATAGCCAACCTCATTTACTTCTCAGACTCTGAGGGCTTTGGTTTGACTTGTCTTTCTGATGTTACATAGTAACCGTAGTCTCTACTGGCTGCTTCAGCACTCAGCACATATCTGGATTTGAAGAATTGTTAAAAATGTAACCTGAAGGTACACAATGTTTTCAGAATGTGCTGTCATGAGGAAAGAGTTAGACTTTAGCTTCTTCCTCTTTTGGAGGCTCAGTCTACCTCGATTGGAATATGAACTCATGATGAACATGTAAAAATTGTCCATGATGTCACTGGGTGTGGTGGCGCATGCCTTTAAATCTAGCACTTGGGAGGCAGAGGCAGGCAGATCTCTTGAGTTTGAGGTCAACTTGGTCTACAGAGTAAGTTCCAGGACAGCCAGGGCTACACAGAGAAACCTGTCTCGAAAAACCTAAATAAATAAATAAATAAATAAATAAATAAATAATTTAAAAAAGAAAAAAAAAAAAACTGGCCATGATGTAAGTCCAGATGGATCCTTGGCACAAGGAGGAGTTGGTTTAGGTAAACATGTGAATGGTTTTTCTCTCTTACTGTTAGCCAGTTTTGTGAGAGGTAACATATTCTGATGAGGTATAGAAAAGTGATTTGCTATTTAGTCAGCATTTTTAACTACTGAAAAATTGTAAGGTCTCTGTACATAATGGGCTAATACAACATTGGCTGTTATTTTTGCCAAACTTTGTAAATATTACTCAGTAAGCTTTAAAGTATTACATTTTCAAAGAGCCAAATACCTTTTGGGTTGGCTCTATGGTTCAGTGGGTAGAGCACTTGACACATAAGCCTGGCAACCTGAGTTTGATCCTCACAACCCACATAACGTAGAAGGAGAGAGCCAGCTCCCCAGGTACCTTCTAACCTTTACATGTGTCCCCTCACCCCACATATGTCACACAAAATAATAAAGTTTTTAAAAGACTATATATATATATGTACACACATATATACACACACACAACTAAAAACTAGATTCTCATTTGAGAATTCTAAAGAAAACCTTTAGCATACTTTACATTCTTATCTAAACCTATTTTTATATTGTCTTGTCATATATAATATGAAATATAATTGTCCAGCATGCAGCTTAGTACTTTAATAATAATCTCTGCTGTTCATGTATGTTCGAGAAATACCTTTTGTGGATAAACTTGTGGTTTATCACAAGTTTTCTTTTACATCTTTCTGAATGGATAAATATGAATGGCGCTTCCCTGTCTTTAACGGAGTCAGTTATTCATATAAAAAACTCACATTTTAAGTTTGTCTGAAAGATTTTCAACATGATCTGAAGAAGTTCCGATGAGGGGCATTCTTTTCCCAAGGATGTCCTGAAAATGGAATGTTAGAAGGCCGTGGTGCTGGAGTCACTCCCTCCCTCAGGAGGGAGACCTGAGACGGTAGTTCCTGTGCCCTTTCTGCTCCCACAGATGATTAGTCACACACGTTTTCACTGGAGTACTTTTCTTAGGCTTAACCTTTGTTGGGAGCAGGGGCAGTGTAAAGAGAGAAAATTTCAAAACCTTTTTGTGGTAATTATATGCCAAAGCCTCTTTGTTTCCATTTTTAAGCTTATCTGAACTGTGAACATGAAAAACTAACATTGATCAGGATGGGGCCATCTGAGGGCTCTAAAGTTTCTTTTTATATTATTATGTTTAAAATGTCTTTATTCAGGTAGTTGCAGTTTCTTGCCATTATTACATATAGGTAGCTTATTTGTGTAGACCTCTTAGAAACAAGGGTATGAAATCTTTTATCCTCTGATATTATTTGATAGCTACTTAAATCTCTAGGAATATTTAGTAAAGGCTATCTATCGGTGCTTTCTATGCCTAGTTTCATATTAGACTGCTGTTCAGAGAGGAACAGCAAATCAATTACAAATCTATTTAAGCAGTTTCTATAATTAGCTATCGATAGCTCTAAAATCACTAAATGCATAATAAAAGAAAAATTTCAATCTTTAGTTTGGTTAAAATTTATGAAAGGAGTTTGCAGTCTTAGAGGTAACATTTTGCATCCACAAAAGTTTGTCCTAATTTTTTAAAAAGTAACTTGTATGCCTATGTGTTATTTTATGGTGGCTGAAAATTCAAGTTCCCATGTGTTGCAAGATAAATTCAAACTAGTGTTCACATTTCTAAACAAAATGTATCGTGACTGGAAAGGATAGATACAACAGAAATGGCAGCCAATAAAGGAGAGCTCTTTAAAACTGTATCTGGCAAGCCCATGTCCTTTTGGCTCTGGAAGAGGTAAAAGAATAATGTACTGTCTTTGGCCTGTGTATATCATCATAGCTGAGACCTACCCAGTGGCTTCCCAGCATGCTCTGGGTTTGTCCTGTCACCACACACTGCATGTGTGGGTAGCAGTTCTGAGCAGGAAGAAAGGACGATATAAGAGCAGCTTCGTATGTGTCTTACAGATTGTTTCATTGGCCTTGCAAGGACCTGTAAAACATCTGCACAAAATGGTACTCAGTTTGTGTCCCACAAGTCTACCACAGTTCCTGACCCGTAAATTTGATGGTGGTAGTGTGGCGTGTGGCAGTCCCTCGGGAATTGTTTGTGATGTGTGTTGTTGTCTTGAGTCTCACACATTTAGCAACTTGCCTTCCTAAGATGTGCACTGTTTTCTTCAATATAATTTTGCATATATTGTTTTCTTTGGCTATAACTGTATTTCTTTGTGTGTGAAGAGAGAGAATATATTATTTATTTTATATATATATATATATATATATATATTTGATGATTATATATAGTGGAGATGAGGTTTTCTTTACAGCTAATTGTAATTTTTACCATTAACTGCTTGTGTTGACTACTGTTAAGAACTGTGGTGCTTCTGTTTTGGGAGCTTATACAGAAGAAAAGACAGTCCTTAGAGTAGTACTGCTCGAGAGTTGGAAGGGAAGTGATATGTGGCCCCACCCTTACTAAGGACATAAGGGTCTGCTCACACTGAAATACTTTTAAAGGAGCTCGGACTCCTGGCACCAAACTCACCAAGCAACACATGTGACCAAGCCAACGTACATTAGTGTCCACTCATAATGTCACTTTTATGTTTATTTTTTAGGTCAAGTATGAAAAGAATAAACACAATAAAAGCTCTAGGACAGAAAGTGTAGTTCAGTGATGGAGAGCTTGCCTTGTGTGCAAGGCTATAGGCTCAGTCACTAGCTTTGCAGAAGACAAGTGAAGGAATGAAAGAATCAGGTAAAAGCTACAGAATTAGAGCGTGGAACGGGGCTTAGAGATCATGTGGAGTAAGTTTTATGTTCTATAGAGAATGAATGCTAAGTAAGGAAGAAAAAGCATGCCCCATTCAGGTAGCTCTAGAATCTTCTCTCACATTCTGGAAGAAAAGAAAGCTGCTGACTGCGTGCTGCAGGGTTATAAGCACTGTGTTCTGAATCACTGTAGTTAAAGTATCTAAGGCAGGGCATTCTGCTAAGAAAGAAAATGGCAGTTGGGGGAATTTTTTTGAAAGCTATCATAGTTAATGATAATTCTGGTACTAATTTTTATTGTCTGTAGTCATTGAGAAGATAGGAAGGCATTATGTAAAACAATATTAGAAAGGTTAGTTTGTAACTTGTTGTTACTATTTCCTGAGACAGAATGTATAGCTGGTTGTCAGGAAGCCTTGGTTTTACCCAGCTGTGATGGTTCATGCCTGTGATCCCAGCACTTGGGTGGCTATGGAAGAAGAACAAACCTTTGCGAATTTGAGTACAGTCGTCGGGCACACACAAAGGCAGAAGACCCTGTCTCAAAAAAACCACACACACAAAAGAAGTCTTGGTTTTAGCTGTTTTTTCTGTACCCTGAGTTTACTTTGTTTTAAGAAAAAACAAAGTGTGTGTGTGTGTGTGTGTGTGTGTGTGTATGTGTGTGTGTATGAGTGCAGAAGTTAGAATTTAACATCAGTTGTCTTCCTTTGCTAACCCCGTTCCCTTTATGTTTTTAGACAGTCTGTCACTGAACCTGGAACTCTGGATTCTCCTAGGTTAGCTGGCTAGAAAGCCCTGTGACCTTCCTTCCCTGCCCTCCCCAGAACTAGCATTACAGACCCATGCTCCTACACTTGGCTGTTAGGTAGATGCTGGCTTTCAAACTAGGGTCCCTCATGCTGAACACAGGAAATACCCACTGAACTCTTTACCTACCCTCAATAGCCCTGGTTTTTAAGGTAAACTATAAGCATTTTGGTTAAAAATGTCATAGAAGAAAGAGCATGTCTTATAGAAAGATCCTAAATTTCTGAATTAATCAAATGATTTGTATGCAAACATTCCTGTATAAAATTATTCTCTAGCTACCTAATTTTCACATCTTAAAAGCACCTCAAACAGACTTGGGATTCATTTTGTCTACACCAGGGGCAGCAGCAGCAATAGTCCCTCCCTCAGCTGCTACTAAAATATTTGTCAGTGCAGGCCTTCTTAAAAATATTTTATTCTGCTTATGAGTGTTTTGCCTGTGTGTGTGTGTGTGTATACCATGTGCATGCAGTGCCATTAAGGCCAGAAGAGGGCCACTTGGGTACTGGGCATTGAACCTGAGTCTTCTGGAAGAGCAGCCATCTCAGCCATCTCTCCAGCCTCAGTGTAGACCTCTTAGGCTTTCAAAGCTTTGGTGAATAGATTGTCATTCGCCTACTCATGATAATTTTTATGAAAAAAAAAAAAGATAATATAGAAAAGCCCAACTTAATATTTAAACAAAATGTTTTTGTTTTGTTTTGTTTTGTTTTTGCCTGAGTGCTGGTAATCAGACTCATGGCTTTCTAAATGCTAAGCACCAGTTCTTTCAGATCCACCTACTTGCCTCTTCCTCCCAGCTGCTGGTTAAAAAGACATGTTCCCCATACCCAGCGTATTGATTATATATATGAGGTTCTTCTTTTTTCCTTCATTTATTTTTATTTTATGTGTATGGGTACTTTGCCTGCATGTATGTCTATGTACCACCTGCATACAATGCCTCTGGAGGCCAGGTCCCCTGAAACTGGATTACATAGCTGGTTGTGAGCTGCCGTGTGGGTGCTAGGAAATGAAATCAACTCTGGTCCTGGAAGAGCAGTAAGTGCGCTTACCCACTGAGCTGCATCTCCTCGTTTAATATCGCAGTCATAAATGGGGAAGGGGCTCTAGGATTGCTTTTATCATTTAAAGATCCTGCTTACAGGTGACTCCTCATCTAATGAGAGAGGAACATTCATTCTAAGGTGGGAAGCAAGTAGAGGAAAGGCTAGGATGTTTAAGGAGTTTATAAATCTGTATTGACACTTTGGCAAGCAGAAGTAGGTTTGGGAGATAAATGTCTCATCCACACATCATAAATTTGTGTGAGAGAAAATGGTATTAAAGGTCGTGGCCTTAGTCATTATGTTTTTATGTGTTTCCTGGTGCTTTGGGTTTTGTTTTGTTTTTATGGAAGGTAATAACTTCATGCTAATTTCACAATTCTTTTGAGAGGAAAGGAGTTTGTGATATTTGACCCTTACTGCCACTTTCGCTGAATTTCAGATGTCATCTACACCCATACTTGGAATTATTCATTTAGCACCTAAGTGATATACGTGTTATCAGTCAGGAAAGATGTGTGTGTTGTATCTAGTTATAATTTGTGTATATTTCCTTTATATTAGTGTTGAAATTTAGGAAGCTTTTCTTTCTGAGTGACCTTGGGGACGTCTGCTGCCTAAACGCAAGCTGTGTTAACCATAGGCTGGGCTCCCCACTTTGTGGTAGCTTCATTTCAGGCTGTGAAGGGAAGAGTTGTGTGGTACAGAGGGTGTTAGAAGAGCTACTTTTCGTGCCCTCTTACTTGAGGCCTGGAGTTTTACACTCTGGAAACTGCAGGTTTCAGATTTTGATAGTCATGCCTGTATGAGAGATTTTAAGTCACCTTTACGATGTTTTAATATTTAATATATCTAAACTATCAAATTTTTTGTTTGGGTGTAAGGGTTTTTGGTTTGTGTAGTCATTGATTTTTTTATTTTTTTTTTAATTTTCATTGGTTAAAATTCATCAGTTTATTGTTCAAAATAAAATTATCATAAGAGGAAAAATAAGATTAGATTTGAAAATCCCCTGGCCAGGATTTGAATTTGTTCTCTAAGGCTGTCACCTCTGTTGCCTTTTAAGCCTCAGACAAGATCCTTAAAGTTCTCCTTTTGCCACCATTACTGTTTCTGTTAATTCTGTCCAGTGACACAACAGCTTGACTACATGCAGGAAGCAGTGAGAGCATAGTCCAGATTCTCACCAAATCATTCTCTAGGGTTCTGTTCTGTTCTGTTCTGCACAACCAAGAAAGGTTTGAAAGGCAGAAGCATGAAAATGAAGTGAATTGGTTAAGTTCCTCAAGTTTTGCTTTGAATTATATAAACTTAGTTTTGGGGGGAAATTCTTTGCCTTCTACCAGAAGACACAATTTTTCAGTATTTAGATTTGTATATCTGTCCACACTCATGATGTATTATCTTACTGAGGAAGATGGCGTTCATGTTTTATGAGCTGTTACCAACCCTGTGGTAAATCCATGAGTCTGAGAAGATTTCCTCAGGCTTTTTCAAAACAAAATTCATCTCTTCAGAAATATCTTATGAAAGAAAATTTAGAGCCCTCTATTTAAAAAAGCTTTCTTGCTTTGCATAAAACTAAAATTTTAATTTCAAAGTTATATTGATATTAAAACATAAATTCAGTCTTGTCTTAAAAGTGTATTACAATTTATTTCTTGCCATTTTTGTGTAAAATTTGCAGAAACAGTGTTACACCGTGCGCTCCAAAGGTAATGTCTCATTACTCTAAGGCTCGCTCGCTTGCTCTCTCTCTCTCTCTCTCTCTCTCTCTCTCCCTCCCTCCCTCCCTCTCCCTCTCTGCCTTTGTTTCTTTAACCCTAATGTTACAATGTTACATGTATTGAAACATTTTAAGGAAAAACTTTCTGCTTGTTCTGTAGCAGCACAACATATGTGAAAATGTGTGTGAAAAACAAGGACGTGACTGCTCATTGTTAACCTGGAAAATGCAGTTTCAGTTCAGTAGCTCTTGGATGCTTCCTGGCGCTGTTGCACATTAGCATTTTAGGAGCTGGTGCGGACCAGCAGCTGCTCAGATGATGGCATAAGCGTAGTTCTAGGGTTTATGGTTTAAATGACCCTTGTAGTAACTGTCTTAGGTAGATTCAGGGGTGGGAGAGACTATGGGAGAAAAAGAAATGTCTGAGCACTGGGTTTTATAATTTTTTTTGTTTTTTTGTTTTTTGTTTTTTTTTGTTTTTTTTTGGGGGTGGTTTGTTTTGTGTGTGTGTGTGTGTGTGTGTGTGTGTGTGTGTGTTTCTCCTGTGCTCTGGTCTTCTAAGTCTTACTGTACCTGTATCACTGCTGCAAATGGTACCATTGAGAATGTTGAATATAGTAAAGAGTTGGTGGACAAGGTTTCTCTGTACGTTTTAGTAGGCTTGGCTGAGCACATGGTCTCTCCTGCCTTTCTGTTACCCTTGTTGGCCGTGTACTGTCAGCATAGTTCCAGTGAACCTGCCCTACAGTGAACCTGGAATTTATAGGCACAGGTCCAGAGAGTTCCTTTTTTTGTGAAATATTTCCCATGTACTTACTCTATTCCAGTGTGTATTCTATCCCAGTGAAGGTGCACGTTGTTATTTCTGTACCAGAATTGCAGGTACCAGTAAACTAAAAGATTCATTTTGGTTTGGACACTGAGCAGATTGAAAAGTGTCCTCTATTCATGTGCTTCTCTACTGCTCAGTGCACTAAGTACGTTGTTCACCAGCAAGTTTTCATTAGAACTGAAAACAGTACCAAGGACTGACTGTACAGTGTCGCTCGGTGGTTGAGTGTGTGCTTAGCACGCATGAGGGACCTGAGTCCATTCTCAACTTGAGACTAGTTATCTGTCCCAAGCTTGAATGCCCTAAGAGCATTCTTCCATCCTCAGGTGGTCTGAGTGTGTATTGCTGCAGCCAAATAGACTATTGCTATTTGCCCTAGGGTTGCCTTACATGGTGCTTACAGCATTTGTTAGCTAAGGCGGCAGCTGAATTGGGACTTTGTCTGCTGGAAAAGTCTGTAGGCTCTTCTGAGCAAGGCCCAAGAAAGGGAGAGCGCATCTAGTCAGTGAACAGCCGTGCAGTTTCATCTTGTGCTTGGCACAAGCAGTTTTATCTTTCTGGAAACACCTTTGACCCCTTCTCATAAGGGTTTCTGTCTAGCTCATGTCTTAGTTTCTGCTTTGGTAAAATTGTACAGTGCAGGAAGCATTTTTGTTTTACAGCTGTTGTCTACCATGACTTCTGGATGCTTGCTTCATAGTGTCTGTGGCTCACCGGTTCACTAGATTGTCTTCATTTCTTTCCCTTTTTAAAATCTGTTTTTATTTTTTAAATTATACTGGTTTGAATTTCAACTCAATTTTCTAAGAAATATTTGAGACTTATGACTTTAAAACTCAAATCTTCATTTAAAGATCTGAGACTTAAGTTGATATTAAAAGTTTTAAGTTAAATACTATCTATATAGTCTTCGTACAGAACTGGATATTCTTAAAGTAAGTATAAGCATTACAATCTCTTGTACAATAATGTTTTTGACATGTTGTAAAGGTTAAATTGTTCAGTTCATGTGTCTTAGAAAGGCATTAAAATGCATATGGGTTTTTCATTATACAAGTGACTGTTTTAATATGGCCTGAAAGCCTAGTGACCTTGTCTATACCATCTGTTTTTCATCCTTAGTAGTTAAGGTTCTAGTAGTCTTAATACTGAGCTAGCGATCCACTTTTGAATTTTTGCATTACAATTCACATGTAAAGATCTTTGAAATGTTATGAGAAAACCAACTTGAGTTCAAAATACCTTAATCTAGTGTACCCCACAGAGCCCCAACTGTGGCAGTGGGGCATCCACAGAGCAGCTGGGGGATTGTGTTTCTGGGCCATGGAAATTGAAGATGTCAATAATACACCTTCATTTTTCATTTTGTTGTGAAGGGCATCCGCTGTTTGAAAGTCCCTCCCTATTGCATTTTCAAAATCTGAGTTGCAAAGCTTCACCTTGAGTGAAAGAAGAGCAGGAAGTTCTGCAGATAGGACTCCAAGGCTCCTCCTTTGCTTGCCTTAAAAAAGAATATGCAGACTGTCTCAGTCTTCAGTAACAAAGCCCAGCGGGTGTGTGGTCTGTGCTGTCAGTTCTTCACCTGGGCAGTGGCTTCCTTCTCGCCTAGTTCTGGGACTTTTTTTTTAATGTTTGTTTTTGTTGCCATTACTGTTTTTGGTTTGAGAGTAAATTTAATCTCAGTTGAATGCTTTACGTTTCTTTCTATAACTCAGACCTGTCCTATATATTCTAATAGAGATGGTTTTATAATTCGTTGTAGTCTAGATTTTTTAATTAGTAAAATGGCTACTATTGGTGTTTGGGGGTCTTTAAAGTTGGATGTATATGTTATGTTAACATTTTTCTGTCTTTTTATCTTTACTTCTTTGTTTACTACATGCTGTGTTTAAAACCTCTGCTCTCTTCATCTGAATACGTCATTTATGATACCATCTTTGTGTTGATGTTTATTGTACAGAACTACAAAGCCTGCTCCTCACCTGGACGGGTAAGCATGGTGTTGTTAAAGTCTCGGAGAAATGTTTGCTGAGCCTGAGGGACTTGCTGGCCTGGTTTAGTCTTCTGTAGCCAAGCTCTTCCCAAAGGCGCACAGGGGATAGGAGTTTTGAGAGCCTGTCTCACTTTTGCTCATGGGTGGGCTTCGCAGCCATGTGGTTTTGAGTATAACTGTTGAGATGGCTTCTCAGTATGAAGTGTACTCCCTTACAAGATTCTTAACCCTAAAAAGGCTAGCAGCCATTGCAGTAATAGCAGTAGAAAGAGAGTCAGTCCTGCCTTGTCTGTAGATGAGAGTTGTCACTGTTTCCTACTATGAAGCAGGTGTCAAGTTGTCGTTCCCTTCTGGTTGGTTCATAACACTTGGGATTTGTTTCCAGTTGTGTGGATAGATATTTTTTACAGCAATTGTCCCAGTTGTGTCCATAACATAATTATTACCAGACTAATTTATTTCTTGGATTTATATTTGACAGGGTTCATGTTGTCTTTGGACTGGTTATATCTGGTTTTGAAGTAATTGAACAGATTGAAAATCTGAAAACGGATGCTGCTAGCAGACCTTATGCAGATGTCCGAGTTATTGACTGTGGGGTGCTTGCCACAAAGTTGACAAAAGATGGTGAGAGCCTTTGGAGGGTGAGGGAACCTGGGACAGAGGTGTAAAGCATGTGTGGGTAGTGGGTGCCTCTGCTATTCTGAACCCTCCACCAGCAGATGTTTCCAGCTCCTCCTCCTCGCTACTACCCAGCTGCCAGCTGACTCGAGCCCTCTCCTGCCTGCATTATTGCAGTGCCCTCATTGCTGCCTTTCGTACCCTTCTCCCTGCTTTCCTGTTATCATTTATCAGCAGGAATGTCCCCACTGGGTTCCTTGTTTATGACCTTGTTTTACTTTGGTTTGTCTTTAGCAGCTATCAGAGTGATTCTCTTAAGGGGCACGTAATCCACATCCCTCCTGCACAGACACCTACAGTGGTCCTCTCAGTCCAGAGGCCTGTAGCTCTCTGTTGTCTTTCCAACTTTTTCCTGTACTCATTGCCTTTCAGCTACACTGATCTTTATTCAGACAGTAGGGGACTTTGTGCCTACCCTCGTGTATAGAACATTCTTTGTTAAGGTATCTGTGTGACCCCTCCCTACTTTAGGTCTCTGTGCTAGTGTAATTTTAAGCTACCCATATCTCTGTGTTCCCTTGACATTTGTTTATTCTGTCTTAGCTTTCATTACTTGTCACACTTACTTAAAATATAGACTTCATGGCAGGCAAGGGCTTGGGTGTTATACATAACTGGGGAACAGTTTAGTTGAGTCTTGTTTTAGTTTGCTATTCATGAAGCAATCATGTGATAGTCAGCAGTCACATTCTTTTCACTCTGGATGGTGTGTACTGGGCTCAAGTACTGATTTTTTTTTTTTTTTTCAAAAGTTTTTGAGAAAAAAAGGAAGAAACCAACACATTCAGAAGACTCAGACTCCTCTTCCAGTTCCTCTTCGTCTTCAGAATCGTCCTTGGAAAGTGAAGTTGAACGAGAGAGACTTAGAAGAAGGAGACATAAGAGGAGGCCAAAGGTCAGACAGACTAAAAAGAGACGGAAAGAAAAGAGTGGTGCAGGAGAGCCTGGGAGGAAGCGCTCAGTAAGCCCTGAAGGGTACGTGCAAGTCTGTGCTGACCCAGCACATAGCCTGCAACCCAGGCAGAGACCCCTGTGAGCTCAGTGCTCTTACTGTCCTTGTAGAGGCGAGGAGCATTGGGTTCTGTTTTAAAGTGTTTTGTGTATTCAAAGGTATGGGTAGTATACCATATGCAGCAATCAGAAGACAGCTTGCAGTTATTTCTCTTTTTCCCAAATAAGGCCTCTCCTTACTGAACCATCTTGTCAGCCCTAATGCCTGAAAAATCTTTCTCTCGTGTGTGTGTTTTTAATTTTTTTATTAATTTTTTAAATTTTATGTGCATTAATGTTTTACCTGCATGTATGCTTGCGTGAGAGTAACAGATCTTGGAGTTACAGACGGTTGTGAACTACTATGAGGTGCTAGTAATTGAACCCAGGTCTCTGGAAGAGCAGCCAGTGCTCTAAGAGCCATCTCTTTAGTCCCTGAAAAGTCTTTCTCATAAAATACAGTATTTTTTACTTTGAGAATTTCATACATGTCTACAGAGTAATTTAATCCTCCACCTCCTAATCCCTCCTTTGAATTCTCCTCCTATCCCTCCTCTTTGTTTTTCTTTCAATAACCTGCTGAGCGTACTTAATGTGCAGGGCTACCCTGTGGAGCAGAGACAGAGTCCATGCCCCTGAAGAAAAATGATTCTCCCTAAAGCAAACCTTGGGCCAGTGAGCTGGCTCAGTGGCTTCTCACCAAGCCCGATGAGTTGAATTTGATTCCTGGGATACACGTGGTGAAGGGAGAGCCATCTCCCACTAGTAGTTGTCTCACATCTACATCATGGTATGGGCACACAGTAGCATACACAAGGAAATAATCAAATAGAGAAACATGTTTTTTAAAAAAGGAAAACATTAAGATCATTGACAACTTCAATTTCAGAATTTTAGCACTTGATTTTTTTCTCTATTTTTCTTTTAAAAAATTTCTTAGCTCTGAATTTTTCACTGTGTTGATGTATTATGTATTTGAAAATCAACACTGAGGGAGAGTGTAAGTTTTACTCTTGTTTTATGTGTCTTCATTTTATAAAATAACTAGCATTAACGTTTAAATTGGTGACTTCATTTAATTTAGTTATTCTGAGAGGAGTGATGTGAATGAAAAAAGATCCGGTGACTCAAATGCCAAAAGAGAAAAGCCCGTTGTCCGCCCGGAAGAGATTCCTCCAGTTCCCGAGAACCGGTTTTTACTTAGAAGAGATATGCCTGCTGTCGCTGTGGAGCCTGAACAGTAAGTAGGCTGATGGGCCTGTTCCTCTTCTCGCAGTGTGTCTAGTACCTGACAGAAGCACCTTGCTCATGGTTTCATTTCAGAGGGGATACCATGGAGCAGCCCACAGCACAGAGTACAAGAATCGGAACGAGGGAGTGCTGTCTGTCAGCGGGTTTTCGCCTTCCTCTTTTAACCTCCACTAGCCCTAGCACATGGGATAGTTAGTGTGTGCAGTCTTCCGGGGATTGGCTCTCCAGTCAAGTTGGCAGCGATGGCTAGCTATCACACTGGATATTTTCTTTCTCTGGTGGATGATAAGTCTGTCAGTTCACTGCAGCTTTGCACTCACTCCCACTGACCGATGCTATGGGTGCTCACTAGAGTAAGGACTGGCACGTCCTCCCTTCAGACCCACACTTGCACACCTGAATAGGTAAAGGAAATTGCGCACGTTAATGAAGAGAGTGTGTTTTGTTGTTTTGGGTTGTGTTTTTTTGGCTGCTTATTTTTCGAGACAGGATCTTGCTCTGTATGTGTCTCGGGTTAGCCTTAAACTTGGAATCCTTCTGCTTTATCCTCTGTAGAACATTAGGATTGCAGGTATGTATATGCTGCCACACCTGGCAGGGAGGGAAGTGCTTATCAGAGGTCAGGGAAGGTTATATTACTGATCTTGCTGCATTGGCCTTTTGTTAAAGGGGTGAGTCTTTTCAGAATGAGTTATCAGGTTCATTGAGATCTGTGGATCCAGTGAGTGGTGAAATCAGTTTCAATTTCAATAGTGCAAAGTTAATTACATGGTGACAAGAGATAGAATTTAGTATCATAAATATTACTGTACTTCCCCTGAATCGTGGCTTGAGATTTAGTCTCAGAAAATACTATTTAATGTACTTTGTATATTAGACTTAAATTCAGAAATATTAAAAGGACACATGCCAGGCACGGTGGCATATGCATGTAGCCCTAGCAATGGATAGGATTATTTGACTGCAGGATTGATGTCCATCATGAACACCATAACAAGGTCTGGTCTCAAAAGAAGGAGTTGGAGAGGGAGGAGAGGAGAGAGTAGTATTTGAGCAGAAGAGTGCTTCAGTGTGCGGCGTGCGGCATGCATTCCTGTGAGCAGTTACTCAGAGAGCCAAGAGGTCAAGTGACCTGTGCCCCAGCCCTTCAACAGTTGTTGTGGGTTGTTTCTGTTTTTGTTTTTTGTTTTTCTTGTTTGCTTTTGAGACAGAGTCTTGTTGTCTAACCTAGGCTGGCACTGAGCTCCTTCACATGCTGGGATTACAAGTGTGTGTTGACGTTGATGTTCCTGGCTTCCTCTACAAATCTTTATTTTAAAGAATGCAGAATAAAGTAATTTAAAAAAAAAAAACAACCTTATATCTCTTCTAAGTACATATTTACTAATGGGATGAATGGCATTTCCTGGGGCAGGATAGTCCATCTAGAGTTCAAGTTAGCATTCTCTGTCAGAACAGTTGTCAGAGCTGTCAGATAACAGTCTGCAGTGAGAACACACACACCTCTTCTTTCCAGGGTCATGTGTGTATCGTGTGATGATCGTCGTGTCTGCATGTGGTGTTGTGTTGGTGTGTGGATGATGTGGCTGTGTCCATGAAACTTCATGAATGTTGACATTTGAATTTCATGTAATTTCCTGAAATGGGAAACCTGGTACTGTAAAGACTGTAACTGTGCACTGGAGCGAGGAGAGGACATTTTGCCTCTTGCGCCTTTTAATTGTCATCACGAACTCTTTCAGGAACATTCCAGATGTTGCACCTGTTGTAAGTGATCAGAAACCATCTGTATCAAAGTCTGGAAGGAAAATCAAAGGAAGAGGAACGATTGTACGTGTGTTAGAACTTTCTTATTAACTTTTTTAACAGTTTATTTTAAAAGTCAGGTTTAGTTTTAGATGGAATATTCTTCTCATTCAAGGAATTGTTTTTATTTCCCAAAATTTTGGAAAGATACTGCCATTGGTAGGTACAGCTGTGGATGGATTTAATTATTTAGTGATATAATCCATGAAATAGTATTTTGAGAAAATTTGGTCTCTTGAGTAATGGAGGCTAATGAATGTGTTAGGACTGCGAAGGAAACTTCAGGGTTGCAGGGATGTCTTGCCTCTTTGCTTCTTTATGTCTTGTATTTGGAATAACTTCCTACTTTCCTAAGTTGATTCTTAAATCGATGCCTTCATGACTCTGTCCTCCAAGAGGCGTTCTTAGAACAGTTACTACCCTCTCTGTTTAAAGCGGTATCACACACCTCCAAGATCAAGATCCCACTCTGAGTCCGAAGATGATGACAGCAGTGAAACTCCTCCTCACTGGAAGGAGGAGATGCAGAGACTGAGAGCTTATAGGCCACCAAGCGGAGAGAAGTGGAGCAAAGGAGACAAGTAAGCACCTGGAGTGTGAGCACAGCCTGGAGCCGAGCACTAAATGATGGATAGTCACTGCCTGACATCCACTACTAGGAGCAGCACTGCTGCTGCTGAGACCAAGGTGTTTCAGTCAGGTGCTGCTTCCTTTTGCTGAGAGTTTGCATGGACTCTTAATTGCAGAAGTGATCAGGTTTCAGGTACTACATACTAGATGTCTGACTTGACAGATACCTTACTCACAGCTGCGTGGATTGGTAAATAAGAGAGCCTGCAAAGTATGGGAGTTCATTTCTGACTCCAAAGACTATTGTGTCTTAAACATGTTCAGATAACAGTCGTTCCCTACAGTGTACAGTGTCTGTTTCTAAAGGGTACAGGCTCCAGAATAAAGAAAAGCCAGCTTTTAATCCAGGCCTAATGGCACTATAATCTTAGTACTTGGCAGATTGAGGCCAGGCTGGATACATACTGAGTTCCAGGCCACCCTAGGCCAGATAGCAGGATCCTGCCTTCACAAAAAGAACAGGCTTAGGAAGGTAGTAGTTGGTAAAGTGCGTGACTTGCAAGCATGAGGACCCCAAAATGTACACAGAGAGCTGGGTGTAGCAGTAAGCACTTTCTAATCCATGAGGACCCCAAAATGTACATGAAGAGCTGGGTGTAGCAGTAAGCACTTTCTAATCCCAGTGCTGGAGGATCCTTGGGGCTTGCTGGGCAGCTGTCTACGATGAACCTTAGGCCAATGAGAGATGCTTTCAAAGAAATTAGTGTTCTTAAGAATGACACTGAGGTGCCCTCCGCACATACGCACATTCATGCGCCTGTATGCATACATGTATGCATGAACTTTTTAAAAAGAAATAAGAAAACAAAGTTGAGTCAAGGCTGGGTATCAAGCTCTGTGCTTGCTTAGCATGCATAAGGTCCCAAGTGTGATGCCCAATACTACAGAAGCAAGTAATTCTTCAGCAGGATTGCTTGGGACCTAGGTTTCACTCTCACTCAGAAATTGCTCTTAGGGGAGAAAGTTGTCAGTAGATCACATCGAGAACTGTGTGTCTCCACAGAACTTCTGGTTAGTTGGTATGATTTTTTTCGCAAACATTAAGAGATGTTGCTTCACTTACAAACAAGGATCTTGGGACTGGAAAGATAGTTGAGCCATTCAGAGCCTTGGCTACTCTTCTAGAGGACCTAGGTTCAATTCCCAGCACTCACATGGCAGTTCACAACTGTCTGTAACTCCGGTAACAGAAGATCTGACACCCTTACATAGACATGCATGCAAGCAAAACACCAGTGTACATGAAATGAAAATAAGTTGAAAACAAAAAACCAAGGATCTTTTGTGAGTCTGCTAATAGTTGTCATCCCTCTGGTTTATGTTAAAAAAGTGTTGATGGAATTGGGTACTCTGTTGTCAGTTGTGTGTTTTTAAGACACAGAAAGTGTTCACAAATAACCACATGCATGTTATGCTCCTCCACTTACAGGCTAAGTGACCCATGTTCAAGCCGATGGGATGAAAGAAGCTTGTCCCAGAGATCCAGATCATGGTCCTATAATGGATACTATTCAGATCTTAGTACAGCGAGACACTCTGATGGTCACCATAAGAAACGCAGAAAGGAAAAGAAGTTTAAGCATAAAAAAAAAGCTAAAAAGCAGAAACACTGCAGAAGACACAGACAGACAAAGAAGAGAAGAATAATTATGCCACCCGATCTGGAACCCTCAAGAGCTCCCACCCACCGAATGAAGTCCTCCTGTGTTAGAGAAAGGAGATCTCGTGCCTCCTCCTCATCCTCTCATCACTCATCAAAGCGGGACTGGTCTAAATCAGACCAGGATGACCGGAGTGCTTCAACCCGTTCCAGCAGAGACTCCTACAGATCCAAGTCTCATTCACGATCAGATTCTAGAGGGAGCTCTAGATCAAGGGCTGTGTCAAAGTCCTCATCTCGTTCTCGCAATAGATCAAAGTCTAGATCTAGTTCCAGGTCAAGGCCCCGAAGAACAACATCCATATCCCCAAAAAAACCTGCTCAGCTGAGTGAAAATAAGCCAGTTAAAACAGAACCTTTAAGGTCATCGATGCCACAGAATGGAAATGTGCTAGTGCAGCCAGTGGCAGCAGAAAACATTCCTGTAATACCATTGAGTGACAGCCCTCCCCCTTCTAGGTGGAAACCTGGGCAGAAGCCCTGGAAGCCCTCTTATGAGCGAATTCAGGAGATGAAAGCTAAAACAACCCACTTGCTGCTTGTCCAAAGCACATACAGTTTAACAAATATTGAAGCAACCATGAGTTCATCATCTTACCACAAAAGAGAAAAACCTTCAGAAAGTGATGGAAGTGCTTATTCAAAATACAGTGAGAGAAGTTCTGGAAGCTCACGAAGGTCAGGGAGCAAGTCTTCTAGGAGCAGGTCATCCTCCAGATCATACTCAAGGTCAAGGTCACGAAGTCTCCCTACTTCACGCTCACTCTCTCGGTCTCCGTCATCTAGGTCTCGATCACCAAATAAGTACAGTGATGGTTCCCAGCGCAGTAGGTCATCTTCATACACTTCAGTTAGCAGTGATGATGGAAGACGAGCCACATTTAGATCCAGGGGGAAAAAAAGTATCACTTCAAATAAAAGACACCGCAGCAGCTCTGAAAAGACACTTCACAGTAAATATGCCAAAAGCAGAGAGACGTCTTCATGTCACAGAAAGGATAGTGAAAGCAGATCATCTTTAGATTACTCTACAGACAGTGAACAGTCACATGTTCAAGTACACTCAGCCCCAGAGAAGGAGAAGCAGGGGAAAGTGGAAGCAATGAATGATAAGCAGGGGAAAGGCAGAGAAGAAGGAAAATCCAAGCCTGAGTGGGAATGTCCTCATTCTAAAAAGAGAACTCTGAAAGATGATCTTCCTGATCACTCTAGAGATGACAGTATGTCCAAAGGCAAGAATTGTGCTGGGAGTAAATGGGACTCTGAATCAAACTCAGAACAAGATGTGACCAAGAGTAGGAAAGCTGATCCCCGGAGATGTTCTGATAAGGAGGAGGGTGAAGCCTCTTCAGACTCTGAGTCCGAGGTTGGCCAGAGTCACAGTAAAGCCAAACCCCCAGCAAAGCCTCCAACAAACACTTTTCTCCCTGGCAGCGATGGTACCTGGAAGTCTAGGAGACCGCGGTCTTCGGCCTCTGAGTCAGAGAGCTCCTGCTCCAACTTGGGGAACATTAGAGTGGAGCCCCAGAAGCAAAAACACCCCAAGGATAGTCTTAAAGGGGATCACACAAAAAGGATGAGAGAGAAACCAAAAGACAAGAAAGACAAAAAACATAAGGCTCCAAAACGGAAGCAAGCTTTCCACTGGCAACCTCCACTAGAGTTTGGTGAGGAGGAGGAGGAGGAGATGAATGGAAAGCAAGTTATGCAGGACCTAAAAGAGAAAAAGCATGTCTCTGAGAAGTGCGAAGCTGTGAAAGACACGATGCCAAAAGTAGAGAAAACCTGTGATGAAGGCAGCTGTCCAAGTAAACCCAAGAAGGATACTTCAGAGCAGGACCCACTTGCAGAGAGTGAACATGATCCCAGCTCTTGCCCTGCACCTCTGAAAGTGGAGGAAAACACTACCAGCTCTCCACCTAGCACCCTGCAACTTGAAGAGCATGTCCCAGGTGGAGGGGAGGACGTGCTTCAGACAGATGACAACATGGAGATATGCACCCCTGATAGGACTTCCCCTGCAAAGGGAGAGGGGGTGTCCCCTTTAGCAAACCACAGGCTAGACGGCCCAGAGGTGAGCATTATTCTGGAGCAGGATGAGCATTTGGCACATCCCAGAGCAGGAGGGAAACAAGAGAGCAGCGTGTCTGAAAGCAAGACCTTGGGTGAAAGTGGGGTTAAACAGGACAGCTCTACCAGCTTGACCAGTCCTGTAGAAATTTCTGGAAAGAAGGAGGGGGCTGAAAAGAGCCAGATGAACCTCACAGATAAGTGGAAGCCATTGCAAGGTGTAGGGAATTTGGCAGTGTCTGCTGCAACCACATCCAGTGCTCTGGATGTGAAGACATTATCTACTGTGCCTGAAGTGAAACCTCAAGGCTTGAGGATAGAAATCAAAAGCAAAAATAAGGTTCGGCCTGGGTCTCTCTTTGATGAAGTAAGAAAAACGGCACGCCTAAATCGAAGGCCACGGAATCAGGAGAGTTCCAGTGATGAGCAGACACCTAGTCGGGACGGCGATAGCCAGTCCCGGAGTCCACACAGATCTCGAAGTAAATCTGAAACCAAGTCTCGACACAGAACAAGGTCTGTCTCATACAGTCACTCACGAAGTCGATCTAGAAGTTCTACCTCATCTTACCGTAGGTAAGAAATACTCCTTTCCTCTTCTACCCCCAAGGGTAGTCTGCTGTCATTTAGCTCAGAAAAACATCGGCATTAGAAGTGTGGTCACTGTTTCCAAATATCTGACGAGGGAATAAGAAACGTCGTCCGTTCCGTATGACCAGAACCACTGATGGAGGATGTAGATAGGAGTGGGCATTTCAGGACAGAAATCACTCAGCTGAAAAGACCTGTAGCTTTATCACTTGGACAGTGAAAGCTCTCTTGCTATGATTGGTGGCGAGGTCTCCATATTCAAAGGTGTGAGGTAGCTGGCCTTGTGCAGTTGCCATGCCTTTGCATAGAATCCTTTGAGCAGACTCTGTAGGGCTTAGAGATCACCGATCTTACTGATCTTTTACACATGTAAAAGGTAAATGCCATGCCATGGAGGCAAAGTTGCAAGTCGAGCTTTGTGATCATGTTGAAATTTCCCTGCTTTTGCTCCCCTCCTGCCCTGTTTATCCCAACAGTGTGGGAAGGGCACGTAGTGTGTGCTTTCTCACTCATTCTATTGTAGATCTAGAAGCTACTCTAGAAGCCGGAGCAGGGGCTGGTATAGCAGAGGCCGAACCCGCAGCCGGAGCAGTTCCTATGGAAGTTTCCATAGCCACAGGTGAGCTTGTGGTCTCACCCTGCTGAGTGGTGTCCAGTCACTTGCAGTGGACCACTTCTGGGACACAGCAGGACAGCTGTTAGTCTGTCCTTGTCAAAGACCACCCTGAACTGTTCCTCATCAGCTCTGGGCTCTGAGACTGCCTGGCTGTTCCTTGCTGAGCTCTTAGCAGAATAAGGCAGAGAAGCAGTGGGACTGAGAGCCGCGCCACTCCTGCCTGCTCTGTGCACAGATGTCACTGCGGTCACAAATACAGCCACCTCTTCTTGACCTACTCGGGTTACGACAGGCTGTGGCAAGGAGACAGGAGGAAAGTGAGAGCTGGGAGCAAGGTTTTCTGTCTCCCTGCTACTGCTCTCTTTGGCCCTGTGGTACTTTCTGCTGTGGCCCCTCGTGTACGTGTACGTGGGCCCTTCCCACCCAGCTGAGAGTCTCCTCTGAGAATCACCTAAAGCTTAATCTTCTAATGGAATACAAAGGTTTTAAAAAGAAATTCCAGTACACTTAGATAAACAAAATCGTTATGGCATTTCACTGTATTTTCACTTTGGTGGGCAAAATGTCTAGATTGTTACTGAGGCCTGTGCCCTAATGCACAAGGTGGTGATAGCCCTCTGTGGTCCATACTAGGACGTCCAGCAGGAGCCGGTCCAGGAGCAGCTCCTATGACCCCCACAGCCGCTCCAGGTAAGTGCTGCTGCGGTTGATCCCAGGGCAGGGGTAGGGGTAGGGGTTGGCTTGTGCTGCTGGGGTTGATCCCAGGGCCTCAGGCATAAAACACAGCACATCTACTGCCGTGGAGCTCATTCCTTAGCCTCAGTGGTGCATTTTTAATTAAATAACTTTAGTGCACATGTTTATCTTCAAAAATCACACTTTTAAAAAAAGATCTTAAAGTTTTTATCTGTTGTCCCATTGTGCTCCAGTCAGAAATAACAGTATCCAATTGTACTGGCAGGTGCTTGTGAATATAATTGCCCAATAAAATCGAGATTCAATCACACTAACTACGTGGTAATTTTTGTGATATTTTTCAATACAGAAAAAAAATTAACATTTTTCTCCTTAACATGGTAAGTCCGGTTGGGTGCAGTTGCTGGGTGTCCCTAGAACCTCTTACGCAGCTGTCCTCACAAACCCCGCAGAGCACCCCACAGCCAGCATCCTCTGATGGCCCTAAAGGGAGCCTTTGTGTTTGAATGGAGCACTGTGTGTCATTGCTATTTAAGCAGATCCTACACCTACGATAGCTACTACAGCCGGAGTCGCAGCCGCAGCCGCAGCCAGAGGAGTGACAGTTACCATCGGGGTAGAAGTTACAGCAGGCGGTCCAGGTGGGTCCCTGGGTTAAAAGCACTGGAAGTGACTGGGCACTTGATGTGAGTGGGCCATTAGTGAACACCTCCTCTGGAGTTTCATTGGCCTACAGACAGCTATTAAACATGGCCTTGGTACTGAGAGTTGGCAGGTGATAGTTGTTGGTTATTGTTTTATAGTTGACACTGAAATGGGTTTTATTTACGTAGCTTTGAGTAAACGTTTCTTTTGGAAGGAGAGGAGTAAGAAAACCAAATCAATGGCTTACATCTGGAAGTCAGGCTGATTTAGTTTTACTAAATTGATTATTTGTCTCAGCAGCAGGGTTAAGTCCCATATCTTGTCATGTATTTAACACGGTGCAACCTTATCATGACTCTTGTATTGTCCCTTGCTGATAGCTGCTATCACCTTTCCTTATCCATTGCAAGCCCAGAAAACTTCACACAGATAGTGCACACGGATACCCCCTTGATTGAACTGTTTCAGGGGCTGCCGGCTGGGCATGCCAGTACATGAACCCCTCCATTTGCTAGCTCCAGCTTCAACTCTTTCTGACTTCTGTCCTCTAATGTTCTAGAGCGTTCCTTCTGCCCAGAAACCCAAGTGCTGTCTTCATCATTTGTCTTTGTGTCTTGAAGTGATCGCTTAAATCCCACCCCCAGCTCCCACTTCTCTTCTCCACTGCAGCCCATTGCCCTGGGAGCCCCTCACCTCCATCCCACTAACTCTGAAGTGCATTCCTTTCTGAACTCTTGCACCCTGGGGGGGGGGGGAGTCTTCAGAATGAACTTGAGCTGTCCTTGAGCCCTTGTACTTAGTCTTCTTGTTGTGGTGGGATGATACTTACCATAACATGTTGTCTAGCTCTCAGAAAAGATTTTTAAATGAGCTGAATGACCACCATAGCCAAGGCCACACCCACTTTAGTGAGACTGTACCTTTAACCCCTTCCTGCTTCAGTCTAGTCTAGTATCGACATTTACTGGGTATAGGAGAAAAATAGTTTGCTCAGTTTTATGAGTGGATTTCAAGTAAATTTCCCACTCTTGTCAGGTTTCTTTATTGTTGTCTTAACCTTGATTTTACTACCATTTGCCATTTAAAACATCCTTGAAAAACCCATAGTTTTACTTCACCGTAGTTAACTAATAAAACCAAAAATGGGAGTTGACCGCTTTGTTTTGTTTTTTTTTATACAGGAGCGGTAGATCCTATGGCTCAGACAGTGAAAGTGACAGAAGTTACTCTCATCACCGGAGCCCCAGTGAGAGCAGCAGATACAGCTGAGGCGTCTCTGTACAGACTGTGTCTTAACTGTAAATACCTGCTAACTTAAAGCTTGAAAAACTGGACGGCCGTCTGTCGTGTTTTAGTATTAGACCTCCATCCAGTAGTGGCTATTTCTTGTCACTTACTTACATGTGCGCAGAGGAATGTAAAGTGCAGGTGTCCCTAGAAATATTTTTATGCCCCATTTTACAGTAGGCAACTATGGATTTTCATTTTCTTGAATCAAGAAGTGGTAAATTTGGTGTAAGTATAATTTGCAGTGTTACTGTAGAAAGGGTTTTCTGTAGATCACATTGTCTGTAGAGTTTGGGTTTCTTTTTGTTTCAGGTTTTAGCATTTATGCTGCCAAAGTGAATTGTGGAGAGCTGTCACAAGACACATGTTCCCATGTCCCCATGCTAGTTGTCTTCTGGTGTGTGCTGTCAGATCAGGCTATCCACATCCATATTGACAATGGCCAGGTGTGCAGGGCGGTAGCTCATGCTGCCATGTCTGCAGCAGTCCATTCCAGCTGTGAACATCCACACTGTCTAAGGGCTTTGCCTTTTCACAGTGAATGCCAGAAGCTCAGATGATGACTGTGTTGCCACCCCAGCTCCTGCTTTGGTGCTTGGTGCCTTTGGTTCCTCATATCTACCTTATGTCATATCATCATATACTGCATTTCCTGATGGCAGGAAATGTGGGTTTTTTGGTTTTTTGTTTGTTTTGTTTTGTTTTAATTCACTGGCACCAAAAATTATTTCTTCGGAGCTGGGTTTGCGTTGAGTGTAGGGGCTTCTTCCAAACACAGATATGTGGTGGGAGTCCCTTGAAGCAGAACCTGTAAGGCTGGTCATCTTGTTCTGCACATGTGTGCTAAAGAGCCAGCTGAAGAATGGCCTTGAGAAGCAACTCCCCAGTCTTACAACACCCTAGAGACACTTGGGCCAAGCTTTGCTCTCACTGTGGCAACAGTAGCAGCCCTGCCCCAACTATCCTGTTCCCTGTTTGTGTTGTCTCCATGAAGCCCTGCCTGGAGGACACCCAGGACAGAAGTTGGGGGCAGAGGAGTCACAGGCTCTGCTGCACAGATAGGTGTTCTTACGGCTTTACGTGGCTCCTCTGGGAAGAATCTTAACCTGTAAAAACTAGTGTGGGTTTGTTTTCTTTGTTCTACTCTTTAGTTTGCATTCTTTCCCCAAGTGTACTTAATCACCTTAGTGCCGGTTAAATCCAGTTCGCAGAATTCCTGTCAGGTGTATGGTGTAGAAGTCTATACCAGCCTGTCCCACCCAGGCCTTGCTGGGGTATTTGGGAAGAGAAAAGCCCTGGCCAGATGGAGGGGAGGTACTGGATGTATGAAAATAGTCTTCCAAGGCCATGTGGCTCAGTGATACATAGCATGTGCTTAGCATGTAAGTAGCTCTGGGTTCAGAGATCACCCCACAAATAAATAATGCTGTCACTCTATGATGTATGTAAACTGCATTTTGGTGGCCAGCCAGCTGTTGTTCACCATGTCTGTAAATTAGTGAATTAGAAAGGAGGAGAACATCAGAACTCAGTGCATGGCGGGTTAAACACATGGGTTATAGTGAGTGGTTCCTTTTTTTTTCTTCCTTTCTTTAAAGTTGCCTACAAAGAAGGATGCTTGAATCTAGTGTTCAGTGGGAAGGGTGCATTCAGAGCCCAAACAAACTGGCAAATGGAGTTAGTAAGAAAAGGTCACTGTTGGGCCATGTATTCTTATTAGGTTGCTGTGTAACAAGTTATCCAAATTTCTCAGCCTAAGAGCGCCCATGCATCATTGACGGTCAGGCATGGTAGGGTTGACCTGTCTGCTCAGGGTCTCAAAGCTATGGCTGAGGGCTGGAAGGGCGTATTCCTCATGAAGACTCTGGGAAGCAGTGACTTTCTTGAAGCTGGGGCCTCTCTAGACTCCTTGGAGGATGCCCACATCCCCTGCAGTAGGCCTTGCTATGTTCAACCAACAGGGACCCTTTGAATCTTTTTCTTCAAAACCTCTGCCCTTCTCCTGCTTTAAGGGTCCATGTAACTAGATCAAACCCCAGAGATAAATCTCTACTTGAAGTCCCGTGGCCAGAGGAGTTATCGGACGTTGATTGGCAGGTTCTGGAGATTGGCATAGGGAAGAGGGAAGGGCATCTACCTACCACCTACTGCCACCATGAACAGGGCTTAACCTGTACAGACAGGCGCTCATGTTCAGTAGTGTCAACCTTGCTGTTTATACTCCTGTGAACTACAGAAATGGATTTTCTTCCTAACCAGAATCATTATGTATTTTGAAGTTATTTTTTTAATAAAATTGAATTATGTTGTGTAATGTGCTTAATAGCAAATGCTTTATTGGATGATTTTGTAACATCCTGTTTACTGCAAGTGGCATAGTTGATACTGTTCAAAACTGTAGGAAACACTTTTGTACCTACTAGCAGTGTCTAGTTTGTATATACTTCTATTACAGTTCTCTACAACTTGAAAAGGATCTTATAGAAATGAAAATACATGCTAAGTTTGAGTCTGCCTGCTTGGTCTTTCTTTGCTCAGCCAAGTGAGACTTGTCCATTGTCAGGTTACTGGGGTGCAGGAGTGACCTGGGAGAGCCTGGCAGAAACATACCCTCTGGTGGGATGCAACTCCAGGTCTCCTGCTGCTGTCCTCAGCTTCGGGAAGAGCATGCAGTACCAGCCTCTAATGCTCTGCCTAGGAACAAGTCATCTGACTGCAGCACCCATCATCACTCACCTCCTAAGACACAGCATACAACATTCGAACGTACAGGTGAGGATCCGCCAGGCAAGTACGATGAATCTTGGAACCTGCCGCCTTGTTTGCAGATATAACTACATTTTCTAAATAGTGTTTCCCCAAGTTGGGAAACTGAAAGCTGTCAAAATGTGCTTTTTTTTTGTTTGTTTGTTTGTTTTTCGAGACAGGATTTCTCTGTATAGTCCTGGCTGTCCTGGAACTCACTCCGTAGACCAGGCTGGCCTCGAACTCAGAAACCCGCCTGTCTCTGCCTCCCAAGTGCTGGGATTAAAGGCGTGCTGAATTATATTTAAAGAAAATGCCAGGTGTGGAGTGCACACCTTGAACCCCAGCACTCAGAAGCAGTGCATCTCTTGAGTTCAAGGCCAGACAGGGCTGCATCGTTAAGACTTTTTAAAAAGTGAAAATTAAAAAGAAAATGAGCTGGTTTTGGCCTCACAAGCCTGTATCCCAGCACTTGGAAGATGGAGACGGGAGGATCCACTAAAGGTCAGCCTGGGCCACGTGAAACCTTGTTCCCACATTGTCAAAAGAGAGAGGGTACCAGGGAAGTCGTCTGTGAGCTTACACCTGATAAAAAGCCTGCTTGGTGAGCTGGACAGTACTGGGGCATCATCTCACTTCTTTAATTAGCCAGAGAAAGGAATGAGCCCACAGTCCTGTTAGGGATGTGGGGCCTGGATGGGCCTCAGTGGATAAGAGCACTGTATGTCCTTCCAGAGGATCCAGGTTCATGGCAGCTCACAATCAACTCCAGTTCGAGAGGCTTCAACTCCTGGCCTCTGCTCACCAAGCACACAAGTGATGCACAGACATACATACAGGCCATAAATCTTTAAAAGGACAGACAGGTCAGAATGTTTAGCTGAGACGAATTACTGGTTGCTGTAGTCTCTCAGGTACCTCAAGGTGAGGGAGAGCTCAGCAGTCTAGAATCAGTACACCATTAGCACAGGCTACTTCTTCTGAGACCTGGGCCTCTTGCCATAGCTGCTTCCTCCCTGCTGTTTTCCTGGATACCAAACCTCATATAAACAGTAAGACCCAACTCTACAGCCTGAGGCTGGGGGACTTGGAGATACCGAGGCAGAAAGTGGGTTCTGAAAGGACCAGAACTGTGCCTATGACCGAGCCGAGCCCTAACCCTTGATCCCTGCTGCCCACATGCAGATTTTCCCATTGTCTCCCAGTTGAACCCAGAGAATGAGTGTAGCCCAGCAAGCTGGTACAAATAAGAGGTTCAGCCTCTGCCCTAACTTGAGGAGTCTGCCTCCCTGAAGGCCGTGTCTGGAAACAGAGGGCCCAGGACCTCTAGAACCCCCACTACCAGTCTGACATGTAGGGCCTGGTGTCTGTGCAGCTATGAGGGGTGTAGGCCTTGACACTGCTGCTGGTCACAGCTCAATAACGGGGTGGTGGCTTCAGCAAGAAGTGCAGGCCCAAAATTGTGGAGGACTGGCTTTCTGGAAGCTACCAGGGAGGTTCATCTGCTAAGGCCCTGGAGTTGGTGTGGGAAAGAGAACCTGCTGGTTTGCATTAGGCTCCCACCCCGTGTGCAGCTGTGGTCCATTAGTGCTGGGCTCAGCAGCCAGAATTGAGGGAGATGGAGGAGGCCACGTACTATACGGGCCATTATCATCCTCCCCCTCCAGCCTGCACCACCTACCTCCTCCGGGACTACCTAACTTGCATTTCTGTTACCTAGTGAGCTTGGTTTCCCCAGCCAACCACAGGAACCCCAAGCAGTTTGGGGATATCTCCGCGTTCTCCAAAGTTTAGTCTGGAGTCACCCAGCTTCAGGGGTCCAAAGCACCCACCTCTGTCATGGTAGTGAGTGCTCCTGCCCCTAACTCACCAACTGAGCCTAGAATCCTTTCTCTGCTCCCATCTTGTTCCTCCAGTTGGCTGCACCCCATCTCCTGACCACCCAATCCTGCAGCCATGAACACAAGGGGGCTTCTGGCCTTTGTGGCTGTTGGCAGTGACAAGCCTAGTGACAACCCTCTTGCCCTCAGTCAGAATTCTGAGAACCCAAGTGGGACAGCTAGGGGGTGAAAGGGTCAATCCTTTCTCTTAGCCAAGGCCATGACCTGAAGGGCCAGCATCCATCCCGTGGTTAGGCTGGCCACTGCCCAGCTTTCAGCCTCCCAGCACAGGGTCTACATCTTTTCTCTCTCTCTGCGGGACTCTCCTTGTCCACCCAGTAGGTAGATAGCCCTGCCCTTCCCAACCTCCCAGGTCAGTGAAGCAATCATCTTGAGTCAGACAAGAAACTGGGTGGTTGGAAGTGTAGGAGACTTCGGTAACTGACAGGTTCACAGCTTCAGCCTAGAGCCTCTGTAAGGCATCTGTGGATTCGGGGCTGCCGCTCACTGCCCCAGCTAGGGGCATGCCCTGCGCATGTGAAGGAAGGGGCTTTCCTCTGTCCCCACCTTTTTTCACCCCCACAGGCTCAGCTTCCCTGCTTAGGGGTGGCCAGCCCATTGTCAACTATTTGACGACACCTGCCTGGCTCCAGAGGAAGAGCTGCAGCCCGCTGCACACCATGAGGAAGGCGTACACCCCAAGAGACTGCTGTAGCTGGAGGGGAATGGCCTGGCTGAAGAGTGTTGGAAGAGTGACTCGGCTGAACAGTGGCCGCTGGGTAGGGGGGCGCCCGAAGGAGAGACCACGGTGGTAGCCCATAGTCCCGCCCTGCAGTCGCTCGGCCTGGCAGCGTTCCTTCGCAGCCTCCTGCCAGCACAGCCAGCCCCCTGCCCCCACGGAGCCGGTGCCAGAGCAGCATTCCGCAAGCCGAGCTGCATCTCCCCAGCGCGGAGGCTGCGCGGAGGGCCCCTCGGCCGGGCCTGGGCCTCTGGCCCCCACCTGGCTGTTCCAGGCAGGTCTTCGGAAAGGCTTCCGTCTCTGCGGCGGCTGCTCGGAGGCTCTGCAGCCAGGGTAGGTCCCCGAGACACAGAGCAAATCGCGTGGGAAGCCGGAGCAGCTGGAGACCCCAGACTCACCCCCAAGTCGGAGCAGCCGGGGTCATTGGGGGCGGGAGGTGAGTGCGGCTGGGGTGCGGGGCTCGGGCCCTCAGCGTCGCGGGGTTCAGGGAAGCAGGTGGGTCGGGGGGGCGGCGCTCAGCTCAGCGACCTCACGCCTGCCTACCCTGGCCCCGCCCCTGCAGAGCAGCGGGAGGACACCCGGGTTAGACTCCCGGACGAACTTCCCAGCAGAGAGGGGCAGAGAGGGGCTCGGCGCGGGAGGGTGGGGTCGCGCTATCCAAACGCTCCCACCTCACCAGCCGGCTCGGCCCGGGACCCCGAGGCTCTCCCGAGGGCAGCTGCATCGAGACGGCGCGCGTCCGCGCCCCCAGCCAGCACGCAGGGCGGCCTGGCCCTTTAAGCGTCCAGACGACGGCCCCAGCTGACGCGCGGGCTCCAATCGGCGCCCCGCGCCCCCCGCCCGCCGCGCCCGAGGCTCCCGGGCCGCAGCTGCTCGGCCGGGACTCGCCGCGGCCCTGCGCCTCCGCCCGCCCGGCCGGCCGCGCCCCCGGGGCCATGGTCGCGGGGCCCTGCGCAGGGGCGGCCCCCAGCGCGGCGCTTCATGGAGCGGCCCGGGCCCGGCCCTCGGGGGCAGCGCGATCCTGCGGGGCCCTGTGAGCTCCCGGCGCCGCGGCACCATGGTACGCAGGGCCCTGCCTGTCCCCCCGCTTATCCGCCCACCTGCGAGCGCCTCCTTTCGGGACGCAGGGACCAGTGGAACTGGGTACAGGGTCTGGGAGACCTGGCCCCTCCCCCGGGGTCCTCGACCCCAACTGCCCGGTGTGCGGGGCCCGGAGTGCGGCGCGGCGGCTCGGCTAGGGGGTGAAATTCCTGGGGTGGGGGTGCAAGCGCGAAAGGCCGAGGTCTTGCTGCGCACGGGCGGAGGGGGGCGCTTCTCTGCGTCCGGACGGCGCCGCCCCGGGGCTGGTAATGGGGGGAAAAGGGGGAGTCGGATTCCCGCCCGGGCCTTGGGCCACGTGGGCGCTGCAGCCGCTCTGCCGGAGACTAGGAAGGATCGTGCCATAGGCGGGGGTGGGGGGGGGCGCCCACAGCTGGAGTGGAAACTCCTGTGTGACCTTGGGCCGGTCCCCTGCCGTCTCTGAGCCTGTTTCCCAGGCTTCTCCAAGAAAGCATCCAGAAGTCTTGAGCCTGTACCCCTGCCCCACCCCCCACCCCCGGGGTTTCACCCGCTGGCCTTCAGGAGGCAAAAGCTTGGTGGCCTCTGCAGGTGTCCCTTTGGGGAAGGGCTGCTGATGCAGCTGGTGTAGCCAGGTGGAGAGAGGCCTCCTCAGCTTCAAGGAGCGGAAGCATCTGGCCAGAGGCTGCACAGCTGGTGGGCACTGATCCGGAAGGGGCCTTGCCACTCGCTGGCAGCGTCTCTGGTCCAAGGCTGGGCAGGCTGCGATGTGACTTTAGGGATGCCAAGGTCTCCCTCAAGTGACCCTTCCCAAGCAGGTGGGCCCTGGGGAAGCTTTGTAAAGGAAGAACGGGGCCCCAGGCCTGTGATATGTGGTACCATGGCAGGTCTTTCCCTGTCACCATCCACCCCCCAGGAGTGCAGGCACCAGTGACCTGCAGGTGCAGTGACTGGGAAGGGGGCAGGAACAGAGGGTGTGGTGACCGTGTCTGGATGCTCAGGTGGTTCCCACGCTTCCACCCACCTCACTTTCGGGACTCTCAAAAGTCATCTGCCCACTTGAAGTGTTCAGAGCAGGAGGAAGGGGTACCCTTGTAGCAGGATGGTCACAGCCCCATTAGTAATGTCTCAACGGGCCTCAGTTTCTCTATCTATGCAACAGGAATTGGTCCCAGAGAATGAATCAGAGTGAGTCAGAGAGGAATGGGCGGGGCTCCGTGCCACGTCCCTGCGAGATGGGCCCAGCAGTTCTGGGACAGAGTCAAAGATGGGTGGCTCTTGGGTGGTGGAAGGAGCTTGAGGAAGGCAACATGCACTGTTGGTGGTGCAGAGGGCAGAGTGGGTATGCCTTGGGCTGCTGGCAGAAGGGTACAGGCTCAAGGCTCCTTGGGGCTCACCTGCAGCTGGGGACAGCTTCTCCTTTAGCAGAATGACAAGGGAGCTCAGAGTCCTCTTTCTGGCCCACCTACTGCCGACAGGAGAGAGGATTTACAGGGGACAGCTTCATCCTGGAACCTCTAGGGAAGGTGGGACACATCGGCACTCACACACTGAAAGCTTTTGTTTCCACAGCAAAGCCTGTGGAGCATCCAGAGCCAGCCTTTGTGGGCCCCAGGCCCTATGCAAGGGATAAGACAGGCCCGTCTCTACCACCCCGTCTCTGGGAGTCCTCCATGGCAGAACTAAACAGGACTGTTCTGGGCCCTTTACAGGCTCTGGAGGAGCCTAAAGGCCTGGCAGTCTGATCTATCAGTCACTAAGGTCCCTAGGGCTCTCCAGGAGGTGCGGCCTCCCAAGACAGGGTCACCCTGGAGCTTCTAGGTCTGAGCTGGGGTCTCCTCTTGGGAATGTGGCGAACAGAGAAAACAGCCCACCCCCCTCTGAGGGCCCTGAGTACAAAAAGCTGCTGTAGCCCCTAAAGGCCTTTATTGGCCCCTGTCCAAGTGAAAAGTCCCCCAGATACAGCTTAGGTACCATAGCAGAAGCTGGGTCTTCTGCTGTTCAGTTGCTCACAGTTGGGCGGGCTCCTGTCTCAGCATGGGACACACTGAGGAATAGCTGGAAATCCAGTTGGGGCACAGTGAATAGGGACCCTGGGGTGACCCCTAGTGTGTGCACAGAGGAAGAGTGAAGGAGGCCCAGAGCAGCCACCTGGGCACAGGTCCCAGGACATCGTAGCCCTAGGAGCAGCTGTCCCTGCCATGAATCTGCCCTACTTCCCCCCAACCCCCAGCTTGATGGATGGATCAGATCATCTCTGGTGATGGCACCTCCCGCACTGTGGGCAGGGGCGGACAGTGGCTGGCCCTCACCTCTCCTGTCTCCCGGCCCCACAGTTGCTGGTTGAGAAGACTACAGACTCCCCGGCGGCAGAGTTCTCTCTGGTGGAGGACGTGGCCCTGCACTTCGCCTGCTTGATGGGCCGCCTCAACGAGCAACGCCTCTTCCAGCCAGACCTGTGCGACGTGGACCTAGTGCTGGTGCCTCAGCATAGCGTGTTCCCCGCACACAAGGGTGTGCTGGCCGCCTACAGCCAGTTCTTCCACTCACTCTTCACACAGAACAAGCAGTTGCAGCGGGTCGAGCTGTCTCTGGAGGCACTGGCGCCCAGTGGCCTGCAGCAGATCCTCAACTTCATCTACACGTCCAAGCTGCTGGTGAACGCAGCCAACGTGCACGAGGTGCTCAGTGCGGCCTCGCTGCTGCAGATGGCTGACATTGCAGCCTCCTGCCAGGAGCTGCTGGACGCTCGATCCCTGGCGCCCTCAGGCCCTGTGGCCCTGGCACAGCCAGCCCCCAGCGCTCCGGTGCCACCACCACCCTACTACTGTGACATCAAGCAGGAGGCAGACGCCCCAGGCCTCCCGAAGATCTATGCCCGGGAGGGCCCCGACCCCTACTCTGTGCGTGTGGAGGATGGAGCAGGGACAGCTCAGGATGTAGGCTCTGCTGCTGCTGGGCCGGCACAGGCGCTCTTCAAGGAGGAGAAGGAAGGAGCCCCTGAAGAGGCAGAGGCCCCGGGTAGCCTGTGCAAACTGGAAAGTGGAGAGGGGCTGGAGCCAGAACTGGATGCCTCAGGCACCTACGGGCACCAAGAGCAGTCACAAATCATTGTTGAGGTGAACCTCAATAATCAAACACTGCATGTGTCTACAGGACCTGAGGGCAAGCCAGGCTCTGGGGCCAATCCAGCCACTGTGGTGCTGGGCCAGGAAGATGGCATGCAGGGACACTCGGAAGAAGAGGAGGAGGAAGGAGGAGGGAGTGGAGGGGGAGAGGAAGAGGAGGAAGAGGAAGAAGAGGGAGGCAGCCAGGGAGAAGAGGAAGAGGAGGAGGAAGGGCCCAGTGATCGGGAGGATGAGGATGAAGAGGAAGGGCCCAGTGAGCAGGATGCAGAGAGTTCTGAGGAGGAGAGGGTGGCTGAGGGCAGGCAGGACCCTGCAGGTCCCGCTGGGTGTCAGGGCAGCCAGGTGGACCCTCCACCGCACAGCCGAATGTCCACACGGTCCCGGGGACAGAACACCCGGCGCCGAGCCACCCCTGAGCCGGAGGAGGCAGGACGTAGAGGTGGGAAGAGGCCCAAGGCCTCTGGAGCTGTTCCGGCATCCCAGGCAGCTGATGGGCTGGGGGCCAAGGTCAAGCTGGAGGAAAAGCAGCAGCATCCGTGCCAGAAGTGCCCTCGGGTCTTCAACAACCGTTGGTACCTAGAGAAGCATATGAACGTGACCCACAGTCGCATGCAGATCTGTGGCCAGTGTGGGAAGCGCTTCCTGCTGGAGAGTGAGCTGCAGCTGCACAGGCAGACGGACTGTGAGCGCAACATCCAGGTGAGACATGCTTCTCCCCGACAGTCCCCAGGGCTGAGTCACACTGGCTGTCAGGAGGAGGCAGGTGGAGCTGGGCTCTGGCCCGTAGACTTGTGAGCAGAAGATTGTGGCAGCACCATTACCAGAGGAGCAAGAGCAACAAGGGTGTGGGGGAGAGTGGAGCCAGGAGGCAGTAGGAACTGCCAAGGGATGCCGCAGAGCTGCCTGTGCAGTTACACAGGTTGTATGCTACGCTGAAGTCTGCACAGACGGGAAGGGGCTTGTCTGGAGAGGGCATCATCCTTTGTCCATCCCAGAGCCACTGTGCAGAGCAGTAGATAGCCAATCAAGAGGAATCCTGCGTTCAGCTCTAGACTGCCAGCTAGCCTGAGTCTGGAGAAAAAAGGCTAGATGAGGGGTTTGAAAAGAGCTGGGGGTTGGGGGAGGCTAGGGTGGCTGCCAGGCCTTGGGCCAGTCTGAGCACACACCAGCGTGCGTGGGCACATACACACACACCAGTATTTGTGCACACACACCAGCGTGCCTGTGTGTGCGAGCACACACACATATCAGCATGCATGTACACATACCTACACATCAGCATTCATGCACACACACACCAGCATGTGTATACACATACACACATAGCATTTGTGCACACACATAAGCATGCATACATACATACATACATACATACGCACGAACGTTCGCGCGCGCGCACACACACACACACTCCCACCCCCTGGCATGCCTTTCACCTTTTCTGGCCCAAGAAGGGGGAAAAAAAAAACCCAGGCCACAGGTAGGCGGATGCTAATTGCCCGCACTAATTGTTAATTGGATGCCAGTGGGGAAGGTATGCCTGGTGATCTGCCCATCACCCGCTCTGTGTACTTGTTTCCTGCCCCTGGGCTGTCTGTCAGCTATTCCTGCACCTAAGCCACCCCAAGTGGGTGAAACCTTTACTCCTTCTTGCCCAGACCCCAGCCTCCAGGCTCTAGGGCCCCTGCTGGGATGTGCAGGGCAGGAGTCCTGGAGAAATGCTTTCAGTCCACCCACCCTCCACTGCCTGAGGGGAACCTCTGCAGCCTGTAGAACCTGCAGAACCGAAAGATCCTTCCATGTTGCTGCACAGCTGCCACAACTAACGTGGCCTGCGGCCTCCTGCCTCAGAGAAGCAGACAAAGCCGGGGAAAGACCTTAGAAGGGGGATCCTGGAAGAGGTACCCCAACAGCCACGTGGGTGGGTGTGGACGTCAGATCCAGCCTCTTACCAGCACTCTTCAGGTGGAGGGACAGACCCGCCCTGAGAGGTCAAGGCTAGCTCCACGTTGCAGCCAAAGCACTCTTCCTTTCCTGTAGTGCATGACGTGTGGCAAAGCCTTCAAGAAGCTGTGGTCTCTTCACGAGCACAACAAGATAGTACACGGCTACGCGGAGAAGAAGTTCTCCTGTGAGATCTGTGAGAAGAAGTTTCACACCATGGCACACGTGCGCAAGCACATGGTTGGTGAGTCCCTGCCGGTGCAGGTGTGGGCAGAACATGGGCCGCCGGCTGCCGGCTGTGTCCGGATTCTGCATCCAGGTGAGGGGAAGGGAGGCAAGCAGTGCACGGATGGGCAGTTTGCCCAGTGCTTCGGGAAAGCTGGCAGATGGGAATCAGCTGGCACACTGCTGGCAAGCCGAGGATCCCAGCACTGTGTTCTGTCCGCCCAGGGACAGGAGCAGCTTTCCCCGAATCAAAGGATTCCATATGTGCTGGCCCAGCCCTGTCTCTGGCCGTTTGGCCTCTCATGTTTTCTCACCTTTTGGCCCTCACAGGGCTTCAGGCATCTCCTGAGTGCAACCTCCCCCAGGGGTCACACCTGGACACAGTAAGGAGGCCTCCCCAAGTGTGCTACCCACCCCACTCACAGGCAAGGCTGCACAGCCTCTAGGTGTGCCTGGCTGAATGTCTGGATTCTGTGGCCACTTTTTCCCACTCATCTGGGCTGCAAGCTCCAGGGAGGAGTGGTCGAGGCAGGCAGACAGTCCCTGGCAGACATGCCTCCCTTCCTCCAGTAGAAAGTGTAAACTGCATGGGATGGGGACCCTGGGATCTAGGTGTTGGCCAGGAGCATGCTGGGTAACCAGGTTAGTGATTTTTTTTAAGCTGGAAGGACTGTCTCCCTGTTTTCTTCATTGGCCTTCAGTGTCCCTGGGCCCAAGGCTGGGTGTGCTGTTGAGTTCAGTATCACCCTCCAGGAAAGCGTGGGGTGCAGGGCTGCCAGGAGGCAAGGTCTGGAGGTGGGGGTTCAGATAGCTGCCCTGGAGAAGTGACGTCTGGTGCCCACCCGCAGCCCACACCAAGGACATGCCCTTCACCTGCGAGACCTGTGGGAAGTCCTTCAAGCGCAGCATGTCGCTCAAGGTGCACTCGCTGCAGCACTCGGGGGAGAAGCCTTTCCGCTGCGAGGTGAGCTCTGTTGGCTGTGGGGTCCCTGGGTAGTCCCACCTCCACCCACCCCCATCCTCCAGGAGGGGGACGGAGGGAGCTCAGGAGGAGACTGGAGAGACAGGAGGAGCCAGAGTTCAAGATCAACCTGTCATCCAGTGGGTTTGGGGAGGCAGTGAGTCAGGAAAACGCTTCTTTGCAGGCATGGGAACTTGAGCATCAGTCCAGGTTTTTTTTTAAAAAAAAGTCAATCGGGCATGGTGGCGCTTGCTTGTAACCCCAGTGCTGGGGGAAAGAGACAAGTGGGTGCCTAGAGCCCACTGGCTAGTCAGCACAGCATTAAACAGGGAGTCCAGGCCACTGAGAGGCCCTGTCCTAAAAACAGTGAAGGTGGAAGGCACCTGAGGAAACACTGTACACATACGCACATGCACACATGCACATGCACACGTGTGCACACACATACACACTCAGGCACATGTACGCACACACATACATGCACATGTGCACACTCACATGTACACACTCACATATGCACACATGCACGCACTCATGCACATGCACACACGCACATGCACACATATACACACTCACACTCATACTCACACACTCTAACACACACATGCACACACATACACACGCACTCTCACACATGCACACTCACATGCAGTCACATGCACACGTGTGCACACACATACACACGCTTACACACATGCACACTCGTGCACGCACACACAGAGTTTCAGGTTGACACACACATGCACACACTCACACACATGCACACACGCACACATACTCTCTCACACATGCACACGAACACTTACCCGCACACGTGCACGCACACATGCACACACACACACATATGCACACACAGAGTTTCAGGTTGGATGAGGCAGGATAAAGGAGTCTGAAGCTTTTCCCCGTCCACAGAACTGCAACGAACGGTTCCAGTACAAGTACCAGCTGCGGTCCCACATGAGCATCCACATCGGCCACAAGCAGTTCATGTGCCAGTGGTGTGGGAAGGACTTCAACATGAAGCAGTACTTTGACGAGCACATGAAGACACACACAGGTCCGTGTCCTCTCCCCGGTCTCAGTTTACCTCTGCTCCCTCCTTGACCCTGAGTTGGTGGGGTGGGCTGGGATCTAGGGCTGGCTATGAACATCCCTGCTGCCCCCTTCCCCATTTCAGGGGAGAAGCCTTACATCTGTGAGATCTGTGGCAAGAGTTTCACCAGCCGCCCCAATATGAAGCGGCATCGACGCACACACACAGGAGAGAAGCCATACCCGTGTGACGTGTGTGGCCAACGCTTCCGCTTCTCCAACATGCTGAAGGCACACAAAGAAAAGTGCTTCCGTGTCAGCCACCCGCTGCCCGGTGACCCTGCCACCCTTCCCGCCACGCACCTGCAGCCCACCACCCCTCTCTTCCCCACCGCACCTCCCCGGCTGGACACTAACTGACCCCCAGCACAGGCCCTCCTGGCCAGGGCCAGCAGGCACAGACTAGGGGCTGGGCTGCAGCTGGATGCCCCTGGCCCTGGGTCCTGGTGCAGCTTCTTGGAAATTTTACTCCTTGTCTTTGGGAGTAAAGGAACAGAGAGGGACTGGTTGGCTGCACCCCTCCAGGTGAGGGGTGCTGGAGGCGGCTGATACAGGGCAGGAGGAGCTCTGGGCTGCAGGCATGGCTGAGAGCCAGGCAGGGCCTGGGTCAGTTTTACCTGCCTATCCCTGGCTTCCCTGTGCCCCTGACTCCTTGGGAGGGGAGGGTTTGGATGCACCCCATTGAAGGAGTTCTGAAGCCCAGGAGGCCTGTGGCCAGGGAGGCATGGCAGGATACCATGTGACTGGGCGGGGAGTGTCGGCGTGTGAAGGCTGCCCCTGTGCGTGGGGCAGGTGGGGCTGGCCCCCATGGGTTTCCTTTCTTACATCCCTACCAGGCAGGTTCGGGAATCCCCAGCCTGCCCTGGACTTTTAAAGAGCCCCAAATCCAGGAGAGAATGTCTCTGGGTGCTGGAGACCAAGCCTCCAGAGAGGAGAGAACCTGATTCACCAGCCCCAGCTTCTAGGGCTCCTGCAGGAGAATGAGATCCCAGGGAGGGGCCCCACAGGAGCCTCAGGCAAGTAGTTCAGGGTTTCATGGTGCTATCTGTGGGGCAGGGGACACGGAGCTGTCCACAGGGCGCCCCTGTCCCTTACCAGCCTACCTGGCTGGACTGCCCCACCAGGAGACACATGTATCTATGTCTGCTCCCCAGACGCCCACATGAGGCCTCCTCTCCTCTTGGGGCCAGGCCACTACAGCCCCTTGCTGGCCTGTGGTCCCTCTTGTACTCTGTACAGTCTGGGGTGCCACAGCATAGCCAGGGAGAGAAGTTGATGTGTTTAGGCCTCTGTGAGAGCATTTGCCCTTGGGGGGGGGCAGGCAGTAATAGGTCACCCCTCTCCGTTGTCACTTAATGTCCTTATTCCTGCGTTCATGGGAGGAAGCCTCCGTAAGCTACTCGTCCTGGTTCTGATCTCCCACTGTTTATAAGCTTCTATTTGTTACACTCTGCACCTTACTCCCCCCGCCACCCCCTTCCCAGCATGGCCACACTGGGAAGAGGCCTGTGCCCAAGGGGCTGGCAGAGGGTGCTCAACCCCTTGACCTCCTCAGAGGCCCATGGAGCTGGGACAGCGGGCTGGGGACATTTTAATCATCAATAAACGAAGCACTTTATTCTGTACAGGTGTGGGCAGGCCTGAGGTACTCGGCTGAGTTGGCTGTCTTCTGGGAAGGAGGGGCTGAGTGAGCAGTTGTCCCTGCATAGGCACCCTTTCCTAGCCTGAAGAGCCAGGCTACAAGCATGCCTTCGGCCCCCCGTATCCACTGAGGAGACAGGTGGGACCCTGTCTGAGAAAGGAAGGTTTCCCATTTGGCCGCACACTCCTGCCCCACTTGCCCAAGGTTGGGCTCCAAGCCCCTCCAGTGGTACCCCTAATCTCTGGGCTTCCATGATGTCCTCAGGGACCCTTCCTTGCCTCTTGCTATTTCTAACCTCTGGCCCCAGTGCCTGGCAGCTCTCCAGAGCTGGCTTACATTTTCCAAAAATAATAAATAAAATGAAAAAAAAAGAGTTGACCACCTCAAGGGGTCACCAGCCCTTATCACCTATTGGCCCTGGTGGCCTTTATGGGTCCAGAAACCCTGGCCATTCTTCAATAAACAGCAGTCTGGAGGGCAGAGGCTGGGAATGAAACCTGTCACAGGAGTTGGGTTTCCTGTATCTTTACACACCCTCCCCCAGGGGTCAGTCATGGGTTCTGGGCACTGACTGGGATGGGGCACAGCCCTCTCTCTGAGGCCCCCTCATGCCTGGTGCTACACTCCTTGCCCTGCCCACAAAGATTGCACACCCTTACTGCCAGATGCAGTAAGCCCTCACCCCCATGCAGAGGAATTGGGGTTCTCATCTCCCCAGCTTTTACATCCTATTTTTAAAGAGATGGTCAAGTCCTTGAACATTAGCATGAGGGAACCGGAACATGGTCGCAGCTTTCCAGGCCCAAGACACAGTAGCCTTGGGACCATTGCCTTTGGGGACACTTGCTAGGATCTCTTGTCCAGCTAGACTTGGTCTAGCCCTGGGCCTGCTCCTCTGAACTGATGCAGGCTGCTCTGGTCTTGGAGCAGTTGGTGGGGGGGGGGGTCCCCATGAAGATATCATAGAGGGCCTGGAACCCAGGGATGACCAGCACCATATCCCCTCAACAGGGAGATCAGGCCCAGGTGTGGAGCCTCACTGCCTGCCTGTGTATGACATGCCCATGGTTCCAGGGTGGGGACAGCAGGCGTTTGAGCAAGATGAGTAATGGAGAATAAACTCAGTTCGGCTCCTGCCCCCGACCCAGCTTCTTCTTTATGTGTTGCTGCCCTGAGAAGGGTGGCAGATGTCCTAGCACTCCAGTGCACAAGTCCCATGGACACTCGGGTTATCCTTAGGGCCAGTCTTTCTCCTTCAAGGCTGGGATTATATGGGCCCCATGCTGGATCTGGGTCTGTTGGTCAGTCACTGAAAGACCTGAAGTTCTGGTGTCTGCTGAAGAGGTAACCCCCAGGGTGGAGCCCAGGAGAACCCAGGGTCTCAGTCACAGGAGCCCTTGAGAGCAGGCCCCGCTCCTCTCATCCACCAACTCAGCCCTCTTGAGCACCTAGGGTTCTCACAGGTACTTCTGCTGCTCATGCCATTTGGTGGCATTCTGGGCAGGCCCTGAGGACATGGGTGGACGACCTCCACAGCTGCGATCTGTCACCCTGCCCACAGGTGCCCAGTGCCTCAGATCCAGAGGCCTGGTGTGGGAGGTCCAGGGGTGAGGTGGCTGCCCGTGGAGATTCCTATGAGATCGCTGTCTCCTGTTTCAGAAGAGACAGGTTGAATTCACACCCTTGAAAACTAGGTAGGATAGAGCGCACTTGTAACACAAGCACTTGGGAAGCAGAGGATTAGGGGTAAAAAGCTACCTTTGGCTTTTTACCAAAAGGTCAGCCTGCCATTTGGACTTGACGCCCACTCTCAAAAAAGCCTGAGAAAAAGACTTCATGGGAGGATCCTGTTCTTTTCTCTCACCTCTGCACTCCTGTCCTACACCCCAGCGCTGCTTTCAGATGTGGCCCCTGGTGATAGGCTGAGGTGATAGGCAGGATAGGTGGTGGCAGAGAGCAATCGGGCATCTAGTACATTTCCAGCCCCCTAGGTTCTGCTGACTTGGTCCGGGTGCCTCTTGTCTTGCCTTGTCCTGAAGCCTGGCTAGGAAGGCCACACCCCATCTATGCATACCTGGTTCCAAGGCCTGCTGGGTATGAGGAGAAGACATGCACTGTAGCTTAGGGATACTCTGCAGCCCTGCCTTGCCATGACATGGCTTTTTAGTTGTGTTTGGTAAAGTACCTCAGGTAAAGCTGGATCCCACTGCTGTGACAAGCCATCCCCACTTCAATGACATCTCACCTGTGACCCTGTGAGGTCTGTGGAAGAAGCTTTGGTGGTCCAGCATGAACGATTGCTTTAATCTGTGGCACAACAGTATTGACTTGGGTCTCCAGAGCTCAGGTGGCAACTGCATACTGCCATTCGGAAGTGACATGTTTCTATGCCATCACTAAGGTTCTGTGGCCAGGCCCTACTTTAAGGTGAGGTGGAAAGGGAACCCTAGAGAGTTCTAGAAATATTGAGTTCTAGAAATATAGTGAACAGTAATACCCTCTCCCTGTCCTTGGCCCTGAGTCTCCTGAGGCCAGTTTGCCAGGCAGTCTATTAGGCTGAGGGTACTAGGATGCCTGAAATCCCAGGTGGTTGAGAGCTGAGGCAGGAGGATTTGATAGGGGCCAGGAGTTTGAGGCCAGTCTACAATGTAGACCTTGTCTCAAAATAAATACAACTTTTAAAATGTACTCGTGTGTGTGTGTGTGTGTGCTCATGTGCGTTTGTGCGTGTGCATTGTGTGTGTGTGTTCATGTGCATTCATGTGTGAGTACCAACATGAACATGTAGAAGTCAGAGGCCTCCAGTGTCAAGTCTCACATCTTTGGGGGTGGAATTTCTTGGTTTTCTATTTCGTAGGCCAGGCTCACTGCACCTAAGCTTTCAAGGTTCTTAGATCACTATCTCCCATCTTTCCATGGAGTTGCTGGGATTCCCATATGAATTCATTTGTGCACATGTGCATGGGAAAACACACACACACACACACACACACACACACACACACACACACACACACCCTGTGTAGCTGAATATGATTTTGAACTTCTCATTCTCTTGTGTTCATTTCCCTAGTCTGGGATTATAGACCTGTACCACCACACTGGCCTGTGTGTAGCACTGAGAATCCAATCCAAGATCTTGTGCATGCTAGGCAAGCACTCTATCAATTGAGTTACATCCCTGCCTCGAGTACACCTTCTTTCAAGGTAGGAAGTAGAAACTATAAAGTCGGTAGGGTCTGTGATAAAAAAGGCAGCAGAGGCATCCCCAAGGACTTGTTTGGAGATGGGAGACACCTGCTAGATCTGCACAGATGGTGGTCGTTAGAGCCTGTGGGGAGTGGGGAGCACAGGCCCCCATCCGTCTACATGTCTGCAGAAGCAGCTGAGCATGCCCCCACCTTGAATTTTTCCACACCCTTGCCTAGTTAGAGATGGGGCTTTTGAAGTTCTATGGCCGTACATATCTCCATGCCTTCCTGGGGCTTCTGAGTAAGACCTAAGTTCTCTGCAGCTCCCTGTAGCTCTCTGTAGCTGCTCGGCCTGCAGCCTGCTATGGTGCCGAGAACATGAAGAAACAGAACTCAGAGAATGGAAGACCCTCGTGTGAGCAAACACGGGTTGACACAGGAATTAGATCCTAGGTCTGTCCAAGCCACTTACACTGTAAATTCTGCACCATACATACCTGTTCTTAGAGATGGACATGTGTCATTGAGCACGTATTGTCATTCAGCAGGACCAGAGCTATCAGTTGAAAATGCCAGAACCCATCTAGCTAAAGCAGAGAGCACCTGGACACTAGCTGCATCTTCACAAGAACCAGAGATTCCACCGGAAACAAACCCAACCTTGTCCAAGGGAGGAGCGATGACTTCTCAGTCTTCTGTGGAGTCTGGAGTGTGCTTACAATTGTTTTCTGCTGCTCAGGAGATACCCACTCGTTCTTACCCAGGCTTTTGGTTTGGTTTGGTTTTGAGGCTTAGTTCACACTACCCTTTTATGTGTCTTGTTCTTGGCACTTCTCCCTGACCCAAACATGCCAAAGACACTCTCCTGCATCTCCCCCAAACGCTTGCAGCCCTGTGTCTGCATTACTGCACCAACATATTTATTTTATTCTTTTTTTTCTTATAAAGGACAACATTTAATTAGGGCAGGCTTACAGGTACAGAGGTTCAGTCCATTATCATCAAGGCGGGAACATGGCAGCATCCAGGCAGGCATGGTGCAGGAGGAGCTGAGAGTTCTACACCTTCATCTGAAGGCTGCTAGCAGAATACTGGCTTCCAGGCAGCTACGATGAGGGTCTTAAAGCCCACACCCACAGTGACACACCTACCCCAACAAGGCCACACCCACTCCAACAAGGCTCCACCCACCCCAACAAGGCCCCGCCCACCCCAACAAGGCTCCACCCACCCCCAACAAGGCCACGCCCACCAGAACAAGGCCACACCCACTCCAACAGGACCACACCTTCTAATTGTGCCACTCCCTAGGCCGAGCATACACAAACTATCACATTCCATTCCCTGGACCCCATAGGCTTGTTCAAACATATGTCTATGGAGGCCATATCTAAACATAGCATAACACAAAATACATTTAGTCCAACTTCCAGTGCCCCATAGTCTATAGCAGTCTCAACAATGTTAAAACCCAAGTTCAAAGTCTCTTCTGAGATCCATCCAATCACTTAACTATAAGTCCCTAAATAAGACAGGAAACCAGCTGGGCAAACTCCTAACTCTGCATCTTCATGGCTGATGTCAAAGCAGTCTTCAGATCTCCAACTCCTTTTCCATGTTTGTTGACTACAACACACTTCTTTCTCCTGAGCTGGTTCTACTCCCTGTTAGCAGCCTTCCTCAGGAGATAGCCCACAGCTCTGGCATCTCAAACATCGTGGGGTCTCCAAGGCAACTTCAATGTTACAGCTTCTTGTTTCAATGTCTGGGATCCACACATGATCTTCTGGGCTCCTCCTAAGGGCTGGCATCACTTCTCCAGCTCTGCCCCTGTAGCATTCTAAGTTCAGGTAGATCCCCTCCTCTGCTGCTGCTGTTCTTGGTGATCATCCCACGGTACTGGCATCTCCAGTACACTGGGGTCTTCCACTGCAACTAGGCTTCACCAATTGCCTCTCATAGGTTCTCTTCCTCAACTCCTTTGCATGACCCCTTCAGTCCTGGGTCATCAACTGCATCTGAGGCTGCACTTTCACCAATGGCCTTCTCTGGCCTCTCACAGTGCCAAGCCTCAGCTGCTCTTCATGACCCCTTCACACCTTCAAAACCAGCACCACCTGGGTGACTCTTACACATTACCAAGTCCAGCTGCAGCATGAGGT